>CM017797.1:74898753-75498753 GCA_008086715.1 Sitobion miscanthi | reverse complement strand
AATTTTAGATTTTTAGCATTTTAGATCGTGGTTGGTGACTGAACCAAACAACCATTGAGTACCTACTAATCTGAATAATTGCATAGCATTTCAAGCTTAATAGTATTTTTTGAGTACAATTATTCAATAATAATTTAATGAAAATTGGAAAAAAGAGTAGGTAATAACACAAAATATGTGAACAAATATTATACAACAGTGGTTTTCAACCGATTTTCCTTGAAATACTGGTGTGCCTCAAGCATTTTCTAGGTGTGGCCCAGACTTTTAAAGTGATTTCATAAAAACTATACTTCATAAAAAGGTGGGTAAGTGGATGTCGCTCTGCTGTACAGTAGGTTACAAGTGGATCACTGTAATGGATGGTGTTAAATTTGAATTCAATAATATAATATCATTGTATAAAAGAAACGATTCTGAACGAAAACGGTCAGTCAGCCTATGATATTACCAAGTATATTTGATGATATAATTGTAAATAAAGTAATTTATATAATACCTATTTACGTGGAACCTTGTTAAAAATGTTCAATCCTTAGCTATAAAAGTCGAACATTTTATACATTTTTAATTGAAAAATAATTATTAAATTATAAATTTGATAAATTTTGTCAAAATCAAAACATTAAATGCTTATAAAAAAAAACTGTGCCTATGTATTTTAAATATTTTTCAATTGCTATTGTAACAATATATCAGGAGCCTCGTATTAAATTTTCACGCTTTTTTATCCAACAAATAAAATTGTATTGATATTTACAGAAAAAAAAATTTAAAAAATTGAAAAATGACAATGTCCGTAAACAGCTCAAAAAGAGTCAAAATATTTTCAAAATGTTATCGTGTATAGAAAATTCTAATATAAACATTTAGTGAAATTTTCAAGTATCTACGGTAATTTGTTTTTGAGTTGCACCAAAAAGCAAAATCGATTTTCTCGAAAACAGATTTTGCGTAAAAATTGCTGTTTTTCCTTAATTTTTCTTTTGTTTTTCACGGCGCTTTTGAAAACTACTGGGAAGTTTTTACTTTTGACCCCCCCAAAGTACCAACTAGATTCACTTTCCTATCAGAAAAGTTACTATCAAAGAAAATCCAAGCGTTTTTACTGTGCTAAAAGGTGATGACGGACACAAAAAAAATTTTAAAAAAACACACATCATTGTAAAATCAATATATTCATCGCTTCGCTCAGAACCTAAAATATAATATTAATATAAACGAATGATATATTAAAAAATATCTTATTATACATTTTTACATACCTATATTTTTGGATTTTTTTCTAGTTACTAATTCATTATAAAATACTAAAACAAATTATTCATTCAATCATATATTTTGAAACCCACGAATAATTAATAATTTATGTGATTATTTGTGTAGTTTAAGATTCACATTAATTATTTTAAAATATAAATATCTATAATAGTTTGAGTACAATTAAATATGATATTAAAACAGATGATCAGATTCCTACTAATCAAATTATTATAATAACTCAAAATAGGTAGTTGCCATCAAAAGGTGGCTACTTCTGTCAAAAACGATTCATGTACATACAACTCTTAATAAAATAAGCTTATCGATCGTTCTAACAAATCGTTAGAAAAAAAAATTAATAACGATAAGTATAACTAACCTTAAACACATTTGCATCGTAATGACGTTTTAATATGTATCCCCTTGCTATAGAATATTCACCGTGTCAGCTGTATCCAATAGGTTGAACCTACCTACCTACACAAATATTAGACCATTTTATCGATGTATATATATTTTTGGTTTACATTAGTTTGTGTTAAAGATAAGACGAGTATTTTAGTTTTAGCTTAAAATGTTAGTGATTTCCAGCAAAATTAAAATAAATTCCCTATCTACATAGATTTAAGACAATCTTGCTTGAAGTTCTAGTAATAATACTAGGGTTGCTCATTACCAAAATATACCTTTACTTTCATCAATGTTAATTGGCAATTAGTGCAGCGATAATAATATGTATAACAATAACATATAATATCTATACAAAGATAGAGTAAGAAAACGGTATTTCCCTAGTTTGAAAAAGTCACGTAGTATATATTCTCCATTCAATGTTTACCACAATCATCTTTTATTTTTTTCTATATTCTTCTTATTATATACACATCACTCTTTCATTATTTCTATTAAACCGATCGATACTTTCGTTCTATATATGTGACCATTTTCTAGAATCAGTTAGCGATATTACTTTGAAGAATAAAATTAAAAATAAAACATAATGCTTAAGTACGCAATATCTGATTTAGACTCCATAATCCTAATGTATTGGTTTTAAAATTATGTGCTTTTTACTATTATATAATTGAATATTTTTTAGATTCTAAGTGGAACGATGAATGTTTTGACTATACAATGATGTGTGTTTTTTATTTTTATTTTTTTATTTTTGTGTCTGTCATCACCTTTTAGGACAGTAAAAATGCTTAGATTTTTTTCAACAGTATCTTTTCTGATAGGAAATTGAATCTAGGTGGTACATTAGGGGGTCAAAGTAAAAATTGTCTAGTAGTTTTCAAAATTGCCATGAAAAACAAAAGAAAAATTAAGAAAAAACGGGAATTTTTACGCAAAATCTGTTTTAGAGACAATTTTGGTTTTTGGTGTAACTCTAAAACAGATGAACATACATGATTTAACAATGTATAAATATGTAATTTAAACTGGTTGTTTATATTTGCGTTTTCTATACACGATAAAATTTTAAAAATATTTTAATTTGTTTTGAACTGTTAAGGAACATTTTCAGTTTCCAATTTTATTAGTATTTTTTTCTATGGATGTCATGAAAGCTTTATTTGTTGGGTAAAAAGCTTGAAAATTTATTACAAAGCTCCTACTATATTGTTACAATGATATTTGAAAAATATTAAAAGTCCTTAGTCACAGTTTTTATTTATAAGCATTTAAAGTTCAAATCTTGACAAAATACGGAAAAATCACGAATATTAGCAAATTATTTTGAGTTGAGAATTCATAAAAATTTTTCTTTATAAATCTAAGATTTGAAAATGTAATACAATATTATCCATAAGATTATCTACTTTTATCAAAAAAAAAATGTCTACAAGAAAGTTAAATTAAATTTTTATGAGCGTTTGAAATTCATATTTTTACAACATTTGATATTCACTCGATTTCTCATGTAACGATTTTCTTATTTTGTTTTAATTAAAAAACGTAAGACTGTAGATACTTGAAAATTTTACTGAATGTTTATATTAGTATTTTCTATACACGATAACATTTTGAAAATAATTTGACTCTTTTTGAGCTGTTTACGTACGGACATTGTCATTTTTCAATTTTTTTAGTTTTTTATTCTGTAAATATCAATACAATTTTATTTGTTGGATAAAAAAGCATGAAAATTTAAAACGAGGATCCTGATATATTGTTACAATAGCAATTGAAAAATATTTAAAATATATAGGCACAGTTTTTTTTTTTTTTGTAAGTATTTAATGTTTTGATTTTGACAAAATTTATCGAATTTAAAATTTTGTAATTATTTTGTAATTAAAAATTTATAAAATGTTCAACTTTTATAGCTAAGGATTGAAAATTTTTAACAAGGTTCCACGTAAATAGGTTATAAATAAATTACTTTATTTACAATAATATCTTCAAATATACTTAGTAATATTACAGGCTGACTGACCGTTTTTGCTCAGAATCGTTTCTTTTATACAATGATATTATATCATTGAATTCAAATTTAACACCATCTATTACAGTGACCCACTTTTACTCTACTGTACAGCTGAGCGACAACTACTTACCCACCTTTTTTACTTTTCATGACCTTTTGGATTAGTAAAAAAAAAATGTAATCTTACATTTTGAGGATGGTTTCTAGTAGAAAACTGCATCTAGTTGGTAGTTTGGAGTTCAATATTGAAAAATTGGAACTTGTTGTGGGAAGACCGTGGACAAAAATTCGGCACAATACCATCTAAAATTAAATTCTCTAATTTTTTTCCTAAAAAGATTTACAAAATCTACGTAAATATATAATATTTTAATATTATAATATTATGTATTATTGATCTTTATTTTATATTTGTAGTAATTTGTTTTTAATTTGTAATCACTAATCACTAATCAATGTTATCACCCTGTCGGTTCTGACGTTGTATTGTTATCCGGGAATTAAATAGGTACGAGTAGATTATCAGTAAATTGTTAAAAGTAAATAGCTGTTTTGGGTTGAATGTTAAATATAATCCGGAAAGAGTAGGTACTTATAGACCAATATTATAGTGACAAAGCTTAATAAGTTTAATATATTAATTGCAAAATTAAAAAATTAAATATAGTAATACCCCAAGGTTAGCTATACTCCAAGTTAATATTAAAATCCAAACAAATTAACATAGTATGTAAAAAGTTTATTTGTACAAAAATATATTTAATGAGTTATTTTGAAAGTATGAAACATTAGATAATTAACATGTAAGCATAGGTAGCGATAAAATATTTTTTTAGATAGCATTCTATTTTAAAGGTTCATAATATACTCATACATTCATTTGGCAACACGTCACTTCTTTTTAGGTACAGCTAGTGTACCTACTAAATACGTCATAATAATAATAACATCAACTGTTATACCTAACATGAAGATTTAAGATAAGGAGCTTACACTAGCTGATAAAACTAGACCGATTTTTGTTGATATAATAAAAGGTACACGGAATCGCCAACAGACTGCGCGTCGTTCGATAGTTCTAACATAAAAGTTACAAGTTTAAGTTTTTTTTTTTACAATAATATACTAAACAGTATATACGGTACCTATACAATATTTTTTATCTGTAAACATCAAAAGAGTACTGTTATAAAATTATGCATGTTTATTAAACTGTATTAACACAAACAGTAAAATACAAATTCGAAAATATAGACTCACCATTTAACAAGAAAAGTTAAAAAAATTAATTAAGTATACCCTTACTATACATAATATAGTATATTAAAAAATGGTATGAAGGAATACACTATTGGGTATATACAGACTTACATTAAATATTTTTAATTTTCATAAGGTTATGAATAATACATTGCAACATTGTTTAAATATATTCAATAGTATATTTAGTCAATGAGTGTAATAAATATTAATACAAAACTAAACTTTTGTAAAAAAATAATTATTAGAGTATAAAATAATAACTTATAAACTAATATTTTCAAAACAAATAACGCTTTTATAATAAATATGCATATGATATAAAAATCAACTATAAACATTTCGAACACACTCATATCACCTACAAAATATTGGTATCAATCATCAATAATATATATCTAATGATGTACCAATTCTGACCTTTACTTATAAATATGGAAAATAAAAACATAATATAACTTAAACAATTTTAAAATATATTAAATTTCAATATACCTGCAGGCTTGGGTGTATTTGTGTATAAAAAATGTTACATCATGATGTATAATACATATATTATACAATTATAAACATAATGTTTAAAATGTGTAAAATGTTATTTCTTTTTTTTCTTATTGTGTTTAAATTATTACTAAACTGCATTTTTAATATTTAATACATACATAGGGTGTGAAAAAACATTTTTATTGTAGTTTGTATTACTAATTGGTAAAAAAAAAATATAACTCTAATGTAATTATTACTGATCAAGCAATAATATTGTTTATTATTTAATCTTGCTTAATTATTTTGGAATTAAACGTTTCACTAAAGAATATTCAATATTGAATATAGAATATTTTCCATAAACAAATAATTTAGTTTATAATACTTGCATCTTGGTTTTAACTTATCTTTATTAAAAATGTAAATGATTCAATTTAGAAGTAATGTATTATAGTTATAATGTGTATAATTTATTATAAGTGTCAACCTTGGTATATACTAAGTATGTTAAATTAAAAATGAATTACCTTTGGTTTGTAAACGGTCACATTTTTGATTCCACTTTTTTTGTTTTTCAATCGGATTTTTGGATAGCCAGATATACAGTCAGGTACAAAACACTCATTTTAATAAATATTAGATACACTTGTATATTTTTGTATTTGATAGGTATTTAAAAATGTAATAAATAATAATTAATAACTATAATTTACACGAGTCATGATTAATAAATTTGTAAATTTGTAAATATAATATAATATATCTTTTATGGCATTAATAATAGTTGTCTATAAACATAGATAAACAATATTTCAAATTCTAGTTGAACATTGTTCTACGGTTGAACAATCGAACGCCGCGCAACTGGGTGGTGATATCGTTAACCCTATTTCATGTGGACGAAAACTGGTCTATTTTATCATAGAACAATATAGAAGCGAAACTCGATCAGCTGATTGGGGTCTTGGTTACCTATGTTCTGAAATCTAAACCAATGAAAAACATGAAAACGGTTTCACGCACCAACATGATGTTAGACCCATGGTTACCAACATTATGAAAACGGTTCCAAGACTATGGCAGGATACGCTACGCGGGGTCGGCTTGTTTTTTTCACGTATGCCACACCCCCTGGAAACCGTGTCAAGACCACAATCGCCCGATTCGGCCAATTCACGGAGTTTCATACCACTGGTTTTATTCACAGCACGTCTAAGATATTATATAAAGTAACTTTATATAGTATCTGTGGTTTTATTTACGCGCGTCAGTGGGAATGCGACCTCCTTATCTTTAATCGTGGTACCAACCTAGTACCGCCTAATACCTACGCTGCCCGCGTCATCCATGACAGTCGAAACGATCTTACAGTGAGAATTAATGACGTGAAAAATATGAACCAGCCATATAGTATCGTCATTATTATATTAAATTTAGTAAGTACACATTATATTATTTTAACTTATAATATTTTTTGGTGGCTATGGTGCTGATGTGGCGGAAAGCAAAGTTTTTGGCAGCGCTTCATTGTAATTTTTCACACGTACAATGGCTTTAGTACTCATAACTTTAGTACAGCGTGAAGTATAACATAAATGATGCATTTGTAGGAAGTCCTGTCGTTTGTGCACAATTACTTACAGAGGTATCTTAAAAACAAATTTTGAGGGCCGTTGAAACGCCCACTCCATTTTACAAGTTTGAATTTCTGATTGCGCCAATCGTCTGTGAATTGTTTGTGTATCGTGTCCCGTCGTTAGCCGTTTTAAACGCAATTATTTTTGGAGATATCTTAATAACAATTTTTTTGGTGGGCGCGGGGGTGGTAAATTCTATAACTTGTCCCCAGATGGATTATGAAAATTCTGTTTGAGCAAATCATTTGTGCATCATTTGTTCTCAAATGTGCTCGAAGTTTGGTCGTTATAATTATTTTTGGAAAATAGAAAGATCAAATTATATTGGTGGAGACATAGAAACACTAGCACAGTTTGAAATAATTTTCAAATTAGGTTTGGGAAAATGATTTGTGCATCGTTAGTGCAAGAATGTACGATAACCCTGGTCGTTATTGTGCACAATTATTTTCGGAGATATCTCAATAATCAATACTAGATTCTATTCGAGAAGCCCACCGGAGGGGATATGTTACCCAGAAATTGGAATATGCGTTTCTACCCCCCTCCCCCCCTCCCAAACAACTAAATTTATTTTCTCAGTAAATATTTTGCATGAATGATCTGAAAATTACAATTTAGGGGACGTAAAAATGAGATCGGCATATAGATCTATTGTATAAGTCGTATATATAATAATATATAACTACATACCTACACTCTACAGGCATATACTATGTATATAACTCTGTATTATAGAGTATAGTTCATTGCACTATAATATCAAATTAGTATATTACAGCTATGTTTATATTTTAATGAAATAACTACATTTGTTTTGAGGATATGAATAACAATTATTTCATAAAATGAAAAAATTAAATAAAACCATGGGATATCTGACCCTTCATACTATCCGTTTTGTATAATATTATTATGATACTGTGTGTCTCGATAATATAAGGCCACTTGCATCATTTTTGTTACCAAGTTGGGTATCTATAATTATCTTATATTATGTCATTAAATCAATATGTTTACCCGATCCACGATCTCTGTAATATATATATATATATATTTATATAATACTAACACACAATTTTGTGGCATTATAATAATTAAGGAACCTCCCGACTATAATCATATGCCCATATTGCTTCATCTTATACATTGCGGCGATATACACGGTTAACCGAGTGAATAATTATATTAGTAATACTAATAATAATTATTCCAACGTTATGGATATAGGTACGTCAAATAACGTTTTAGACCATTAATAATTAGGGACCTTAAATACAAGATAATAAAATAACTATTTTGGTTATAGGCATATCACATATATATTGTATACGTGAGTATATATGTATTTATAATTTGTAAAATTTACTATTGATATACAAAAGACAGTTTTTATTTCAGTAATTATTACTTTTGAGTTAGAATCGGTTCCACAATAATAACAGGTACATTAATGAGATAAATTGGTATTATTACGAGATTTTACGAAATTAATTTTGTTTTTTGTTGTAATTCAAAAATAAATACTGTTAAGACTTGAATTTTTTACCAAATACTTAAATTAGCATTTTTTAGACATATTATAAATTTCAAAATATCTTTACTCCATTTGTAATATAGGTATAATGATATGTATATATAACTATTTTTCTATTAATGATACAATTTTTCTTTGTGAGTGAAATAGCCAATTTAATAAATGTTTCCTCATAAGTTATTCTTACAGTAAATAAAAATAAAAATATACTTTGTCAACAATTTTTTATGAGCGTATGTTATAATGTTTACAAATGTTGTCAAAACCAGAAAAATATTAAATAATTTTTAAGTTAAAAAGGTATTCGTGTCTTTAATTTTAAAATATAAAATTAGCGATTTCTCACTCGTTTTAGATTCTGAGTGGAACGATGAATGTATTGATTTTACAATGATGTGTGTTTTTATATTTTGTTTTTAATTTTTTTTTTAAATTTTTTTTGGTGTCTGTGTACACGATAAGTAGTCGAAAAAACGCTTCGATTTTCAACTTCAGTATCTTTTTCGATTGGAAAGTGAATATCGTTGGTGCATTGGGGAGGTCAAAATTTAAAATTCCCAATAATTTTCAAAAGCGCCAAGAAAAACAAAAGAAAAATTAAGGAAAAACGGGAATTTTTACGCAAAATCGATTTTTCACAAAATTGAATTTGGTTTTTGTTGTAACTTTAAAACAAATGACCGTAGATACATGCAATTTTCACTGGTTGTTTATATTAGCATTTCCTATACACGATAACATTTTGAAAATAATTTGACTCTTTTTGAGCTGTTTACGGACATTGCCAGTTTTCAATTTTTTTAGTTTTTTTTTCTATAAATATCAATAAAATTTTATTTGTTGGGAAATAAAGCGTGAAAATTTAATACAAGGCTCATGATATATTTTTACAATTCAAATTTTGACAAAATTTATCAAATTTATAATTTAATAATTATTTTGTAGTTAAAAATTTATAAAATGTTCAACTTTTATAGCTAAGGATTGAAAATTTAAAACAAGGCTCCACGTAAATAGGTTATATATAAATTACTTTATGCACAATAATATCATCAAATATACTTAGTAACATCATAGTCTGACTGACCGTTTTCGCTCAGAATCGTTTTTCTTATACAATGATATTATATCATTGAATTCAAATTTAACACCATCCATTACAGTGACCCACTTGTAACCTACTGTATAGCAAAGTGACATCCACTTACCCACTTTTTTTTACTGTAAATTAAAAAAAAGTTTAGCATAAAGTCACATACAAATATTATAAACTATAACTACGTAACCATTTTGATAAGCATTTGAATATCCCAAAAGTTGCGCGTTCTTGAAGTGTTGGATAGTTATGTGGCGTGGTAATTATATGCAAGGGAATGTTAGCTCCGGCATGAATATATTCCATTTTAACTAGATTTCGGTTGACGTAGGAGTGTTCCAATCTAATTATTGACATCACAGATCTTGCGCAATACACTTCTTTGCCCAGAGATTTAAAAATTCATAATTTATTCTTGCTCAATGTTCTGAATGGATCGTAAAAACACACAGTCGTGAACGAGATAGAGCGTTTTGTATAAAATATTAATTTCGTATTCAACCGATGACCGATAGCCGAATGTATCTTTTCGTTGTAACTAAAAAAGACCTAATGAATATATACCTTGAGTGATTTTCGATATTTTTTTTCAAAGTATATGGACTTCTACGAATCTTCGTCCACCATATACATGTGTATACCAATATTGCTTACCCACTCTATAACTCTATAGGGGTTCGAATCTTGTTTCATTTAATAGTGTAATAACTTATTTCTGTAACAGTTAGAGATTATTATTCCAATATGACGTCCTCGACGATAATGACGATCTGACTTCCAGTTAAACCAAAGGTGACGTGGTCAACTCTAGTTTAAAGCACCTACTAAAATCCATCTCAAGGTAGTATAGCGATATGTATATCGGTGAAGGCAGTCCTATACAATGAATGACATTTTATCTTGGTTGTAGCAACAAATTATATATTCAATGACCATTAACCATGTGTAATAAATCCAACGATCTCCGCACGCACTCGAAACACACAAAACATTATAAGCTTTAGCAAGTGAATCAATATAATATATTATTATAACGCACACTCTACACAATATTATAGTATATTTTCCAAAAGATTTAACCACTTTTTTAGCTGTTCATAATAGACATTTAAAACTTTCAATTTTTTCTTCTACAAATGTTGCTAAAATTATTCATAAGTTATTCTTATTAGAATTATTGTTACTACAATACATTTTTTATGATGTTTCTTCTTTATAAACTATGTATAAAATATCGTTAGAAATGTAAGCTGACAAACCACCTCCACTAAAAATAGTTATCTATATTAATATGTATATCTTGATACGTATTATATTATTTGAACATTTCTCTCAATAACTAGATTTTGTAATTATTACAAAATCTATTTAAGTACACCGAGGGGATTCCAATTAAGTATACTATGGTTTATTTTAATTTTATAATATTTTACGCATACCTAATATAAGCAAATAATATTGATAGTATAATATCTAAATTAACCAGACAAGTATTATGGAAAATTTTAAAGAAAAACTAAATATACGAGCAGTTAGAAAAAATAATCATGATATATTAATATGTGTGGGTAATTTCACGATACTTAAATTATAATAAATATCTTTTTTTTATGAAATACGTAGAATTTAGAAGGTAACACTATACAGTGTTACATTATTTTGTTATTAAATATGAAAAACAACTAGCTGGTTCTTGTAATGACCTTTTGGTATGTGGCCCGCCTTATACTATTCATTTACACCCCAAATGGGCCAAATATACAATAATTTGCGGTACTGGTTTAAACTTATAAAGTTCGAATACTTGGTGTGATATCAATTTAATATAAACTATTCTATTATAATGGAATTCACCTGTAGAATCTTATCTTGTATTCAAATAATTATACTTTATACGCTTCTATATTAATGAATATTTTTTATCTTCATTTTCAACATGCTGCGCCGTTCGCGACTCATTCACAAAGTATATTTTAAGGATTTAATCAACTGGCTTGGGATGGTCTGTAACAAACATTGTCGTTGGCTTCAGTTCTGTTTTCGAGGCGCCAAAACTTTCGGACAATGATATCGAGGGAGCCTAATGAAGTGTATATTATTATACAACATCCAAGGGTTCAAAATATAACCACTATCAGCGATATTTAACACTCGGATCGCAATAACAATAATTCCAGTGCCGACAATCCAACCTTATAGGAAACGAAAAAAATAGAACTCGGTTCGATGGTTATTTACAAATTATTGTTTAGGTGCGTAACTTCAATCTATATAGAAGTTCGTTCTCATATTCATAACAAAACATCAAGTTATTTTCAGCAACAATCATTTACTGAGTTCAAGTTTTTATTAGTAATTTTTTCAATCCAAACAATCAATAATTCAATATTAACTGAATATAGATAGTTAGTAATTACTATTAATTATAAGTTTCAAATATACATCAATTACAATACTCTATTGAGAATATTTTGAGATTTATAATTAGTACTTCGTATTTTATAACAAAACGTAAGACCCATAACATTAATAATAATATAGTATTGGTATAAACTGGAAAATAATAACATTTTTATTTCTTCTAAGTGAAACTTGGTGGAAATAAAATATAAACTGTAATTTTCTTCTTCTTAAATGTACGGTGTTTTATAAATAAAGAACAGAGTTAATTAACACGAGTTTGAAGTTAACACAGCAAACGATTTTAGTGTGTAGATATAAAATAAATGAGTGCACAGCACAAACACTTTGTCAAAACTGTAAACATTCGTAGTTAATTATTAACTTTCTGATAAATACGAAACTTTTGGATTTAAATATAATATTATATGAGCGAAGGTAAGAAAAGAAAGTTTTGGATACATCTACGATAATTATTGTGAGAAACAGATGCAAATAAATTTGTTAATAATTTTTTATAATATGTGTTTAAAAATAAAATCTATATAGGAATTAGATAAACTACCTATTCTTTTAAAAAAGAGAAGAAGCATCTTCTTAGAACATTTAAGTCATTAAAAACATCACACAATATTATTTAAAATTCAAATTAGGAACTTATTTTTTTAGAATATTGAAATAAAATTATAACCTAACGCATTGTTATAGAAAATCATAATTATAATTTATATTTACCTAACTGTACGTAATATATTTTAATATATCATAATATATTATGTATATAATATTAAACTTATGCATTTTAGATGTTATTCTTTTACACTATGTTGTAGTAAGACAACTAAAACACAATCTCGTGTTACATAGTACCTACATACAAAGTGATTCATTAAGTTGGTTTAGTATTTTGTGATGTGGAAACAAAAACTCCATTACCGAACCACAATATACAATACATGATTAATGAATTTTATGCACATTTTACCGGGTGTTCCATTTCATATGTATGCACTATGTTATTTTTTTTCATTACATTTTGAAGCATATTTTTATTTATAGAACACCTACCTATACAATATTCAAATTATATATTAACTCATTAATCCGTATGATTGTTTCTCTGTTTATTATTTTAACTATTATAATTGCATAAAATGTATTGTATACTAGCTATTATAATAATTTGAAAAGAAAAGTTAAACATTTTATACATTTTTAATTGCAAAATAATTATTAAATTATATATTTGATAATTTTTGTCAAAATTTGAACTTTAAATGCTTATAAAAAAAAATTGTGCCTATATATTTTTAATATTTTTCAACTGCTATTAGAACAAAATATCAGAAGCCTTGTATTAAATTTTCACGCTTTTTTATCCAACAAATAAAATTTAATTGATATGTACAGATAAAAAAACTAAAAAAATTTAAAACTGACAATGTCCGTAAACAGCTCAAAAAGAGTCAAATTATTTTCAAAACTTTATCGTGTATAGAAAATGATAATATAAATATTCAGTGAAATTTTCAAGTATCTACAGTTATACAATTTTTTAATTACAACAAAATAAGGAAATCGTTACATGAGAACTCGAGTGAATATCAAATGTAAAAATATGAATTTCAAGCGCTCATAAAAATTTAATTTGACTTTCTTGAAGACATTTTTTTTTTGATGAAAGTAGATAATCTTGTATTATATTTTCAAATCTTAGATTTAAAAAGAAAATTTTTATGAATTCTCAACTCAAAACAATTTGCTAATTTTCGTGATTTTTCAGTATTATATCAAGATTTGAACTTTAAATGCTTATAAAAAAAAACTGTGCCTATGTATTTTAAATATTTTTCAATTGCTATTGTAACAATATATCAGGAGCCTCGTATTAAATTTTCACGCTTTTTATCCAACAAATAAAATTGTATTGATATTTACAGAAAAAAAAATTAAAAAAATTGAAAAATGACAATGTCCGTAAACAGCTCAAAAAGAGTCAAAATATTTTCAAAATGTTATCGTGTATAGAAAATTCTAATATAAACATTCAGTGAAATTTTCAAGTATCTACGGTAATTTGTTTTTGAGTTGCACCAAAAAGCAAAATCGATTTTCTCGAAAACAGATTTTGCGTAAAAATTGCTGTTTTTCTTTAATTTTTCTTTTGTTTTTCACGGCGCTTTTGAAAACTACTGGGAAGTTTTTACTTTTGACCCCCCCAAAGTACCAACTAGATTCATTTTCCTATCAGAAAAGTTACTATCAAAGAAAATCCAAGCGTTTTTACTGTGCTAAAAGGTGATAACGGACACAAATAAAAATTTAAAAAAAACACACATCATTGTAAAATCAATACATTCATCGCTTCGCTCAGAATCTAAAATAATTTTCGAAAACGTTAATGGTTTTTAAAATAACGAGTGTTCTATCAGTGTTGTCATAGGATAAATGAATCTGTGATGGATACTCCCCCTGTGGTGGTTATTAATAAGTACATTTTTTGTCTTAAGTGAATCAAACACAAGCAGAAAAAAATGAATATGCAGTTATTATAGTTATGATTTTAATAGTATTAATAGCGGTGAAGCCACCCTATTACCAACCCAACTGGTTCAATATATTATTTAAACCTTTTTATTTGAACCAAAATAATCAAAATAATTGGTCGAGTCTTTATTGATTCTGTATACCTCAGCTATTATGCACTATTCAGTTTTATATAATATTTATATATATGTTATAGCTGTAACCTATGGCTTCTGTTCTAATTCTCTTAAGACCCATCCAGGATCCCAAATAATATGTGTGTTAAATTTGGTGCCAATTGGTCTGAAACTGTGGATTTGAATATTATGTACCATTTAGTATTATGTATATCTATTACCTAATGTATTATTTTAGTATTATGCATATAATTGCATAACACTATTATAACCCGACTATTAATAGTTAATATGGTTAGTAATTAGTAATTACTAACCATATTAGCCGACTATCTTTTATTATCGATTTATCTATCGTTTCCGTTTTGAATCAGTTGAGTTAATTATTCTCATTTATTTTTTGTCCAAGTGGGGCAAGTATTTGTTTAGTATATAATGCAAATCTCAACCACACACATATTATATTTCTCTTAATATAAGTATAATATATAATAGTAGCTATAAGTTATTACCTATTCAAATTTTATATTTATATAGAATAACATTATTAGCCTAAAATGTAAACATCGAAATATTATTACACAATACTGATATTGATGATCATAATAGCTACCTATTTTATTATCGGTAACTAATTATAGAGGACTAACGAACAAAAATACAAACAACATTAATTTTTATATATCAGATATTCAGATTAACCTAGCACCTATATATAAAAACATGGTTGCAAGTTTCAGTTTTGATAATAGAAAATTAATATTTTATAATATTATGTAAGAATATTGTAGGTATTACATTCTAAACTATCATTTTAAATCAATATCATATTTATTCTGACCAATACTTAGGCAAAATACATACAGCTGCAAATAATGGGCATGTTTTTTTAAGACATTGCATATTATAGGTAAATGATTTAACAAATGTTTGACACCATCATATTATACTTGTATAGCTGTGCGGATGGCCAAAATCCTAAAAAACGAGACGATCTTGGTTTACGACGTTGTAGTACTAGATGTCAATACTAGTATTGAGTATATTAATTATGTTTATCTGGGACTGTTATAGTGGCCTAATGGTTTCATAGTTAACCAGGACTTGCACAATCATTTGTTTAATTCATGGCACAGTGCTAAAAATATGTGTAGTTCATCACGGATAGCATATCATATTGTGCTATCGTCCACTATAATGAGTGTGTAATCCACACAGTCCTAGATATATAACAATATATAGTATATTATATACATGCGGATCACAGATCTCTCTACTTCCAACTTTAGCAAGCAATGACGAGCATTGACCTTAATGTCAACCAATATAGAAAACACAGTAAAAATAAATTAAGTTTCCCAATCCCCCTTTATCTTGCATGGTATAAATTGAATTAAAAATAGTACCAAATAATTTAAATTGAAAACTTCTTAATATTTTATCACTTTACTCCAATTTATCTAACTTTATGAATTTATATCTCAAAAATACCATCAACAATTGAACATTTTTTTTTCAAATTATACAAAAACAAAAAACAAAATAATCTAAAAATGAATTTGCTGCTATTATTTGGCACTATTTTGAATACTTTCTGGCAAGGTAGAAGGGTCAACTCCACAGAAGTCTAAAATATGACGACCGGCGTGTTTTTGAGTGTTCGTATGGAATTGAAGTGCGTCTGTGTGAACAATCGTTTAAAAGCCACGATGATTTCGCATACCATTTTACGTATAGCATAATATAATTGTATTGTATGCGTTTAGAGATGGCATGGGCGTTCCGGTGAAGGGGATGGATATGGGGGTATAGATCCTCACTGACATTTTTTTAAATTTATAATTCCAAATAACTGGTACTTTTGACATAGGAGTGTTTTTCATGCGGGTACCCTATAAGTGAAAAATAATTATAATATGTATTTTAAATTTTGTGATAATTGATAAATAATTTCTGATTCGTAACTTTTAGGATATTTTTTTATTGAGTAGTAGGGTAATTTGAGTTATCAACTGTTTGGAAATGTTTTTACATCAACTCGGCTGATATTCAAACCACTAATACTAAATATATCATGGTAGGCAAAACTGAAATAAAGTCGTATTACATTTCCTACAACAGTCAACGATTATCTACATGTATGTAGTCAATACTCATTTAATATTTCCCATTATTTAGCAATTATTTTAAAATATAATGCACTATACCCAAGTCCTAGTGTCTACGTAAATTTCTGAGAGAACATTTTAACGTATTTTAAAAACTTAAGCATATTTTATAGAAACATTAATGACTAAAGTAAGGACTATAAATTAATTTACAAACACCTATGACTTTTTATTTTTCCAGATTTATCACCAATTATTAGAAAGGTCTTAATGAGTTAAAATTTTTATTTGTTAGGAATCCACGAATAAATGGTTATTGATCCCGAAGAATTTGTTGTAGTTATGTCTCAAAAATTAATAACAACTTTGAACTTATACACTTTTATAAATTTAAATTAAATATGAGGCATGGTAAAATATATTTTTTGAGACTTAACGTATATTCTGTTGTTGTCGTGATTAGGTCCTTCAGCGAGAGATTTCGACCACGCAGTGGTATAAACTTTTCAATCAAATTTTCTAGTTTACTCTATTAAAAAATCCTGAGAACAGCAAAAAAACCACAGAGTAAGCAATACCGAGTTTATGTGATATGTCTATCGTAAATGCCAAATAATATCCATTTAAACTCGTTTCTTGTTTTAATATTATAGTGATAATTAAAAAAAAAATATGATTAAAATGTTTAATTAGTCGATTTTAAATCCGAATTTTGGGCGGCCGGGTCAGTTCAAAAGTTGAACTATAATGGAATCAATATTAGAACTCAGTTTGTTCAAGAACGATCATCAGATATATTTTTTATTATTATTATAATGTTGATTAATTGTAATTAATTATTAGTATCTTTTGAATAATGTCACATCGACTTGAACCTTTTGAGTATTTTTAAAAATTGTATTTGTCTCGGGTTTGAATCAGAATCAAAATCTGTTATTTGATTCAAGTTCGATATAATCTAAAAGGTTTGGTTTGACCTCAAAAACCAGTGTTCGTAACATCACTAGTAATTATGTCCGATTGTCCGAATTTATTGTTTGTTGTTTCACATAATATAAGTGCCTCATGTCATAACGATAATATATTGCACTCGTGAACAACGGTTACAATAATAATAATAAAAATAATAAAAAAAAAAAAATGGCGCATCATCATAGTACGTAGTTCTAACAGGGAGTGTTAACTATATACCCATGACCCATCTATACCGGTAAACATGGGACGATCGTGTACGTTATTATACTGCGGTTAACTCCGGATTCCTATCCGGTCAAATTATTACGTAATATATTTCGTTTTTTGTTGGAGTCTATAGACCGGGCGGCGATCGAGAACCTGCGCCGAAGATTCTATAGGTATTCCGGTATTTGGTGCATATATACTATGTATAGCACACTCGCGCGAATATTAGTGGGAAATACCTACGTAGCGCGTACACGAATTTTATGATCGACGGTTGCTTGAGGGCGAGTTGCCCGTGTATAATATAACACTACCTACCTATAGTGTTATATTATTATCAAACGGACTGCACGTGCGCAACACCCGGCGAGTAATATCTCAATCGAACGTCCTATATAGGTCCCGATATACTCGACTCTTACAGATGTGATATTTTGTTATTATCATCGTTACGGTCGAATGAAAATAATATACAAAAACACAAAATGTATTGTGTGCAACATATGCGTATATGTGTAACGATAACACCGAGTGGATAAAAATAAAAAAAATTCTGTTTGCGCCGCCGCGGCAGTGCCGTCTGTTCAGTGTAGGGAATACGAAATTATGGATCGGATATTCCGATGATGGCGGATGTTATATCGTTCGGGTTTTTGGCGGTCGTGAGGTGGCGGTGACGGTGCGGCAGACGTGCAGTGGGAGGCTGGTGGGTGCGTTGTTACGCCGTCCGGGTGTGGGGTGTGAGTATAAACGGCGGTGGCGGTCCGTTTTGTTCCGCAGCGATAATACCCGTAATGATATGCCAAGTGTTTGCACGAGACGAAGAAATGGCGAACCGCTTCGTGGAACTACCGTCGAGGGTGCACTTACTTATAATACTTGCCCGGCGAGATGAGTCCGACCCCTCACCCCCGCCGCCACCACCACCGCCGACGACGACGACGACGCAAGTAGCCAACTCGACGGCACACCATAGCCCGCTAGCGGGGAAATCAAATTTTGGATATATATATATGCGCTCGCATACCTACAATTATATACCAGAGCGGAGCACCAGCCCGGCACTCGAGTTTGTCGTGGTTCCTGGCTTTTCTGCCGCCACCTCCTCCACCGCGCTGCCACCCCGGTGTCGTTACTGCCTGTCCCTTATATATAATTTACACTGCAGCGACTCCCGACGACCGTGTTACCCAGAAATACCACCACCCCGCCCGAGATCGATGTTTCGATACGAATTATATTACTATTATTACGCATTTTCCGTAAATTACGACCACACGTCCCAACACTCTAAATCATATTATTATAATGTTATTGTATTGCTGTGTATATACATTACATCGCTACGTGACCATCCCCTTCACAGCCACCATCGTAAAATGGTTATTAAGCGGTCGTGCGAAGCGTATACTTTCGAATTGAATGTCCCGTGTAATATTATTATACACACCTGGTTTCGACTTACTTTTGTTTATTATAACATGCGGTTACACGGTATAAATTATAATAGGTATGCACTTTATACGCACGTATAGCTACTTCTTAGTTCTTACGTTAATACGGAGCAATTAAAAATGTACTTATCAACTTTGGAAGTATTAACGAACAAAAACATTAAGGAAAACAAAAATGTCAAAAGTAAAAAAAAAACCTCAAAAAATAAATTACACTACCTACCTAATAATGATTCCACGTGAGTCCATCTACCGTATTTGATAGTCACGTAATATCAAATAAATTTGTTTTTCCCGTTTGTGTTAAATAGGTTTGTATAAAATACAAAATTTGTTTTTACAAAATCCATTTAAATATTTTAAAATAAAATGAATTCTTTCCAGATTCACGTATTTGACATTTTCACCTTTCATTCAGCATTATTATTTTGTTCAAAAGAAATTGGTGTAGCTTTGAGTACTGTTCAAAGCACCAGCGATGTACCTACAAATAAAGAATCTTATTACAATATTATTATGTCTTCCAAAGCAAATAATATATTTTTATATAAGTCTTAGGTACGAAATTTACAATTTATAATATTATTGATTTTAATAAAAAAAAATAAGTATCAAAATTATTTGATGTAAGTAACATAAAAAATACACAAACAAACTACCGTGATATCAATTAGGAGTGATGAATAAATTACGGTGGTTCTCAGTAAATTTAAATTAAAGCTTAAATTTCTACAATATATTCTTCTTTAAAGTTTTCTTTATGCTTCGTGAATCAATAAAATTGACAAATAGTATATTTATTAGATCGAATTTCTAATCGAAATAAATTAATTATCCATGAATTTTTGGTGCAGTCATTGTGTATCACTGATAAGCATCATTATTTAGCAATAAATATATATTTTTATTCATGCATATCTAACAAAAAATAAACTCCAATAATCAAGAAGGCAAGGCGTTATGCTAACAAAAAGTAAGTACATATATTACCATGTTCACTTCACTCGTATAATCTAAAAATAAGGGACCTTACAAATTGTAAATAATGTATGATATACTATATACTATATTATGCATGTTTTAAAGATAAATTCATATTTTATTTTTACAGAACAACACGTACGTTTGTTCATTGCTAGTAGGTACATACGTTTATAGCTATGTATAGATTAGAAGCACTCATATAATAATAAAGTTATACAATATACATTTTATAATGTCATGCGTCATAACCATCCACGATATCAAGTAAAATTATTATTGCTATCACTAAAATTATCAGCTGAACTTTTAAACTTACCTCTTCAAATTACAGTTATTCAACCTAATGAAATTAGTAGTTCACCTCAATAATTATAAAATATATCCAAATATTTCAACAAATATCCTACCTCGTATGGAGAAAAAAACAGAAAAAATAAAAAAATGTACCGCAAGGCTGCATAATATCGTAGGTATATCATGTTATTATAATAAATCCTCTAATCAAAAAAAATAAACAAAACTGTAGCAGTGTGGCTGAAAAAACTATTGACACAAAACCACAATTTTGAAAGTAAATCCTCTAATAATCCAAGGACGCAACATAAATTTCACCGTGGTAACGTCAAAAATATATTTTCAGACAGTAAAGTTCAAACTGTTTTCCAAACTTAAGACTATATGAGTTTATAGATTGTTCAATATATTTTTATAACACTGAGGCTACTACGGATATAAATGCAAATGAAACATTATAAGCCTAATACAATTAAAAAATGCGGCAAAATGAGTTAAAAACAATTTTATAAATAACAAGAGATGACAAAGCATTGAATATTTCAATAGTTTGGCCCTACCATATGACAAAAAAAATTGTTGTCATGGGTACTACATTAAAAATAAATATATTTTTTTATACAGGTGTACCGAGTTTGAGTTTGTAGTGCTGACAGCGCAAATAAAAAATATTTCATGGACAAAGAATATTATTCCCAACAGCTGATATTATATGGATAATAATAACAATTTTTTTTTTATTTTTTATAATATCATTGCAGGTAAACGTTTATTTTTAAATTTTTATATGAGCGTTTCCCCTCTTCGTTCCCATCTGACTGTCATTGCAACCGTTGCTTTGGTTACCAATATCAATTGGTATTGATGAATTAGGTAATTAGTTGTACATGTATTAAATATTATTTTATGATATACTAATATTAGTTTTTTTTTTTAATATAATATAATTGGTTGATCCTATACAGAATAATTGATAAAATATGTAAATTCTATACACATGTTTATTTCATATTTTGTGCTAGTTGAAACTTAGAAATTTGTGTAAAAACATGTCGTTGTTCATTAATATGGATATTGGTGAAATTTTAAAGAATAAACTTTTCAGTGGTCGTTTGATTTTTAAATCAAATTCAAGACTAATTAAAACAAAAAGCCCCAAACTATTTTCGTTATTTACTCGAAATGTTCTACAAATCTTTGTGACCTACAATACTGCCGTCCAATTTAAGTGAAACTAGCTGTTATGAAACTTATATTATACGTATTATGTGAGTATCACTACTAAAAACCGCGTGACTTAAACACGCCAAAGCCAGCTGATCATCGTCTACAGTTATTCGCTTAGTAAATACAAGTCTTGCAAGTGACAACCATACACAGAGACGGAGTGCGCAATAGTTGAGCAATATAGCGCACAATTTTAACATGTCGGACACGGTGTGTGCACTCATTTACTTCTCAGTCGTTTACTAAAGTCAGAATACTTTAACTGAACAAAACGACGCCTGACGTGTCTCTTAAAATATCATTAAGATAAATGTAAAATATATTATATACAGGAATAGGGTATATTGTGTACAAAACTTTGGTCAAACAATTATTACCTTTAAATTATTAACGACGTGTACACTGTACACTGTACTTACTATACACCCATTATTTTGCTTAGGTATACACTATATACATTAATTAAAAATATATTTACATCTTCGTATACTGGGTGATCGTAATTTTAATTCACTACAAAACAACATTTTTGGAAAATTATTATAATTTTTACTCATTGTCAAATTTTAAAGTATTTTTCTCTTTTGAATGATAACATATATTTTTAATTTTATATTCCAAAGCAAAATATTATTATGAGTATTTTGAATTATAAAAATCAAATATTGGACGAGTAGTTTATTATTTATAGCTATTAAAGTATAGATAAACGGAGTAGTATACCTTTTTAAGGGAACCCCACTCCAGTTACAACTTTACTCCGCTCATAAAAACTTTAAATACTTATATTAATACTATACTTTTAATACTTATGTGTTTATCAATGAGCAGTTATCAAAATTCAACAGAACACTATTTTCTCAAACCGGATTAGTGCCCAAAGGTATCTAAACAATATACATTTATTTGGTTATCTAATGCTGATATTCTGGTGAGAATAAATTAATATTATAAAAATAGATCATCTGAAAACGTCGAAGAGCTGTAATTAGTCGGTACTATATTTTAATAAGTTAAAATTATCTTAAATACATTTTATTTTTAAATTAATAATAATATTTTATATTTAGATGATAATATTTTAAATATCAATATTAATTCTAATTATATTGATTCTTTAATACCTGTATGATAACATTTATATTTTCAAAAACTTAAGTAGTTTTTGAAATAATGAGGGTCTTGCGTTAAATTGATCACTCGGTAAATTTAAATTTAAATTTAAAATAATTAAATTCCATATTATCAGTAAATGTATATTATTTTTATAGTTGAACTATCATTGTTAAAAATAACGTATAATATTGTTATAATAGAATAATATTATATAATTTTAACACATTCATATTTTAGATTTAAATACTGTATGAATAATTATTTTAATAATACATCTTTAATTTGAACTAGTTATCGGATTTATGAAGATCACGAGGTTTAAGGTATTCAGATACTCTTCTATATGTTAGACAAATCATGATTAACTTCGTGGCTCCATTATTTTAAAATAATAACAAGACCATTGTGCGAGCCACTAAAAGTATGTGCATTGTAAACCGCATCGCTCATAATAATATGTACTTGCTTTAAAATAACTTAAATGTAGTTACTTACGTATTTTGATTGCTGCATAATACATGAGATTCCGGAACACAGTCGGTCGGCACTCTAACTGGTCGATCATCGCGAACGATGCATACTGGCACGTTTAATGTCGGAAAGTGTACAAAAGAGCTATTATAACCTCCGTCGACCGTGCCGGCCGGATCTAGGTATAGATTGATAGATCGTATCTATTATATTATGGTAGAGCTGGTATGACCAGTGACAAGCACCAGCTACAATAAGGTACAGCATTCACAAACTACTGCTCAATCGAATCGGTGCTCAATGACCCTATAATATGTGCATATTCAGTGATAACGATAAATTATTATGTAATAATGCTCGTTATGCATGTTACGGTATTGTAGGCTTCGATGAGCAAGAACAACATAAACATATTGAATTCAACTGATTATAGATAGGTGAATCAGGGAAGAGTTATGCATCAACGGAATCGAGAGATCAATCAAAGACCATATCACCGATGCTCAGTCATTACAGTAATGACATGTGGGAATATCAGCGACTATACGGACTAAGATAGAAACATGGAATGGATTAGAAACGAAATCAGCGGGCTACTTAAGGTTTAGGGTGGCCTTGTGGGGGATATTATCAAGTGCTTATATATCGAGCGCGCCACCTATATTCATCATTTTAATAACCCATATAGACAGGTATTAAGAAATTCCTAATATGTCTGTTGGTCCTTGATAAGCCGTCGTGACTAGACACAAATATATAATAATAATATGTGCTATTAAGCTATTTACACCGATACACAGTAAAAGGTCGCTCCGCAACTATCACTGTCCCTTGCCTGAACCTCCGCAGGTTACCGTATACCGTACAGCCTAGTTCTCCGTGGATTTACAACCGCGGGCGCTTATCGTACGGATTACGCACCCATCTGTCCAGCAGTGTTAGTGAGGATACCATCCCCGTGCCTTTTCATGGACTTTTGTGCCACATCCTGGACAGTGGACAGTCAAATCCACCAGCATCCCACGTCACCCGGTCACCATAGTTCTTGCCAACTGGCCGAATCCACCAGCCCGAATCTCCGCGTAAAGGTTATAATGTAATACACGTGTTCGTTGTCGCTCGGTTACATAATATTATTATATATATGATGATGCAGGGGTGATGTTCATATTTTATAGTTTTATTTCTTTTGTTAATGTTTAATTATTGAACTCATTTTAGATCAGAAAAAAATACTTGTAGGTATTGAATTTAGATCGAACATCATCCATCTGGGGCACACCGCTATTTTATTATGTGCTATTAAACTAAATTTTACTTAAAACAATATTATGAAACGAGTTCACTAAAATAATAACTAAATAGTCTAGAAAATGAGTACAAACAATTACAATTTGCAATACAAGTTAATGTAATGAAATACAACTATGAATTGACAATGGCCAACGCTGCTTTACTTAAACATTTAATTTTCAAACTCAAATGATATAAACGATGAAATGAACACATCGAGTAGAAAAACCATATAAAAATTAACGTATTGAAAATCACATAATAATAGGTACATTAACTTTATAAGTATATACTAACACAGCATCACAATAAATGTGATACTTGGAAATGACTATTCCATACATTTTTACAGCAATCATACCGTAAATATGCGCTGAATTACAGTCCATTACATTTCTTAACAATAAAATTTAATTTCTACAGTAATAGTTATTTCCCTGTTTGTCTGGAATAAATGTATGTCATTCATTTTAAAATTATGTAGGTAAATAAATAATTGTTAAGCTCAGACCAACTACACACAAAGCGGAAATCAACCCTTCCCCAATTTCCAGTTAGTCATAATATTATAATGAAACATTTCATCTTTATAGGTACTATTATAGGTACATAAAATATTATAAAGCTAAAGAGTTTTTATGTTTAAAACCCACTAATCTCAAAAAATACTGGACCGTTTTCAATAAATGTTATATCAATAGATTCCTTGAGAATTGGAGGATGTTCGTAGCTTATTGTTACAGATAATAGTATACTCCTATATGGTGGCTCACACATGAATTTCATATTGGCTCACGACTACGATTTTTTTTTTGTTAAAAATATAGAGGGATTTTTATGGGATTTTTTAAAATATAAAACAATATAATTTAATTTTTTGTTTGTTATTCAAATGTCCAGGTTAAAACAAAAGACAATTGCCTTATGCTTATAGAATATATTATATAGGCTCAACAACTACTGAACCTATTTTGACGAAAGTTTCAGAGATTATTCTTAGAGATATCAGAAAAGATTAAAGAGTAGTTTGAACAACGTTCGAAAATATACCAAATTCGATCCGCCACAGGCAGGTTGAATTAGTTCACAAAGCGAGGTACACCGATGCCGATTTTCTCGTGAGGTACACTAAATCCAAAATACACAGATATAGCACCTCGTATTTTATGTTTGTTATTTTTTTCCAGATTAAAGTCTAGTTATAGCGCTAGTTATAAAATACATAAGATATAAATTCAATTCTTATAAATATTTATTTTAGATTTTGAGTGAAAAGTAAGTTACCCCTGCGGCCCTGCACTACAAAGTATAAATTTCAAAATAAAAATATCACGGTATTATCTGCTTTATTTTCTACAATCACAATAATTGTTCTGCATTTTATTTTTTTGTTTTAGTGTGGTAATAAAGACTTGGGTCCTCTTTTCATTTGTTCACATTTTAATATAAGTTGGAAGAAAACGTTCTTATTTACAACACACTCGTTTTTCAACCAACATTTTTAACGTATTCTAAAAATATTTAAAAATGTAATTGTATTAACATATTAAAACGACTTTTTATTTTTCGCTCTAGATAATTTTACCAAAAATAAAATAAGACGAGTGAAATTGGTTAGATTATACACAAAAAAGTAAAAATAATTATTATGTGTCTCATATATTATTTTAAGAGTATGCTTATTTTTAAATTATATTTTATGCGAATTATTCAGGCCTTTCTATAAATACTAGAAGATACAGTATTTTTTTTTTTATTAAGTTAATTTGTAAAACGAATGAAAATATTATTTAATTACATTTTATATATATAAATAGGCAATGTATTCATTTTTTTAGCTAAAATTATTGTAAATAAATTATGCATTTGAGATAGTGAATAGTTTTTTTTTCAAAATATAAGATTTAGGTATTTTACTATACTTTTGAGTAATATTTAATATGAAATTAAAAAATGATCCAGAAATAAGATTTAAAATTGTTTAAGATACCTATTAATAATTCTAGACTAATGATTCAGTGGCCATTTACTATTATAGGCTATAAAAGCTCCTTCGTAATTTATGATTTAAACAACTGTTGGTATAAAATAATATAATATTATTTAATGTATCATCATATAACTTAAGAATACTTAATATGTTAGATCAATGTTTAAAATTCTTATCAAATTATGGGTGGATATTTTTTATAATTTTTTTTCATAAAATAAATATTCTCCACAATGACTTATGACTTAAAAATCCCAACGCTCTCTCAATTAGCCAAATCATACTACATCGATTTTCATTGATCATAAAAATCCACTAATAAACCGATGACTTTCCTCTCATACAATCCTTGAAATTCCCCAGGGACGTTTAAAACGATTGTACTCTGTAATCTGTCGGACGGCACTACTGAGTGCCCTCGCAAACTCATTTATTATTGCAACTACGTCGATATCTAATTGAAATTACTTGTTGCACTTCTGTGTATATTGATTGTAATTATATTTTGATGAATAAGAAAAAAAAAATTATTTTTATATCAAACGTCATGTCTCTATATCATTTAAAATAATATTATTTACAATCGGGTCTATAAGAAATAGTTTTAAATTTTAAGTTATACATATTATAAAATTTATTTAACAGAATATATAATGTAATCAAAATCTAACTAACGTGAAATTTAGTCTGAATCACATGGTAAATATAAATACAAATATTAAACGTCATAATATATAATTTCTATTTCTCATCATCAATATGAAATATATCGTCGGTTAGATCTGATAATCTCTAAGGAGTTTATTTTCAGTTACAAGATGGCCCAGGATAGGTTTATGGTACCCCAGATTGTAATTGAGTTAGGTCAGAGTTTTATGAGAGAAGCTACTGCTACTTAAAATCTAATCAAAATCAGATTCCCAGTGGTTTTTTTCTCCATTCAAAAATCTTATTACCGGTAATCTAATTTTTTTTATCATTCTACTCAACCTTAAAACAAATCAAAAACAAATATCTGTTCATAAATTGATGTAAACAGAACTTTCTTAAATCATAATTATTAGTAACGTTCAATACATATACTGTGAAAAAAAAATCAAATTCAGCAATATACTAGACTTATTTATAATTATACTTATTAAAATATTTTCTGACCATATTACCTATATTATTAGAAAAACTAATGAGAGTACTAAAACATTAGAGTATTAAACTCCATCTTTTATTTACGAATTGAAGCGTTTAGGTCAGTCCTAATTATCAACGTTTTGGAATTTAACGGAATTATTGCTGATAAAAACGTGTTACAGTGCTTTTTTTAATGTGTCTATACTTACCAATGATTTTATATAGCTGGGGCAAAACGTAGTATGAAAACTACTATAATATAGACTATTAAAACCCATAAACTTATTATATTAACGATATAAGATTATTAAATTTACTTAACAATGATCAAAATATAGGAAAACATTTAAAAAATATATTTGTTTTATCTTTACTGGGTCACTGACATATAGATTAAAAAATCGTCATTTAAGTTTATTTTTTTTGAAAGTAAATTAGGAATATGAGTATACGACTAAAAAATAATATTTTTTACTGAATTAGTTTCAATTTAAAAATAATATGTTGTAAATTAAACGAAAAAAAAAACTGGAATACAAAACGCATTTTCCGTATAAAAAATTAATTTTGGCTAACTTCCTTTGATGTAAAAAAAAAAAGAAAAATGTATGAATTTTGCAAAATATAATTTTACAATAAATTAAGTTAAATATCCTTGTAATATGTTTAGTTTGGTAAAAACACTTATGAAAAAAACTAAATACATAAAAAATTAAACTGATATTTTTGTGCAAATCATGAATAATATATTCTTATAAGTACTTACATCATATTAATCATACATCTTACAATATAATGTTCGAGTTTGTAAGTACAAAGTAGCTTATAAAAACAAAGAACGATACAATTGTAAATAATTTTAATCAAACTTTTTAAGTATACTAGTAGTACTTTTTTAAATTATATAAAAACTATAATTATTGTCAATGTTACTGAAACGACCAGTAGATTTCTTCGAAACCAATAAAAAGAAAACAACATTTTTGAGTTTATTTTTAGTCACTTGTAATAATACAATGATTATTATTTTTATGATTGGAGTTGGTAATTACTTTGATTTCAAAGTTAATGATATTTTTACGCTATTATACAACACAGATACATTAAGGTGTAAATTAAAAATTCTAAACTGAATAGTTAAGCTATTGGTTTCATATTATTAAGTAAATTATTTTTTTTAATTGTTTCAAAGTTACAGAAAGATTCGTAGAACATTTTTTTGATTGGAACTATACACAATATTGTAATTCAGGTAAATATGACGTATTGTTTTGAATTTCACATCTTTCGAAAAAAAATATTTTTTATATGAAATAATTCAAATTGAAAATATTAAACTAATACAAGTGAACTCGGAAATGATGAAATTGGTTTTAGGGCATTCCGATTTCTAACTGAATCAGTCATCATGTTAGTTATGTAATATGTTACAGACAAAGCATTTAATAATTTACTTTTATTTTATTAATTTTTTGAAGTTTATATATTAAGTATTTATAATAACTCTTTAAATATTCATTATGATATTATTTCATACTAACGACTTATCATGGATACATTACAGAAATCTAAGAAATATAATGAAAAAAAGCTTAAAGTTGCCCGAAAATGTATAAAAAAAATGACAGATGAATTAAAAAGTTAAGGGTATTTTATTTTCATCAAAAGTATTCCTTACCTAGGTAAACTTACCTACTGAAATACAAGTTATTAGCTTTAAGCAGTTATATTTAGCTATTGGCCACTTACAGTTTAATAAATAATATCAATTATAGGTGACATTCAAAACAATGTGATTTGTTTCATTTTATCACAATTAATGACTTTATTGGTGCATTGTTTATAAATAATAGAAATTCCATTTCCACTATTACGAACGTGTAAAATCTTTACTAATAGGATTTGGAAAGTTTTATCGCAATATTTTTTATAACTTTATCTAAATAATTCAAAATACCTGTACTATAATGACAGCACGTCCAACCTTTGACGACATGGGGAAAAGCCATGGAAAATACGACATGGAGCGTATTGGTTTGTTTTCAGAGATGCCATATATGATTGGCGATAAGTATCCTAATAAAAGTTTGTACAAGTGTCATTTATTCAAATGTATGATATTTAAACATTGTAATGTATACAATCATAATTTATGACCTGTAGAAGATAATATACGGGATTTGAAAAAGTCTCAAATGTATCCAAGTACTTTAAAAACTAAAACAGGTCTTCAAGACGCTTATTTTGAACCACAATTTAAAAGGTTATATGAAAATGAAAAATGGAAACCGCCACCAACAGGACTGTTTGATAAGAAGTGATTAGTAATTTACATATTTGTAAAATTTATTTAAATATCTTTCTAGAACAAAATTAAATTTCATTAAATTTTGAATTTAATCGGCTTAATAATATGATCATTTTATAAATATTGAAATAATAAAATAGTACTAAACAATTTTAATGGTCATCATATAGGTATCTAATAATAATATTATAATTATTAAAACCCAGTTTCGTTATAAATTAAATGTTTTAAAATAGACTGATAATATTTAATTATATTCTGTGTGATTTATAACTTATTTTATCGGACATTACGAATATAAATTTTGAAATATCCTCGATTTCGTGGTTATCAGATTTTAATTTATACAACTTTAAAGAGAAATACTGCCTTAATGCCTTATAATAAAAAAATAATTAGGCAATCATAATAAATAATAATACTTACTGGTAAAATTATAGGTACCTATACCTATTTTGGGTACCTATAATGTAGGTATGTAATTGTAATTAATTATCAATATAAAATTTAACTAAATTATATTTTAAAGTTGTCTTTATTTTTATTTATATTAATATAAACATAATTTGTGTAATAATTTTTTTTTTAATATTACAAGTGAAAATAAGAAAAAACAAGTTAGTACGCACCCATTTATACCTACAGGTCCTGCAAAACACCATTCAACTGCTGGTGATCATTTTGGAACATTTGGTCCTAAACTCTCAGGTTCATATGAATAAATGTAATTTTCTTTTTAATAGTTTTAATGTTTACCATGACTAAAAGGTACCTATATTTTATTTATTGATTTAGCAATGTCTAATGTCAAAAAACCTTCACCTAAGAAAGAAAAGGTCCAACCATTCATCATAACTAAACCAACTAATACAAGAGGACCTGGATTTCAGTCCGTTCCCTGAATACAAGTAAGTATAGCGTAAATCAAAATTTTAAATCTCAATAAATGAACATTTATAAATAAAAGGGTAATATTATATATGCTATTGATATAAATTAAGTACAACTATAATTAAATATCAAAAAAATTAAGTTCAAATGGTAAAAAAGTGGGTAAGTTGGATGTCACTCTGCTGTACAATAGGTTACAAGTGGGTCAATGTATAATGGATTGTATAAAATTTGAATTCAATGATATAATATCATTGTATACGAAAAACGATTCTGAGCGGAAATGGTTTGTCAGTCTAAATATTTTATATTGTAAAAAACACTAATTCTTTATTTTCCACATAATTTTTTATCCGTTTCTATGGTGATAAACAAGCTTTAGAAATTAAAATCCCGTTTTTCGTAATTTTTTTTCCCCTTGGCATTAAATAACTATTGAGCAAATCGAAAAATTACCTCTCCAAAGTACCATCTTGATCCAATTTGTTAAAAGATAATATACTATATGTTGAAATCAAAGTTTTCCTTCTGGTAGAATTTTTGTTTACAGGATAAAAAAATAAAAATAAACACCATTGTAAAACCACTAGCTTTCTTGCTCCGCTCAGAATCTATAATAATATGTTAACTATATAATATATCACTTAGCTTAAAGTAACCAAGTCAATACAATTCAATTTTCAGAAAACATTAAAAAAAAACTAGTTTATGACTTTATAATATTCATTAATTATCTCACTATAACGATATGAGACGACTCAATACCTTTCATAAATAGACTAAACATTCAAACAAAAAAATAATACCTAGGTATAACTATGTGAAATTGGTCTCTTTAAAATATACGATCGATCAAAAATCGTAGTTATTTTTATCTTATGAGGACAAAATGTTTGTTAACCCCTTTCATAAATAAATAATTTATTTTTGTTTAATAATTATGAACATATTATTATAATCAAAATATATGAAGATAAATATAGACTTTACTATGATTTATTACATTGATAATATTTAATGATTCGTACACTAACAATATGATAGCACACTAATAATTATGTAGCTAGTAATCCCTAATAAATTAACTCAAACTAATGTTTATATATTTTACGTGATTTTAAATAATTTAGATCTGTGTCCATTTGCCTTGAGTGTAATAAAATGAATTATAAAAAAATATTTATTTGTAGGTCAAGTCCATATAATGACGTGAAAAAGCATAATATAAAAGATAAATTAAACAAGACTTCACCATTTTTAACTGGTGGTTCCTATGAGTTCTTTGAAAAAATCCTTATTTTAGTAATGATCATAAGTCGACGTACAATACTATCTCAAAACCCAAATTTAAAGGAACACCATTTGTGCCACCTTCAACAATAAATCACGTAAGTAGTATTTCGCGTACATATATCATGCTTATTCAATATTCATTTTGCATTTTTGTAAATATTTTAAATATATTTAATATAATTTCTAGTACCCACAGTTGGAGAATGATAAAACTGGCTTGGTTTAACTGACCTCAACTCAGAATAATTTTAGAGTATTAGTCTTAAGGGGACCTAGAGATCTTCGATACCCACCGTTTTCAAGGAGTTCAATATAGGAAATTTCCTATGTCTGAGTGACTGTGTATAAAATAAATAGGTGAGGGCTCCCGCACGTGAACTTACATGCCAATAATTATGCATAACACAAACATTAATTAATTTAATTTTTTCTTCATCAAAAGCTTCTATTAATAAGGCTTATAAGCTAGACAAAACTGCATGACTTTAAACGTTCAGATTTTAATTCTGAAAAAAATATGTTATTTACATGATTTGTCTGTTAGTGATCGGCTGAAGGTTTTTTTCTAGTCCTAAAATATAAACTATTAAAGGTTTTTTCCAAAACAAAAACCGTTTTTAATTTTGGATACTGCACCCTTTAAGAACTAAAAGAAAAAAATGTCCCGATTGATTACTAGTAGAATAAACAACAATTTTAGAGCAGTTTTCAGAAACAAATGCTGACCACCAAAGGCCCAACCTACACTGTTGTATTGCTTTTTGGTCTCCATTACTTATAGTATGCATGCATGAATAATTATCATATTATACGGTGTTTAAACTAATAGCAAAAACATACAAACGGTGTTTTTTTTAATAAAAATAAATAAATAATCGTGTCGTTATTTATTGGCATTTTATTTTTAAAACTACGATCTCGATAATAATTGTTATATATTTTGAAATTTTTTGAAATAATCAAGTGAGGAGGAATTTATTTTTTTCAGATTGGAAATGGTTTTGAAAAGTGGCCCAGTCATTCCGATGACCGCTACATTGATCCATTTAGAATTGGATATAAGAATAAAAAAGACAAAAAAGATGATAAATCAATTATTACATTCTATCCACAAACAAGAAACAAATCGTTATATACTACATCAACGATTCAACGGAAATTAAAAATTGCAATGAACAATCACAACTGGCGTACATTTGATACCATTACATACCCCGCAGAAACAATTGGAAAACAATGAGTTATTTACGAACAATAAAATAATTATTTTTAATTTTAAGCTATAAACCTTTTAATATGTAAATGTTCAACTAATAAATAATTTATTACATTTTACAATTATTGCAATTATTACATTTATTACAATTATTGCGAAATGTATTATTAAAAAATATTATCTATACAATAGTAAATATGTTGCGCGATCTAGTGAAGTAATAATTAGATTGCTTTATTTTAAAACTCCACTAGATTTCTCTCTTTGCTAAATTTTGTAAATTAAAACTTTAATGTTATAAACACACAATAGTTATAAAAAGTATAAAAATTGTTTGGACAATACTTTTTTGATGAGTGATATTTATTAATATTTGAATGATTTTTAAAACCAAATAAATAATTTTTGTGTGTATAGCTTGCTAAAATGAGTCCAATCAACCTGATAACACCGAAAATATTGAATAAATTGATAAATAAAATCTTACTTTTTGGCTAACCTGGTGTATCATTCAATATTTTATTTGAAACTCATATAAAGTAAATTAGTAAAAATAAATTTATTTAAAATAATGTGAAATTCTTACACGAATCTAGTAGGTTTAAAATTATATATGCCAGTTCCTACATGATGAGAAAAATGAGATGTATACACGTTTCTACTCAGTGACAAATTTGAGTTTCATTTCAAAATCCATAAAACATAATAATATTTTAGTATTAACGACTTAGCTACGACATTTAACAATAATGCCGACATCTAAATTGTATGACTCTATAAGTTCCACCCTATTTTATAGGATGTTATAATTATTTAAGGTAATTTCATTATTGATAAAATAGTAACATTCACAGACATCTCAAGAAAACTTTAACTGTATTTTTTTCAATTTATTATTTACTTTTTTTGTTTGTGAATAAAAAATCGGATCAATACAACAGTACGACTTCTCTGTTTTAGATTCTTTGCAGAGCGATAAATGAATTCATATATCAGACATCAGTAAGTTCTACAATGATGTGTTTTTATTTTTGTTTTTTCAAGACACTTTTAACAGTGGAAAAATAGTTCAAACTATGAGGGTGTGGTTTCTGTTAATAAATTGGATATAGTTGGAATTTTTGGGGGTTGAATAAAAAAATTCTCTGAACATATTTTTCAAAAAGTTATCATAAATTAAATAAATCAAAATTACGGAGAAATATTTACGAAACACAAAGTTTTGACAACATATATAATAATTTTCAATACGAATAACCGTTGATACTTTAAATTTACTTAGATATTTTAATTATTACTGAACATTATGGTATCTTTATCAAAATATTTTAGATTAAATATTCATTTGAAATTTTATATTTTGAGTGGGGAGACAAATGTATTGATTTTACAATGATGCATATTTTTAATTTTATATTTGAGCCTGAAAACACTTTTTATAATAATTAAAATCCTTTGATCTACAACATTGAGGGTGATTTTTAATAGGAAAGATATGTTTCTGAGAAAAATTAGTTCAATCAATAGTATAACTACCATTTACTACTATTTACTAATAGAACAATACATTACGAATATACAATAAAATATTCTTAAAAAATATAAGCTGACAGATAGTTTTCATTTAGAGTAGATTTACGATATGGACACTATACCAAACGGAAAACACGCATTCTTCTTATTATCTTTATTCGTATGTATTACGTAACACGCTGCAGGTTAACGTACTAGTAACCATACTAATTACACGTAGGTATACAACATGAATAAAATGTAAAAGACACATAACATATTATAAGTGGTTGTTTTTTTTTATTTTTTATTTTTGATAAAATGACTTTTATTTCGATTTGAAATAAACAAATAATGAACACTGTCAAACAGTAAAAAATAAATAAATAAATAAATGAACAATTATTACAATTATTACCTATAATAATATATAACACAACTTGAAAGCATTTTAAAACCATGGTATAGTTAATGTATGTAAAAAAAAATCGAACATTTTTACGATTTACCAACGATGTTTGAAACCTGTCATTCATTAAATCTGCAACCAGATAAAGTAATTTAAATCACGCATTTATGATATAATTTATCATCATCTCACGTTAAACGATCCATTTTAATTGATATAGATAATACACATTCAAATGGCATCAGAAGTCGGTAAAACTTTTTCTGCGATTATCTTCACGATTTGGTTGGCTATTGAATGTCACTGGTCTATAAAATATTGTTTTCGCCTTTTTTTCCATCCTCTGGTGCGGTATTATAGTTGCTCAATGATAAATAGTCTTTATATGATGGTAACTGAACATTTGTTGACTGATTACAATTTGACGAATCCACATATGCAGGATCTGTTGTAAAATAAAATACAACATTACAATACTATATTATATATAATGCACTTCACTATTTATTGTAAACAAATACAATTTAAATAATAAATGCCACAAAGGTATATCCAAAACAAAAAAAATGTAACCCTTCAACTTTCAAATTTTCGGAGTGCCACCAATGGGCGTATTCCACTCTCCTGTCCTTCTACTGGTTTTTGTATTTATTTTATCTAATTTGCTAATTTGTATAACATAAATGCAGACTGTAAATAAACTTTCTTTTATAATAAAATAAAAATAACTTCCGAATTGAAATAACATTATTATTACGTTTATAACAAATGTCAATAAACTTATGTTTTAAATCTAAGTAAAATTTAAAAATTTCTCTTCCGGAATTCATCGTTTTAATATTATGCTTAATTTGTATGCCCAAATAGTGCCTATAAATTATTAGATTCCAAACGCAAAACTGACTTGTTCTACAATATTCTAATTATATAACTGTATTTTTTATTATGCACCGAGCACCTATTACTTAGGTAGGTAGTACTATTTTTAGTTTAACTAAATATGCGATCAGTTGATACATAGATGCAGTTACCACAGAAAATTGGGAAAAATGTGTAAGACACGCAGAACAACTACAAAATAAAGATTTTGAAAAAGAAGGATTCAGAGATTGCATATTGGAACCCATCATTTTAACAATCGACCCCAACGACAGCGATTGTAGCAGCAGTGAAGACGAAGACTACCTTTGACGATATTTTTTTTATTATAAAATATATTGTACATTTTTATACATTTATAGTATTATTATTATTATTATTGTTGTTATAACTATTTCTATTGTTTTTAATTAATTCACGTTTTTATTGTGTACAGTAAATTGTATTTTTTTTGTAATATCATAAATACATACACATAATTTATTAATATAAAAATACGAGTTTTAAATTTTATATTTGGCGCGAAACAGTTTGACCACCACTAACGAGAAATGTCCACTGGGCGCGCGGCGGTCATCCGCACGTTTTCGTGACGCGTACTGTAGTAACCATACTAATTACACGTAGGTATACAACATGAATAAAATGTAAAAGACACATAACATATTATAAGTGGTTGTTTTTTTTTTTATTTTTTATTTTTGATAAAATGACTTTTATTTCGATTTGAAATAAACAAATAATGAACACTGTCAAACAGTAAAAAATAAATAAATAAATAAATGAACAATTATTACAATTATTACCTATAATAATATATAACACAACTTGAAAGCATTTTAAAACAGTTAATGTATGTAAAAAAAAATCGAACATTTTACGATTTACCAACGATGTTTGAAACCTGTCATTCATTAAATCTGCAACCAGATAAAGTAATTTAAATCACGCATATATGATATAATATTATCATCATCTCACGTTAAACGATCCATTTTAATTGATATAGATAATACACATTCAAATGGGCATCAGAAGTCGGTAAAACTTTTTCTGCGATTATCTTCACGATTTGGTTGGCTATTGAATGTCACTGGTCTATAAAATATTGTTTCGCCTTTTTTCCATCCTCTGGGTGCGGTATTATAGTTGCTCAACGATAAATAGTCTTTATATGATGGTAACTGAACATTTGTTGACTGATTACAATTTGACGAATCCACATATGCAGGATCTGTTGTAAAATAAAATACAAACATTACAATACTATATTATATATAATGCACTTCACTATTTAATTGTTAAACAAATACAATTTAAATAATAAATGCCACAAAGGTATATCCAAAACAAAAAAAAATGTAACCCTTCAACTTTCAAATTTTCGGAGTGCCACCAATGGCCGTATTCCACTCTCCTGTCCTTCTACTGGTTTTTGTATTTATTTTATCTAATTTGCTAATTTGTATGAAATAAATGCAGACTGTAAATAAACTTTCTTTTATGATAAAATAAAAATAAATTCCGAATTGAAATAACATTATTATGTTTATAACAAATGTCAATAAAATTATGTTTTAAATCTAAGTAAAATTTAAATAAATTTCTCTTCCGGAATTCATCGTTTTAATATTATGCTTAATTTGTATGCCCAAATAGTGCCTAATAAATTATTAGATTCCAAACGCAAAACTGACTTGTTCTACAATATTCTAATTATATAACTGTATTTTTTTAATTATGCACCGAGCACCTATTACTTAGGTAGGTAGTACTATTTTTAGTTTATCTAAATATGCGATCAGTTGATACGAGAAATTATATATTTTACAAATCTTCGCTCATTTTTAAGTACCTATTTAATTAAACAAATGTTCTACTTAGTTTTGTTTTTGTATTTTGAACTTTTCTATAGCAATAAATACTTAATGATTACCTACTCATATGGAAATTAAACTCATGTGCCTTTCATGACATTATTGCTATGCATTTAAGGATTTCATCTAAATCTGAGACATTATTATAATTTTACAAAACTAAATATTTGAAAGATTATATCAAACGGTGGTTTCTGTAAGAGGAAAACATGCATACATTGGAAAGGACATTTCATTGCACATATAAATGATGAACTCCAAGAACGTGCAAATATTAAACGGTTGAATATTTATCTTGCCTGCTGTTTTACGTGGTGCATTATAATTAATATTATTGTACTCTTGATGACGTTCATCCCGTGAGCTCTGTTTCTGGGCAAACAACATACTAGATTCTAGGCTGTCCGGAGTGGCTAATTGCCTAATGGTCTGAAATTTCATATCACCCCTTACGTCGAATGACAATGAAACGTCATCAGTATACTCAGATCTATCACCATATTCAGACCTATCAGTGATCCCTGATTTATCTGCACATTCAGATCTATCACCGTACTCGGACTTATCGTTGATTTGAGATTGATCGGCATAATCAGATCTATTGCTATGTTCAGACTTATAATTTTTTCCAGTTTGATCTGCGAAACCTGATATATTGTCGTATTTAGACATAACACTCACTCCAGATGTATCTTCATAATACTCAGACTTAACATAGTGTTCGGGATTAACTTCATCAGCACAGCCGTGTTGTTCATTGGTTCCATACACGAAACTTCTCGTTTCGACAGCTGTATTTGCTGTGTAAAATCCATTTTCTTCGCCAATATTAGGCGATTCATACTCATTCGCTAAATTACCATCAATTGACCCCGGTTTTGGAACATCGTGCAAATGTTTTATTTCTTCGCTCAATGGTATTCTTTCTTCAAGCTGTAAATAGCGCATTACAGGTCTATTATTATGCTCAAATGTGTCTATCAGTGTTTTAACGGGTAGAGATCTTTCTTGTATAACAGTGTTTGGCGTTTTTTCTTGTTTAGTTCCTACGAAGCTACTCGGTGACTTAAGTGAACATCTACTTTCAGCGCGATTCGGTTCAGTGTAAGTGTTTATGTTGGGCATATATTCTTCAAACGTCTTATGTGGTTTGGGAACAAACACATCGTAATTATTACATTTCGACTTTTCGTTTTCTTTTATCTGTAGTTCAATTTTTGGTTTTTCATTTTCATATTGCATAAGAACTTCTTTTTCATTTATTTTTTCTTCAGTAACACTTTCTGACTTATGAGTACCACTCATTTGATCTAAACCTGGAGTTGATCTTGGTGTAAATTCAACTTTGTGAAATTTTGGTTCATCATAGTAACCATGATGAGTTGCCGGGGGCTTTGGTACTGGAGTTAAAGTAAGTGAATTATCTTTATTGATTGTAAAAGTTGTAAAAGATAAATTTTCAGATACTTTGGAAGTAAGGCCAGTTGAGCAGATTGATGCCTTATTCAATAAACTAACTGGAGAATGTGGGGTACCACGAAAAATCTGATCCAGTTTAACTGAGCCTACAAGCAGCAAAAAATTAACTTATACAATTAACGTTTATTAACATTATTTACATACCATAAGTCGGTGGCTGTTGTCTGTTGCATTGCGTATTCCAACCTCTAGGTATTTTAGGCATATATATATCCTGGCAACTTTTTGGTGTGGCGGTTCTTGTAGGAGTTGAACAAACAGTTGCTCTTGATGTTCTGCCGCCATCTTTAAGTGCTTCTAAAGCACCTGAAGTTGGAGCAACAATATAACCTCTTGGTGGAAAAACTGGAGCCATATCTTGAAAGGCTGACTCGACAGATCCCGTTTCCAAAGCTGCCTCCCATGGAGATTTAATCAATCTCAAACGAGGTTGAGTGAACCTTTGCTGAAAACATATAAATTGAACTATTATTATAAATCAATTATATATTTTACTATAACACAATATAATGTATATATGTAAATAACAAGTGAGTCAGAATTTATATAATATAATCAATATAATTAATAATACATACTTGAATTTCATTCATTTTTTGAATATTTTCCGCTCTCATGGTACCTTGTTGTTGATTTGGGATATTATTACTACCATGTTTTATATTTGCTGGTTCAGAAAGACTAGGTGAAATAGATTTAACATTATGTTCGTCAACAATCCAATTTTCAGACCTTTTGCGCCTCTTGGCAAATAATGCAGCCCCTTTAAAATGTATGAATCAATAAAATTAATACACAAAATACACCAAAGTTAAAATAAATACAACCTTTTCCTTTTGTGGCATTTAAGTCTCTAACTAAATCAAAGCATACTTCTGGACTAAGACAAGGTTCGATATTTTCTCCAAGTTTGCGTAAAGTTTGTAAATCCTGTATTTGACCTCGTGGATCCATAACTAACTTCAGAATTTGTTTTGATTCTGAGTTCTAAAAAAAAATGTATTAGTATTGTTGGTTATTTTAGTTAATGCAGTAAAATTATAGATTACTTGTTCGGTAGATTCATAATTTTGTTGATGGAGCCCAAGTGGAAAATTTGATGGTATAGGACCTTTACCTTCTCCTTTTTATTTTCATACGGTGCAAATAAAGAGTTATTTTATCATAAAAATATTTAAAAAATTGATGTTAAAAATATTATGTATATTTTATCACCTTCATGAACCCATTTAACAGATCTCTTTTTGCGGTTGACGTACATGGATTGTCCTTTACTTTGTTGATTACTTATATCACTTAATGAGCTGGATATACGGCGTGCCAACTCAAATTGCTGTTCCACTGTTGGATGATCTGGACCATAAAAACTACTACTGGCATACATTTTCCCTGAGATCAAAAATTTGAGACGAGTAAGCAAAATGCGATTAAAATAATTTTACAGAATAAATTACTGTTTTTAGATGGAGAAACTTCCCCTGAATCTGTTGCTGGCTTAAAAATTTTATCCAAATCAACTTGTTTGTGACTCAGCCCGTCATCAGCATTGATTGTTATGCCATTAGACTCCTAAAAAAATAAAAATAAAGATGTTTAAATTACTCAATAAATAGTTATAATACATTTAAACATTATTTGGGCCTATATACAAATTATGCATGTATAATGAAAATTGTATAAAGTAAAGTTGTTAATTCTTTTTTCGATATATTATTTTTATATTTTATATTTTACTGACAAAAATATTTGAAAAATGTATTGTGTACTTGTGTGGCATGGTATTTATAATGAGGGTGTATGATTAAAAAATAAAAAAATTCAAAATAAAAATTATGTTTTATTATTACTAGCGGGTTGTGGCTAGGTTCATGCAACAGATCGCTAACGATAAAATTTGATGAAAAATAAATCAACTGTGTGACGACAGTGGCAAAGTTCCAAGAACATGATTATATATAGCACTTGAAAATGCATTATTGGGGCATACTAGTCAGCCAAATTGGACAAGGAGCAACTACTAACAAATGACAGTTGTCGGATTGAACTATTATAAAAGTGTAAACTATTAAGTTAAATAAAGGAGATTTAAAAGGAATGAGAAAAAGTGAATATACATTATTATTATGATAACAACTTTTGAATATTTTGAAAATCTATTTAATAATGTTGATATACTTTCAAATATATTATTTGAAACCAATTCATGTGACCAAACAGATGTAGCCTTTCTTGGCAATAACCCATGACCCATTAGCCCAAACCTAAGTGCCGGACCAGTTAAAAGAATAAATAAACACATGTTGCATTCTTCATATCCAATGATGATTAATTAATCGTACATTTTAAAGTTCTGATACACCTGACGTTTGATTTAGATACTACAATACCAGGTACATACAATGTTTACTATACTTTGATATAACATGGAAAGCAGACAGAACTACACAAGATGGTCTATAAAATGTGTTGTTTTCAAACCGTGTGTACAATAATATGATTATTTTTATTAGTTTGAAATAATGATTTTATCCATCGGGTAAATAAAAAACGACTGAATTGTAATCATACTTGTGGTAAAATTATCACTCTACAATGAAAAATAAACTAATTATATGTTATCAGTTAGCTTAATGATTACCTAATTTCCTGAAACAAATACTTTAAATGACAAAAATAAGAAATACGAGCTAAAAATGTCTAACTCGCGGATACTTGAAAGCCTAAGAAGAACCTCCTACATGTCCAACCTGCGTAACTCAACTCACATTAAATCATAAAATATTAACTGGGTGTCACTGAATTGTGTCACAAATAAAATATAAAAATATATCCGATCAACTGAGTGATATTCTGGGACCACAAATCTAAGTGACAAACAAAATATTACAGTTAAAAAAAAAAAATGTATATAAAAAAAAAAATGTAAATAATTTGGAGATTTGTCATTTACTTAGCTAATAATAACCATTGTTGTTGAAGCGTATTGATCAACAAAAAAAATGTCAAAATGAATACTTATTATAATAATATATCTATATAAAATATAAAGACCGTGTGTCCGCGAAAACAACATACACTGTACAATTAAATTACCCATATTACTCTGTACCCTATACATATTTTTGAATTCTGTTTGTAGGTCATGAAACTAGACTATTGAATCATCAATCTCCCACAGTCCAAATCCTAAAATATGTAAAGGGTAACTGAGTAATGTAAGTAACAGAGTTATAGAGTGTACCTACTCAGTTTTCGCAGACACTTGGTATATTTAATAAATATTAAAATATAATGACGTGATTTAATACTTGTTGAATGATAGAAAATAAAAAGCGTATAATAATTTAAATTGTATTGAATTTTTATATTGTATTATATTTTGTAAATGTTACTTTTAGCTGTTTATTTATTTTTACGTATTATAGTATGTTTATTTTTAATTATTTATTTTTATAACCTGAAAATGTCCCAAGACCATGACTGGCATTTGATTAAATTTATAATAATTTTGGCATTTTTTAGTTTATATTTAAATTATTTATACACATATTATTTTCTAACAAATTTTCATAAGTTTATAGTATCAATAAAATAATCTTACTAATTATTATAAAAATTCTAATCAATGACATCCAGGAATACTTAAGTTTAAAATAGTTTTAATTTGTGGATTTTTTCCAGTTGAAACAAATTAATTAAAACGTATTAGTGTATAGCATAAAAGCTGTTTGGATATCATAATATTTGTTTTAAAATTTGTATAAATGTTTAAGATGAAATAATAGTATTCATTTTTTTGGAAAATGTCATGATTATACGACTTTATAAGTTACCTAATTCACCAAACATAATTTTGTACACTTATAGAAATTAATAAAAGCCGAAATTAGTGTATTGAATTTAATTTAGAGTATTATTATGCTCTTGAAAATGGTTGTCTAAAAGTACACATACATTATTTGGTATAAAACGTTATATACGAAATATTCTAATAGTAGATACTTACTATGAATTAATACTAAATAATTATTATATGTAATTTATAATGACTTTTTCCATTTAAAATCAACAGCAATATTTTAGCATTTGGAATTCCCAAATAAATATTTACCGTATCACAATGTCAATATAATCTCGAAAAAACGACTTGAACAAATACTTATTTATTGTAACTTGTAAATAATGTTGGCAATGACAGACATTCTCAGACCATCGGCTTGTTTTCATTCCTGAGGGAAACCATTTGAATTGGCGACTCAAAGTTGTGATTACAATTAAGTTTATCAGGGATTGTACGTTGTAGAAATTAATTTAACATTAGTTATCAACTTAATTTATCAAAATATGATCTATCAAACAAACCCTAAAAATTAAAGTAGTATTTAATCTATATTTATTTAAAAAAAAAAAAAATGAACACATTGTATTATTTATATTATAGAGATGAAGTTACTACGTTAGAAGACAGTAAACAAGTTAAAACGATAATTAATTTTTTTCATTTAACAAATTAAATATAATAATATTCGAAATATGGTCAAATAAATTACAATTTAAATATATTTACTGTCTTATACTTTATACTATATTTTTATCCTATTTAAGAAGTACTAGAAACCACAATTATACCAATCCCTACCTATGTAATATAAATTATAAAATAAAATATTAACGAAGTATATCAAAGTTTATTTACCATAGTTTATTTATAGTTGCTTATCAATAAAATATTTTGATAGAAGAAATACAATTTCAATTGTTTAGTTTTCCGAATCTGTTTTTAAGAAAAATTATAAATAAATTTTACTAAAACCATGTGAAATATAACAAACTGGATACAGTTTCAAAATTAGAAACTCTTTCCGACTTTCATTGGGGTTAATGTCAACATGTCTGAAACTCTTGGCTGCTAACTGACATTATTATCTGGTTTGTACCTGCATGTGTTTGACACCAGGTCCAACGTCCGTGACAACAATCTTCGGTAATTTTTTTCTATCTAAACTTCCGTACCAACCGGCGTCAACCGATTTCCAGGACTTCATATTGTGGATAATATTCGCACACGACTCGCCGAAACCAACTGGATTGCCTAAAAGGGTGTACAATAGTTTCGAATTGCCATTGCCCCCTCCAGCGCTGTTATCGTTTTGAATTTAGACTGGCACAATTTTTTTTTTATTCACATTAACACATTCAACTGTAGTGATACAGTGTTATTAAACAAGTCAGCCTGTCGGACACAACCGATAGCAGTATGAAAACAGCTACCGGGCATTGGTCCAGTTTGTGTGGGTGGTGGTAAGCTGGCTAGCTATCTGGCTTGAATACAACTTCAAAAAGAAAACAAGGGTCATTTAAACTGCTAATTTCGCGATAACTTACACGCGACTCAACTATAATGATGGTATGGTAAACGCTATTGCTATTGTATACACTTTATATATATAAATATAATAATTGATGAATACGATAAGATGGATAAGCATCGATTGCATTTGTTAAATTAAAAATATACATTTTTAATAATAAGGTACCAAGATTCTAAATAGATTTTAAAATCCAGGACGGTATATTTCATGCATAAATAATAAGTTATAAAATAAATTATACATTTGACACGACCCCAAAAGCTATATAAAATTTATGTTCAGAATACATTTTTATTTGAATTATTGCATAATTACAATGTATTCGTATAAATATGCATTTTTTTTTTTAATATTTAAATAACGGTATGTATAACGGAATTTAATATATTAAAAATGTAATACTAACTTAATGTAAGATACAATTATTACAAAGCACAATATTATAAATAAATAATCATAAGGTGCTTCGTAATGATTAATGTTAGGGGTGCTCAGACACTCCAAAATGTATAACCTCATTTTAGGGTTTGAGTGTATAAGGAATCTAGCAGTAATAAAACTTCGAAAATCTATGATTGGTTAAACTATGTCTATACTCTATAATTTGTATCATACAAAAGCATATTATTTTTAATTGTTCAGTAATTTCCCCAAGTGCACGGAAAAATCACAAACAAATATTTAGAACTGATATTCAAACGCGATGGTTTATCTTATACTTAACCTTTTTTAATAATAATAGCTTGTCTGTGCTACTGCTCTCAAAGTCAAATCTCTGTATCATGCCAGGTTCATTAGTCACGAACATTATATAAAGTTAAACTTTTACTGTTTAATATAATTTGATGGACAGTCAGATGAATAAAAAAATTAATAATCTTGGAGAACGAGATCGAGAACATTTTGATATAAATATATAAGTATGAGTAGGAAATGCATTTATTATTAAAAAGTAATTAACTTATTTTTCGTAACATTAAGTGTTCTCATTACAATACACAATTTAGTATGATTATAAAAATACCAAACTATGATTATTTTTTCAATGGTAACAATATATTTAGTTTTCGATTTAAAATCGAATACAACGGTAATTTTAAAATACACCCATGTAAAGTCATAATTATTATAATCAGAAATTATTATGAAAAAGATTTAAATCAAACTATATGATTATGAATTTTCAATAAACGAATTCAATATTATTGTAATAACAGCATTTACAAAAAGGGTAAAGTGTTAAGGGTAGCTCGAAAAATTTCCATTTTTGTCACACAAATTCACACTAATGGCGCACTAATTTTTGGTAAAAAAAAAAATCCAGAAAAGTCGATTAATTACACTTAGGGGGGGGGGGGGCGAACATTTTACCAGCCCTCCAAAGGTTTTTTTGAATTTGTCCTAAATTTTTTATCGCACAAATTCATACAAATTCCACACTAATTATGGTGAAAAAAAAACAACGATTTTGTAACTTGGGGGGGCTGGTGAAATGTGCGTCATTTACAACTTTGAAGACTTTGAAATAATGAATTGATTTCATAAATAAATTATGACTACTATTTTTATAAAATATCTTCTAATCAAAATTTTAATATTTTTTTTTTATAATACTTGAAGTTTTTTAAATCTGAATAACGGTAACATATCAACTAAAATTGTATGAATTGGCAGTCCAAGATTAAGTATTTAAAAAAAAATGTTAATTTGAGTCATATATGCTTATATTTTTATATGTTAATTAAAAATCTTGAAAACATGAAAAATGTTTTTTTAAGAACAGTTAATAAGTATTATACTAAAAAAAAAATTTCAACTACTAACTTTTCTGTATTTTTTTTAGGTTTAAATTTATTAATTATTATTAGTTAAACATAATTCACTGAACATTTTGATTCAGAATCTCGATAGAGTATCATACAATTATGAAACGGTAATTTAATAATGTCCAATACCTGTTAATTGAGGAATCATAAATATAATTTTTTTTTGGTATAGTGCAGTGGAAAGATATATAGTAGTGTGCTAAGTTTTGTTGAGAATTTAATGAATTAAGAATTATTTGATTGTTCAATATATATATATATATTTAATTTCTTTTTTATTGATTTGCCATAAATAAAACGTCACGCAAAAATAAATTGGTTAGAAAAAAATTCGGTTGGAAAAAAAAGTATCAAGCCCAAAAACATATCTATTATGGTAAAAATATATAGCCCATCAATGAATTAAATTTTACTTATAAAATAAGGGCATGAAATTATTTTTGTATACATCTACCAAAAATGTCATTCTCTTAAGACACTACGTTTTCACTAGTTGATAGTATTATTGTTGATTATTTTTGGCCAGTTATAATAATATACATCCAGTTTTTACGATACAATATATATATACATTATAAAAACTGTTCAGCTCGATTACAAAACATAAGATTTGTAAATTAGACACGCGCCAGCTTTAACAAACCACTTACCAATGACGCTCGCCAGATTTTTTGAGATAGACTAGTTAAGAATTCTTTTTTCGTCGAGTCATAACGGTCAGAAGGCCTGAAGCCTCTTTCAGACACAATATTGCTACGGTTCTTCTGCAAATTGACCCTTTGGCTTGGGTCCATCGGGCGCGAAACAATATTAACTGGTGGGAATCTATAAACTACAGAGGTAGGAGTTCAAACTCGATTTCAATGAACGGTGTGAGGACGATAACAAACAATATTTAATAAACCGTCTACATGAAAAAAAAAAACTATGTTCCAGGTAAAAATCAACAAAAAGGCGCTTACGTTTTATTGACGACAGCAGCGCGACCGGACGCTCGATACGACCAAACTAGCGAGCGGGTTCGATAGGATAGTAGTTACCTTAGACTGCATTCAAATATTGCCTTGCGAGCAAATATGTTGGAAATGAACCAGGAAAACGGGTGTGATCTTAAAATATCATGGCACTACGGGCCAAATACAATAGGTTATGTACCTACCACTACTCAGATTTCGATTCTGATCGAGTTTACGATATTCCTAATATAATTTATTGAGCATTTTAATTTGAAAACAATAATGAAATATAATCAGACCAATTAGTTGATGTATGAAGCAGTTTATTTTACAATACGTACAAATTAATACATTTGTGTTTTATTTTATTGGAAACAGAGATTTTTTTTGTTTCTGTCGTAAATCGTAATACATTTATGTAAGTATATGTGTTTATAATCGACAATAATTTTAATGTCATTATGTTTAATTGTTAATTTAAATTTCAGATGTTGTCGAATTATTATAAATATTTATTATAAACGAACGTTCATATTTATGCAGTGAATATATAATTTTATAATTGTATTAATTATATTTATGTGATTTATTTTGAAATAACTTACTTTTCTTTCATTATTGCAGTCTTTTCCATATGGATCGGATTGCTCTCCAATCTTTATAAATCATATGTAACGTTTGGATTAGGAAATATGTTAGATTAATATTAATTATTATAATAATAACATTAATTGATAATATGCAAGTATTTACTTTTAAGTCATTCCAAAGACATATAAACTGTCGATTATCCCATGTCAAGTCTTCTGATACAGATCTTTGATCGTTGGTTTCGATAAAAGATCGATATTCATCTTCCTACCAATGATAGTAGGTATAAAAAAAATGTATTTTAAGTTAAAAGTAATACAATTATTTTAGAATAGATGCAATAATATTATATTGTTATCCATCTCCCTATAAAATTATACGTACCGTTTTATTAGAAGGTGGAATATAACATAAGTCTCCTTTTTCCTCGATTTCAGTAATTATATCTTTCAATGTTTTTTTAATTCCTTCCTGATGGATTTCATAACTCTTCATTTTTTTATTTGTATATTCTTTGTTAAACTGAAAATATTACGTACTATTAAGCACAAATACGCCAATGATAATGTTTTTCAAAACTATAATTATAGAGATTTATCTTTAACGATAATAATATATAAGTACGAATTTGTAAAATCAGAGTAATGAAAAATGCTTTAATATGGATTTCAAAGAAATTTGAGTTACAGTTAATTGTTAAGATTGATGAACATATTATTCAAAATAGTGCCATACATATAGAGTAACATGTTTATGGATATTTTAACTTAACAGTTATAGTTGCAACTAGTATACTGAGTACCGGCGGCGAGTATTGTCTTATAATATTCAGATAAAAGAAAAAAAAGTTACGATAAATTAAAAATATATATTTAATATATAGTTAAATATATATATATTATAGTGAAGCACGATTCTTAGTATTCATGCCCGATCAACAAATATTAAACATTTTATAAAAACAGCTAAGTTTTCCCCTTAGTATTTTAGATTATGAGCGAAGCAATGAATGTATTGATTTTACAATGATATGTGTTGATTTTAAATTTTTTTTTGTGTCTGTCATCACCTTTTAGGACAGTAAAAGTGCTTGGATTTTCTTCAATAGTAACTTTACTGATAGGAAAGTGAATCTAATTGGTACTTTAACGGTTCAAAAGTAATAATTTCCCAGTAGTTTTCAAAAGGGCCGTGAAAAACAAAAGAAAAATTAAGGAAAAACGGGAATTTTTACGCAAAACTGTTTTAAAGAAAATTTTGGTTTTTGGTGGAACTCTAAAACAAATGAACATACATGTATACAATGTATAAACATGTAATTCAAACTGGTTGTTTATATTTGTGTTTTTTATACACGATAAAATTTTAAAAATATTTAAATTTGTTTTGAACTGTTAAGGAACATTTTCAGTTTCCAATTGTATTAGTATTTTTTTCTACGAATGTCATGAAAACTTTATTTGTTGGGTAAAAAGCTTGAAACTTTATTAGAAGGCTCCTACTATATTCTTACAATGATATTTGAAAAATATTAAAAATCCTTAGTCACAGTTTTTACTTATAAGCATTTAAAGTTTAAATCTTGACAAAATACGGAAAAATCACAAAAATTAGCAAATTATTTTGAGTTGAGAATTCATAAAAATTTTTGTTTTTAAATCTAAGATTTGAAAATGTAATACAAGATTACTCATAAGTTCGTCTACCTTTATCAAAAATAAAAATGTCTACAAGAAAGTCAAATTAAATTTTTATGAGCGTTTGAAATTCATATTTTTACAACATTTGAGATTCACTCGATTTTTCTCATGTAACGATTTTCCTATTTTATTGTAAATAAAAAACGAACGACTGTAGATACTTGAAAAATTCACTGAATGTTTATATTAGCATTTTCTATATATGGTAAAATTTTGAAAATATTTTGACACTTTTTGAGCTTTTTACGGACATTGTCAGTTTTCAATATTTTTATTTTTTTTTTATAAATATCAATAAAATTTTGTTTGTTGGATAAAAAAGCGTGAAAATTAAATTCAAGCCTCCTGACATATTGTTACAATAGCAGTTGAAAAATATTTAAAATACAAAGGCACAATTTTTTTTTATGAGCATTTAAAGTTCAAATTTATAATTTAATAATTATTTTGTAGTTAAAAAATTATAAAATGTTCAACTTTTATAGCTAAGGATTGAAAATTTAAAGCAAGGCTCCACAAAAATAGGTTATATATAAATTACTTTATTCACAATAATATCATCAAATATACTTGGTAACATCATAGGCTGACTGACCGTTTTCGCTCCGAATCGTTTTTCTTATACAATTATATTATATCATTGAATTCAAATTTAACACCATCCATTACAGTGACCCACTTGTAACCTACTGTACAGAAGAGCGACATCCACTTACCCACCTTTTTCTTGTTTAAACAATAAAAACCTCCTATGTTATTGGAAATACATATCTTTGTTATTATAATCATGATTTTTTAGTAGTACCTAGTATACTACCTAACCTAATATATCAGAAAAATATAAAATAAACTTGGAGATTCTAAAAAAAACGATCTGGGAAATTCGTCAAAATCGGTATCTCAAAGCTATATTTTACTGGACTGGTAAATAAAGTACCTACTAATGAAGCAGAAAAAAAAACACAAATGAATCAAAGTCACACTTAATTAAAGAACATAGAAAAAAGTTTTTTAAAAAAATACCTTTATTGTCGATGGTTCTTCGAATGCACATTGCATTATTCCAACTTTTTCTTCGTCTTGTCTACAATAAAAACATTAAAATCGATTTTGTTAATATAATTATTATTATTGGCCATTGTTTTTTTATAGGTCATGTTTATTTACATTTGTGTTCCGTTAATAAAATATAAATTATGTTGAATTATTAATAAAAAAAAAAAAAATGTTTTTCCTATTGATTATAAATATAACATTTTAAGTAAATATTAGTGCATATTAAGTCCAATTAAAGAATACATTACAATTAAACCGTTACGTTGTTGATGATTGCTGAATCGGTAAATTGTATTGGCTTCTATTTTGACAATTTTCTTATTATCCAAAAATAAAACTAATGGAATCGCATCAAGCATGAAAGTGTTATAAAAGAACTCATTAAGTTCGACAAAATTAAAATATATACCTATAGTCGAGTTTATAAGCTATTTGGACATGTGCTATGAAATTATTGATATCTAGCCAAAATGCTATTACACTGCTCTTAATGAAAGCTTGAATGGAATATAAAACACTCGTATATCGATTATATTAGGAACTTTTTTTTGTTGTTGTTGTACGATATAACTAACATATATATTGTATATTTCCAGAAAACGTATAACCTTATAGACTGTAATAGGTTTTTATAATATTACGTATTTTATTTTTTTGTATGTATTCAGTATTCAGACTCACCCAATGTGTTGCAGTGCTAGTGAATGTTTTACGTACTCGTTTGTTTTAGCGGCCACCGTCGTTCCACTACCATGTGTTCTTCCACAATCGATCGCCAATCTTGTTTTCTGAAAGACACATACTACTGTAGTCTGTTGTAACTTATACGTAGTAATAATAAAAAAAAAAAATATGCGCCAGATGTGTTCCTTTATTTTTATTTTTTATGTTCCTTTACTGTTCTACTTTATATATTTAAAAACTAAAAACATATCATATACATATATTAAGCAGCGTATTCATACGCGTTCACTAATATACGACACAACAACTTGATGATTTGTGAATAACAATACAGTGGTACGGTGTTATTGACACAGAATACTGAATTTCCTATCGGTATCGACCTGGCAGCCGTCCACCGGACAAGACAAGAGAGAACTAAAATGTGAATAATAAAAAACAAAACTATTCATTACGAACTACAGGACAATTGAATTTGGAGTTTATTTATATGTGACTTACAGGACGCGCCTATATATAAATACAGACAATATAGTTTTTGGGCACTAGTCAGTATAGTCTCTCTAGTCTACACCGCTAGACGGTAACAGCTATATAGTCGTTATACCACCTCCATAAAAAAAATACGCATGATACAACGTTTTTGTTTTATTTTTTTATCTACCTCGGTTCGAGAAAAAGTTTTATCTTTAAAATTCTTGAATGATAATAATAATATAGTGACATTCGTGTATGCTAGCTATTATTATTTTTACGACATTATTATTATTCAGTACGACTTGTACTTGTTAACACATAACACTATTTGCTATAATCTTAATTGTTCGTGTTGTGCACTTGTGCCAATACAATTTACTCTTATTGCATAAATGTATTATCGTTAGCCGTAAGGAAATAAACGTACGTCCTGCATAGTATTTTCTTTCACTTCATTCAAAAATAGCCCGTTTACTTAAAGTTTGGTTTATTCGGTATATCTGAATGATACGACCAATTTCCTGTGTACCTAATGAATGATGTTTGTACTGTTAGATTACTGAACCGAATAATAAAAACAAACGATAGTTATTTACGGTGTTAGTTTATTATAATTTCTTTTTCTCGATACATTTTATGTTAACGATTGTTGTTTTTAGTTCAGTACGATTTCGACTGGGAAAAAATAGTATATTTATACATTTCTCTTGATCTAGTAGGATTCCGACAACTAGATGGCGCATCAGTATATGTAATAATATAATTACAAATTGTGCTTGTTGAAAATAAAAACACTTACGATTATGTACAACTTTAAAAGTGTATAACATACAACTCAATAATAGATGATTATTTTGTAATAATAAAATTATAATGTTAAGTATATACCAAACTAATTTGAAAATGCTTGAAATATACAATCGATTATGCAATACAAACTATTGAAAAATGCTCTAAAATAATAATATGCAGTTAATAGTTTTATTTATTTAATAATTATGAACAAAAATGTATAATTTAATTGAATTGAAAGAATTTGATATTTAGATATATAAAATGTATATTTATTACTAACTATTTGGTTTCGGAACTTATTGCACTAATTTTTTTATTGAAATGTGCCTGCCAATATTTAATGAAAATTAACAATAGTACGTACCTACTTTAAAGTATGCAGCTTGAAGAAATGGAATGTATCCAAAAACATGCCCTCGTACAGGCACGTAAATATGTGCGTATCTTGGGGGGGGGGGGGGGAATCGCTACTATCGCCCCTTGAATTACGTGCCTACCCTCCTATAATAATACCTAATAATGTATTGTTATCAAATGCTTTGATTCGTCAAATATATAAACCTTTTTTTGTAAAATATTATAAAATATGCAAAATATTACAAAGTTAAACTTCGAGTTGATATCACCAATTCGCAAAACAAATGTATATCTTACATATAATATTTTACAGTCTGCACAAAACAAATATGGGGATGCAAGAAATCCCGAACCCGAATCATAATTTATTCATTGCCACTCCCAATCTTTAAATTCGTATACAATTTCCTATCTAATATTATTTTCCAATTTTTAAAAATTTAAAAATTTGATTAAGTATCATATAATTATTCTATAAATAAATCAATTTTGATTAGATCTTTTTAAAATTCAATCACGGTTAATATAAATTAAAGAAAAATAAATACCTCAATAAATAATGTTAATTAACTAATAAAAAATATATTTTGATAACAATTAGATATCCAAATTAAGTTATTGTTTAAAAGTCTAGAATATTTTGAAAATATGATACAAAAATACGATTGTTACTTATTTACAAACAAGTGTGATAAGTATGTAATGGTATTTTATACAACCGAAGTATTATTGTAGGTAAACGTGTACATAATGTCCTTATGATTATCGTCTAAAATTAATTCCGGTTTACGAGTAACTGAATAATATATTACATCATACAAACAATATTTTTAAAAATGAATTCATTATAATTAACCTAACTAAGACTAATCTAATTTTTTTCACGTAAACTTTTGACATTTATAAAATACGAAGTTATTACTACTAACACTATTTTAACTGTTAACACATACTTTTAATATTATTTAGTTGTACCTATTATTCAATTGCCTAATTATTTAAATTAATATATAAAAAAAACACCAATAAATAATAATGCAATGTACGGCAATTATTGAAAGGTTAAAAATTATAAATGAATTACATCCACCTAACTATAATGTTATTATTCTCAATAGTATTTAATTCTCAAATGTCTCATTATTTATTAATGGTAACAATATATTATGTTTTAATACATTAACAATTATCATGGTTTTAAAATAAATAATATAACTACGAATAAAAGAAATATCAGACTATTTACTGAGAATGAGAAAATGTCATATGATATATGAATTATTTCTTAAAATAACCTATAGCCTATAGAATAATAAATAAGAAATACAATTTGTTTATTATTATTTTTTTTTTTTTTTAAAGAATAGCAAACCCAAAAAATATTTATATTTATACTACATAAAGACATAAAACATTGAACAGAACGTTTGCTGGAAACATTTCAAAAAATACGAGTTAAATTGTACACTTGAGTTCAAGACCGGAAAAGTGTGACGATACGTGCCGTTTGCAAGATTTAGTTCTTATTATTCAATTTCCGTTGAATTTAGTGCACACCATTTTATGTGCTAGCCTAACTATTTGCATTCTAAGGAAATACTAAAAAATATTACTTTAAAATGTAACAGAAAAAAATGGAGTGTGGGACCGAAAGATAAGGGAACAAATTATAGACTTGATGTTTATCCTAAAAACGTTGATAAACGACTGTCATTCAAAAGATTTACCGCGGTGGAATCGAACATTTCGGAAAACTTATCATATCTTAAATATTAAAAAGATATTTTTTAACATATATTATATATTGTATTTTTTGATATTGTTTTAAAACCTAATTATACTATGCATATAAATTGTTTATTTGGTTATATTACATATTGTAATTATATAAAATATTAATATTATATTATGTTAAATTTAACATAGATTAAATTATGATATTGGGCAATAAATATTTAAATTAAATTTTTCTAATAACTTTTAAGACTGAATACAAAATGTGTGTACCCAGACTTTCTCAACTGAATTGACTTAGTAACAATAACTTTTATTATTAGATATCATGTAATATAACATCATCTTATAGGTAGGTACATTATATTATTTCATTTCTTTCATAAATAGTATATAAAATATGCTCATAAAATTGTTTCTATTTATTTTATATACAATAATGCAATGTTGAACGTAGGTATATTTGATATAATGTAATTTGTGATTTTCCTTCATGTCCCTTTTCTCTGTTCCTTTTAGTATTTTCTATAGGCTATGTATTCATTGGATTCGCTAAACTTTAATCATCACAAACTTTGACTTATTTTGCGTTTCTACACAAACAAAACACTTCAATCTCCTTTTACCATTTTCTCTCTACATTTTCGTATGGTATTTTCAAATCACTCCAAATACTTTAGATTAGATTTTTAATCTGTACTAGGTATACTATATTGGTGCATGCTTTTATATTCAATGTTAGTCAAATAATAATGTTTGTATGCAGTTACCTACTCATAATACATATTATATTTTAGGTAGATACCTACATTTTAACAACAATTAATCTATATCTATGATTATATCACACATGTATTAAATCACAATTGCACTTATAATCTGTGTAAAAATGAATTTATTAGTGCAATATATTATTAATATTTTTTTCATATAATTACCTACCTACCTGTTATTTGTTTTTTATTTTGTACCAAAAAATGTATGAGTAAAATTAAATGTCAATAATAATTTAATTATAAAAAAATGTGATCATGATGAGTCAACTTTAAATTGAGCAAGCCTTACTTAATCATAATTGGATGATTAATCTTTTAAATAATTTAAGAATTTAAAAAATTACATTTTTGGTTGATTGGATAAGTTATTAACCTACCTTTACATATTACATACAATGAGTTAAAATATATTATAACACATTATTAAAATCAACATTCAATACAAATCCAAACCACTTTAGTTATATCTTTTTCTAAACTATTCTTGTATCTAAATAAAATGTAATACTGATAATAAAAAAACTAAAACTATAATTTAGAATATTTAAATATCTTCAAACTTACTTAAAACATAAAAAATGTTATAAACTTGTTTAGCTTGATTTTTAAATGTTTTAATAATATATTTCAAATATTGTATAAGAACCTTACATTTTTGGACAAGCATTTAACGTTTTTAGAACCATGTAGATTTCCTACCAACACTATAAGCTATAACCTATTGTAGGTATCTAACAAAATTTAACCACCTTGCATAATTTTTTATGTAAAACGGTCAAAAAATATTTTATAAAATCATTTATTTATGTGATATATACTAAATATTTAATATTATTTTAAATTATTTGTTTACTGTTCGTCAATTGTTTTCTAGCAGTTATAATTGCAATATTGTATATTTAACCAATTCAAAACTAATAAAGATTATTTGAAAAAGAAAGTTATATTATGTTATTAACGACATTTCAGTGTAATAATCTTGTGTGATTTTTAATTTAGTATTATGAAAAAAATCTTATTAGGTAGCACATTTAAGGAATATCATAAATATAATAATCATTTTAATTTTTAGATTATTGTAATGACGTAACAATTAAAGTATTCGTAATTAGAATCAAGTCCTATAATTATTAGGATATTATTGATATTATGCAATTGTTATTTGAGTATTGTATTTGCTATATTAATAAGTTTTGTTTAAAACCTTTGTATTTTGAAAAATCAATCAGATTTAATCATTATACAATCATTTATTTCTGTTTATTTAGTTTATTATATGATAATTAAAATAAACTATGAGTTTAAATGTATCTAAACATATTATCCTGTTTATTATCCTGTATATTATATACAATTTAAATTTCCATACTTTTTATAGAAATATTTTTTTATCTGAACAAAAAACTTAAGTTTACATAGTCTACATGATATAGAGAGACAATATTAAAGTTTATTTTGTAAGAGGGTCTGAATGCATCATAAATATTATTTTACCACCAACAATATTCTTTTAATTTTATAGCAACTATTCGTTTTATTCAAAAAAATAATAATGTAGTATTTTAAAATGGTTTTCATACTTTTTCATTTTTATATGATTTATAAACTATTTTTATAATTCTTATTAAGTACTATAAATGATATAATAACATTAAACCATTATAAGATTAGGTATCAAATGTAATGATTTAACATTGGTACATTAAAAAGTAAAATACCACTAGTTCTATATTCTATAGAAAATATGAAACAATTATTGTTGATAAATGTAATAACTTGCATTATATTTTTAACATGGTTCATACTTGTTTCATTAAAGGTAAACAATATTATTTTCAATTTATATTTTTACTTAAAACCAAATGTGACTTACATCGACACATATTATTTTTCGGGTATAAAAATATATACATATAGCTACCTGATCATTTATCAACCAATATCTACGGTTTCATTACATATACATAATTCATTGAACAATACATATATAATATGTATAGCTTATAAACCTAACCTAACTAATATTTTACTATGACTATACTAAGCAACTCACGAGTCAAAACGTTAAAATATAAATTGGATTAAAACTCAATTTAAATATTCCATTTGAAACTGCAAACCGAAGGAGCACATCATTACAACCTAGGTACCAAAATAAAAAATAGATGTCTACGACCACGATTGCCACAAGACTTAATCCTCACAGACAAAAACAAAACCATATAAAATGAAAATGAGTAAAAACGAAAAACTATATAATATAATTAAACTGTAATAATATATTTCTATTGTGTGTATGTTGAACTATATCATTACACACGCCAATGCACATATTATTAATTATACCTACTATTATTTGTACGTCGTGCCTACCTACTATATTATTAAAATTCGTTAAAATGATAAATATTGGGATTAATCAGTCAAAAAATTGTTTTCAATGACGTCACTCATTTGAAACATGAAATTATAATATGGTATTGTGAATAATATGGTAAGTTTTAACAAATTTACTTACGTTTAAAGTTGCACATGTTGTCGATGATGAGTTACTTGTTCAGTGTATTATTGACAAAACGTATTTATCACACGTTATTATTAATTAAAGACAATAATAAATGTTTATAAGTGTATCACACAGACGCAGATTTCCCACAGACCCGGTGGTGTTTGGTAAAACGCATTAGAGAAATAACGCGTTTACACCATTAGAGTGTAGCTGCGTTTTCAACTATGGGCTATTTAGAGAACGTGGGCGGAGCTTATCGAGAGGGGAACACAAAAGTGTGCCGTCTTTAATATTCGTCGTCAATATGGATTGTTTAAAATTATAATAATATAGTGACAATGCATGCATATTAAGAGTTTCCACTTACTTGGTGGAAATTATGCCATATCAGTAACAGCATCACGAAAATAACGATCTCCAGTCTTATTCCGGGTTTAGCCACATGGTTTCGATCAGATTTCAAAGAACTGTAAAATATGGTATCAACATTGTCATCGTTGGCTCTTCTTTTTTCATTATTCGAATTTGAGCAGTTACCTAATTGTTCATATACAATTCATGAAAAAATGAATTTTTCCATATTCTACAATTATTTTATTAATAATAATATAATCATACAAATAATCAAACCTCTGTAAATTGTATGTTATGAATTATGAATTACCAGCTATTATTATTTACTGAGAAGTTATTATTATAGTTTTAAAAAAATAAGTGAAAATGAAATATTTGTTTCTTTGAAAATCATAATTCATTCGAAGTAAATATTCGTGTTATTATTTAGGTATTTTAGTCATCATAATAAACACTAAACTTACAAAAAAACAATAATTACATTGCTTTAATATTTTTTAAGAAAAAAAATTATATTAAATATTATATACATTTTTTAATACAATATATTATTACTTACAATATACGATGTCCGTTTCATTAATTTGATTACATCTGTAATAGTATACAATTAGTAATCATTATTTTAGTATATACATTTAACTGATTAGATTAATATTGATTAATTATAATATTATTATATTATTACTACTTATTATTATATTTTATTGTTTTGTAACAATATTTTAGTATTAAATAGATTTATTTCAAAAATATAATATGAAATACTAAAAAATGTAAGCCATTGATATTATTATAAATTATATAAGAATATTATATTTAAGTAAAGATATGATTGAATATAATATTTTTCAAATCTCAATTTAATTTTAAATTATAATTTTAAAACTACAGATTAATTATCAATATTAAACTACCTATATATTTATGTTATATAATATACTATATTTAGTAAATCTATTCTGTAGTTTATAGAAGTATCTACATAATGTATAAACATTTTAAATATTTTAATAGTACTGAATGCAATCATTTTAAACATTTTTTCATTGCAAAGAACAATTATAAAACGGATCGTCATAATAATTTAAAATCTTTCAAATAAATTATTTAACATATTATATACACATATTTTACTCACAGTGAATCGTTGTCAGTAGTTAAACATTGTTGACAATATTTTGTACTATTTATACACGGATGCTTTATGAATGGCATTAACGTGCTTATTGATTCATTGTAATGTAAGCTACCGTTAACTGTAGTTTTTACTTTATTTTTAACATTTACAGAGTTACCTTGATACTTGATTTTTTTCAATCCCTATAGTAAATTAAATTAAAAACAAAAATATTATTAAACTCATAACGGCGGCAATAAACCCAGTACCAGTGGCTCTGCTAACAACTCTATACCTCTTTTTCGTTTTGTTTTAATTTTGTCTTTGTCTGGATCTGGTTGAAGAATTTCTTTTTGGGAATTAATCTCACTGGCGGCTCAGATGTACCATAAAATATCAACTGCCACTTTTTCAATAATCCTACACAAATTATTAACAGAATGACAAATGTATACCGTCCTTATGGTTGTTTTATTTTTAATAAAGTAACATCAATTGTAATCAATCATAAATATAATTAATCATAAATTCAAGAATATTTATTATACCAAAATAATAAATTTAAATATGTTGAGCGAAACTTTAATTTAATCATTTTTTGTGGGATAAATTACATTATCGCCTATAAAATCAGGTTATATAATAACATTATGAGGCTTATCCACTACTTGCTCGCATGCCTTGAATTACATTAATATTGAGAAAATAATATGAATAACTACCTACAATTTACCTTGGTAATTAAATTGCTCTTGGACAAGTTAAGAAAATTATAAATACCAAAAAAAATACAAAATCAAAAAAACAAATTTAAGACTTGTTTTATTTTTAATTTCTGAGAAATTGTTAACACCTATACAATTGATATGCAAATTATAATTCTAAAACAAAAAAAATATAAAAGATGTTGTATTATATTATAACAATAAATTGTTTTTTATTTTGAAGAAACCCTTAAAATTAAAGTAGCAAAGGAGAGGCTACCAATACATTTATATTTTTAACTCTAAATAAATGTATAAAAAAAAAGAAATGTTTAAAACATCATAATGTAAAAACAATAATTATTTGTACTTAAAAAAATATATATATTTTAAAATAATTATATTAAAATATTATAAATGGAATATTAATTTAATAAAATAAAAACTATTTGATGTAATATGCCTTTGCAATAATTTAATATCATATATTACCTGGACTTTTAGCAGTTGAATTAGCCATTCGTCTGGTTATTTTGATTTCCCAACGACCGGCTATTTTCTCACCCCAATAATGTACGCTCAGAAATGGCCAATCGTCAAACGTACTGCTGGTTATATCCAATGGCCTTTCAAATAACAACACCGATTCTGTGCCCATTGGTGAAATCAATAAGATTCTCAAATCACCTCTAGGAAAAAACTTTAGTGATATTCGACATTGCACGTGCTCAACGTAGTTAACGGTATTCGCGGAATTATTTTGACATCCATCCACTTCCATAAACATGGACAATTCACTACCCGGGGCGGGATCAATCCACCTAGTTTTAAAAAATTTAAAATGATTAAATGTTGAAACGGAAAAAAACTGTGTACCTAATTAATATTTATGTATATAGTACCTTTGTTTATTGTCTTCTCTGGCTCTACAAATTTTCTGTGACGGAACATTAGTCCATTGTTCTGCCATTGTAACTAAAGCACCCCCATCCATAAGTCCATAACCAAATTTATGGCTTACTAAATAAAATATTTTTCTTTAGGCTAATATATTAGTCAGGTAGGTAATAATATTACAAATTAGCATTGTTTCAAGTTGATGTAAAATAAACTTAATTATGTAAAATTTCAAGTGTTATTATGAATAATGAAATGTTAAACTGTTATGACTGAACAACTCATTGTACTTTTCCTCGAGAGTTGATAATTAGAAACTGATTAACCTTCCAAATGTAATGGATTAATTATAATAGAAGTTATGAATTATATATACCTAATACTTATATAGTTATATATACTCGTATCTATGTTTAAAAATTAAATAATGATTACAGCAGTAGAATCATATTATATATTTCCTACCTTTACGATTAACTCCATTCGTTGTCCAACCAGATTCATTTTGTAAAGGTTTTGTATTCGAAGTCATAACAACTAAATACTGCATATCTCTCCAAGTGAGATTACTATTTGCTTCTAGGGCTAAAGCACAAAGGCCAGCTGCAATAGGAGCCGAAGCGGAAGTTCCTGGCATTTAAAAGTTTAATTTATTATTCTAATTATCAGTAGTTATTTAAAAAGATTTATTTTATATTTAATTTTTAATTAAATACCACTGTGTTCGGATGTACATATGGTTTCTGGTTTCATTTTTGTGTCCATGTCAACTGTTGTCACTCCATGGTCACTTCCTGGCGTTCCAGAGCTGTATGTAGCAGCCAATGTCGATGAACATTCTTCCAAATACCATGGTTTGCTTCTGTAAATTGGTAAATTGATAAATTTGAATATGAATTCAAATGATATCCATCGTTTTAAACGTAATACGGTTTTTGAAATATAACCTCAAAGAGATGAGCTAATTTAATTTATGTGTATTAAAGCATACCCAGTTTGAGTGACACTTGAAATAGATAACGTATATATACTGTTTGTATATCCATCACAATTACAAGAATCGGTATGATGTCCGCCGTTACCCGATGCCCACACAAATATTGAACCTTTGCCTTTTCTTCCCTGTAGAAAAACAAATAATCAAGTAACATCAAAACAGTTAATAATCAAATATAATTCTGTTTAATGTAGAATGTTTTTATAAGACAAATAACGTGTACAGAGACTCATAAATAATAAGTCGTAATTATTTTATTTTATTTTTTAATATCCGAAATAGTGCTTTTACGGCATAAACTAAAATTGAAAATATGCAACACGCAGCACTCAGTTTCTTGAAATATCATTAAAGTGTATACAATTAAATGTCATACTGACATAGAATATACAGTGTAATTCACCAAGCAGTGTACCTCTAATTTTTATTTAATAATGCAGTTAATCTAAATCTGATTTTTAAAATTTTTAATTATATTTAAAGACCATATTTTCAATTTTTTGAGATATTTTGTATTACATAATGAACGTATCATGGAGGAACAAACTTCTGTATTCAGATAAAAACCCTGCTTTCCTAGAATAAATTATTTAGTGGATATTTTCTTGGAAAGGTTGACTACGTATCAAAATAAAAATTCAAACTAGTAGATTTAGAATTATTTATCTTTGGTACTAATAATAATAATATTATATTAACCCACGATAATGGGTTTGGAACATAATTTGTATTATTATTATATTATGGTGATTTGAACATTTTAATAATTTATATTAATCTATCAATATTGATAATTTTTGAAAATGTTCCAAGTATAATAATTAACAGATCCAATATTACATCTAGTATAATATGTTTTTGTAAAACTAGTTGCGTAGAATAAACAATTTAATAACTAAGAAACTAGGTACTCGTTTGTATTTTGAATTAGGTAAGTAGGTACATCAAAATTATCGAAAAAATTTTTTACTTAATAATTTACATTAAAAAATGGGGTTCTCGTTTGAAAACAAAATTCTGTATGCATAGTTAAAAATTCAAAAAATCAGAAATTGAATGTATTTATTATTAAAGGAAAAAAGGTGGGAAAGTGGGTACCGTTCTGCTGTACAGTAAGTGTCTAGAAGGGTCACTGTAATATATGTGCTAAATTTAAATTCAATGATATAAAATCATTGTATACGAAAAACTATTTTGAGCAAAGATGGCCTGTCAACCTATATCACTAAGTATATTTTATGAGATTATTGCTATTAAAGTATTGAAGTAATTTATTTTACTATTTTTATACATAGGTAATACAGTGGATTGAATTATTTTTTGTTAAAAACATTGCATTTCAAAATGTCATTGTGTGTATACAATATAACAATATAATTAAACGTTTCAAGTACCGAGTCACAAATAATATATTTAAATTAAAACAAAATATCTTAAATCGTTATTCTTTGTTGTATTATATAATTAAATTTGAACTTGAAATATCTATAAAAAAAAAAAAAATGAGATTTTATATTTTTTTTTTTGGTTACGGCATAAATGAGAAACCTTGTTTTACATTTTTAATCCGAAATTATAAAATTAAATATTTTATGAATTACCAACTAGAAAATAATTTACAAATTTTCGAGATATTGATGAATTTTGTGAAAGTTTGAACTTTAAATACTTTTTTAAAAGAACACATATGTATATATTTTAATATGTATCATCTGTTAGAACTATTTATGGGGATCCTAGCATTAAATATTCAAGCTTTTTGACACTGCAAAAAAAATTTTTATTGACATTTATATAAAATAAAAACTAAAAAAAAGTGGAAATGTCAATAAATAGCTATCCAAGAAAATGAAAATATTTTGCAAATGATAAAATAAACATTTGGTGAATATTTTATGTAAGTAACTTATATTATGTTTTTTAGACTTATCCAAAATTTTTTTTTAAAAAACACTTTACCTTTGATATTGAAGCATCTTTAAGATCAGTTAGGTCTTATGATATATAAATCTAAGGTAAATATAAGTCCTCAAATGTCCAAATTATCAAGCTTTCTAACAAGTATGTTTTTTGTCGTATGCTTGTAACTTTGTCTCTATTCTACGTCATCAACTATAACCTTTACAAAGACCTAAAATGTCAACTCCGTCCCAATTTTCAACTAATCTTTACAAAACATTCTATTCAAATTTACTTCAAACCCCTAAAATTAAACTATCAATTTACTAGTCCTGACTATCCTCCGTGTACATCAAAGTTAAATTATTGTCCTAGAGACCACTATCTATGTAATTAAAAAAAAAAAAAATTTGCATCTATTTAATACTTGACAGTTTATAGAATAATTAAATTGACAGTCTTTTGAAATTATAACATGTAACTATAAGCAAAATATAAAATCATATCATCAGCCATGGAATAATAATGTCTTATATATTGTTAATTATCGATGAAAAATTGGAATACGAGAACCTATTGCGGCGATAATCAATCAAATACTAAATAAAACGTAAATTAAATAATAATTATTGTGAACAGTAAAAATTAACAGAATATAAATTTATAGTAGGTATAATATATGTTACCTATTATAAAGACAGTAAACATACATTCAATTTATATTTATACTTTTAAGCAAAATGTATTTTAGGAGTTTAAGAAACGACGTCCGCGATGTCAAGTCTCATAAACTAACATCAGAAAAATGAAAATAATAATAATTATAATATTTTATACAACTTTGGAATGCATCCAAGTTTCCACAAATATATTTTACCTTTGAAACACCTTATTGTATCTATCTCGATTTAGCTTTTATTTAAATATTCTTCAAAAAATACATTCTCGAGTATTTTTGTATTGTATATGAAATATCAATAATTTACAAATAAAACAATGTTTAATTCATAAAAAAAATTAATAAAATATATTTGTATATAAATTATGATACCAAATACTCAGAACCAAAAGGATCTAACTTGCTCTGTCGAAAATATTATTTTTATTATTCATATAGGTTTAGTTATCAATGCTCTACAATCTAATCTTACAAACAACCATTTGTGTGCATTATTCAAATAGTTATTATAGAGAACTAAAAGGTCCTAAATCAATAAAATTTTCAAACATTTTATTTAATAGTGATCTAAATGTACCATTAGGTTCTTAACTATAGTTTCCAAAGCAGTAGGTTTTATCTTCTATATTCATATTAAAGTAAACATGTGATGACTAAAAAGCGTTATCCCTTATTAATATTATTAACTATACATTAACACAATTAAGTATTTTAAAATACTTTTATTGAATAAAATAATATACTTACTACTAAAGTATTTATCTATAATATTAGCGTCTAAATAACATTTTAGTCATTAACTTACATTTTTTACAATTTCGTTTCTTTATGTTAAGCTTTGCTTAAAAAACCTAAATTATTAGACTTAATCATTCAATACGTAGGAAGATAATAATATAACAGTTTGAAGTTTAAAATTGCTTTCCAGAACACAATTTGATATTCTCAGATATAATTTGTTGGTTCTGAGCTCACGGTATGTTAAGGTAAATTATTTGTATTAGGATACTAAATATTACTATACTGGGACGTTTTCTAGTCCATATTATTTAGAATATTTAGACAGAACATTGGACATTTCTACAGTTCACAAAACCGTGCACGCATATGTATATCTAGTCTAATGGACTTTATCCATTAACAGTACACAAGAACACATATGAAAACCCTTACAAAGTAAAAGTAAAAAAAAGAAACAAAAACAGAAAAAAATTAAAGCACAAAACTAAACAATCAGGTCACAGACTTGCATTCATTCATGTACATATAAAACAAAAAACTCTATTATTTTTCGTTTGAATAGGCTGTTATGAAACGAACGGATGCGTGTATAAATTGTCGACAAATGCACACATTTTACCTGACAGACGAAACGGCCAATAAAAGCTCATAAAAACAGTACAAATAAATGTTTGTTGCAGGCTATTTAAAAACCCTTAATGGCAACTTTTGCTAAGGTTCTATCTACCTTTTTTTTCGCATTCCACCTCATTTTTTTTCCTTCTCTTACATCTCAGTATCGTTCTTTCACCTTATTGCCTCTTACCATCTTTCTATTTGCCCAGATAATATCCAAACTAACCCCATTCAACCGTAATGCTAAATTATATGCGTATATATTTTTAAACGGCAAATAAAATGTCTGTAATAGTTCAAATTACCTTGGGTGTTGGAATACACAAAAAACGTATCATACGTCAGACGAAAAAATGTTATAAAAACTACAAATTAATAATTATCCGTTAATAGATATATTATATTTTCATCAATTAGGTTAGTATATTTATAACTATAGATAATTAATTATAAATTGTCTAGTAATTATCCCAATATTTTAATGAAAGAATAAAATGTTTTAATTTAGAATTCCTCAAATGTTCAAAATGTTTTCCACTACAAGATAAACATAATTACATAATATTCTAAAGTCTCACGTTATAAATTGTTACTTCCTATTTTCTTTTTCGGAGTTCTAAAAACTGCAAAAGTTGATACAAAAGTAATAAGTAATGTAATTATAAGTAATGGGGAAAAATATGTACCTAACATATGAAATATTTATACATTTAAGTTAAATATACTTGTACCATATAATTGATACTGAGCAATTTTAACTATCGAAATTTAAAAAATTGACAGTTCATTTAATATTATGCTGAACGAATAATTTGTTTTTACTTTAAATACAATTTATAAACAAAGCAATATTTTCCAAGTTTTAAATTCTGAGTGGAGCGATGAATATATTGATTTTACAAATCTAGTTGATAAAGAATTATCAATTACAAAAATTAGCATAGTAAATTAATAGACCACTAAAAATTTTTCCAACTTAAAACAATTTTATATTTGAACTGTTATAAAATAGCAAAAACATTATTGTTATTAGACAGTAGACAGTACATAATATTTTGAATAAAGCATAAGCATAATACATAATTAGCATAAAATTAAAGTCAATATAAGTACATCGAAAATGTTATCACATATTTTTATGTTATAAGATAATTACGCACAATACGTAAAATGTATAATATGCCTAATGCTATGTACACGTAAATAAGCGAATACTTAAACAACCTCAAATCTGTCCCCCATAGGCCATTTTTCCTGTTCAACCATTTTTTGCAGGATATTTTGCTTTAGCCATATTTGTACTTGCTCAATTTTTCTTTGCCTTTTTTTCCGTGGCTATTATCGCTGATGCCCTGATTTTACAGTGATATATGAGTACCTATTAGTGTAGTAAAATGCTTCAATCTTTACCTTTGAAGAAAGTTACTGGTAGAAAATTGAATCTTGTTGCTACTATGGAGTATGGTGGTAAAGAGTAAATAATTATTGGGAACTTATAAAATAACTGGGAGAAAAATTTAAGGGAAAATGGAATTTTTACGCAAAATCAGTTTGTGTTAAATTGATTTTTTTTTCACGCAACTCAAAAATAAACAATATTTGACATTTAGACATTTTTACCAAACTCTTTATAATACCAATTACTAGATACTGAATGATTTAAAATGAAAATTAAAATGATAATTATATTAGAGGTGTTTTACAATGCAACAACCATGCTGGTTCACAAATTCTGATTAGCACCTTTTAAATATTATATTTATTTATGAATCATGATATAGATATTAAAAACAAAAAATATATTTACATTTTGTAATACCTAATCTATAAACAAATTGAAGATTTTATTTAGTTAAAATAGATTAGTATAAAGATATACTATATTGCCTATACAAAACGCCGTGCAACATAATATTATGTTAAAAAAGCGGAAGTGGAGTCGCTCTGCTGTACAGTGGGTTATATGTGGATCACTGTGATGGATGGTCTTAAATTTGAATTCAATAATATAAAACCATTGTACATGAAAAACGGTTCACAGTGAAGGCGGTCTGTTTGCCTATAATATTACTAAGTATATTTAGTATAATATTAGATATATAAAGACATTTTTTATGAATATCTGACAACAAAATAATTTCCAAGTTTTCGAGATTATGATGATTTCCAAAAATTTGAAATTTAAATACCTATAAAAAAAATCGTGCCTATGTATTTCTTATATTTTTAAACTACTATTATATCAACTTATGAGAATTTATGTATTACATTTTCAAACTTTTTGACTAAATGAATAAATTATATGGACATTTATAGAATAAAAAACTAAAAAAATTCAAATTCAAAATGTTTTTGAATAACTCAAAACGAGTCAAAATATTTTGAAAATGTTTTCATGCACAGAAAATTATAATATAAACATTTTATAAAAATTTCAAGTTTATACAATTAATAGTTTTTGAATAACAGCAAAATAAGAATTTGTTAATTTACGGGTGAATAACCAAAGTTTAACTTCAAACGCTCGTACAAAATTAATTTGAGTCTCCAGTAAACTTTTTCTTTTGTTAAATGTAGAAAAACTTAAGGGGAATCTTGTATAAAAATTTAAAATTTCGGATAAAGATAAAAAAATTTTATCGAAATAATTTACCAATTTTTGTTTTTGATGAGTTTTGTCAACATTTTGGCTTCAAACGCTTATAAAAAATTATTGTGGATTCAGGTTCAACTTTTTTTTTTTTAATTTCTACTTGCATTAACCTACGAGAAATGTTGTATTTTATTTTAAAGTTTTTTGACCGACCGAAACAGCTTGTATCAACAACAGTTGAAAAAAAACTAAATTAACTCGAAATTTACTTATACCTATTAATTGCTCAAAAAGTTTCCCAATATTTCGAAAATGTTTAGTGCATAGAAATTGCTAATATAAACATTCAATTAAAACATCATCCATATTCAGTAATTTTTTTTTTTTTTTGGATTTAAACTAAAAAATAAAATTAATTTTTTTCGAAAACTGTTTTTGTCTCAGATTTTCCTTAACTTTTTGTTTTTTTTTTTAAACTTTTGGAAATTTCCTACTTTTGACCCCACAAAGTACCAGCTGCATTCACTTTCCTACCAGAAAAAATGCTTTTGAAAAAAAATTGAAGAATTTTACTATCCCGAAAAGTGATAGACACAAAAAAAAAAAACATCATAATAAATCAATACATTCATCGCTCAGCTCAGAATCTAAAACCACAGTCACCGCGGTGTTGATAACTCATCATGCTTAACATACCTGAATAAATTAATATTTAATGAAGGAACGTAAACTTTTCACCCATTACGTCTACTGTGATTTCCTATACATATTGATAGTATTAGGATTAATTGTAAGCTATTTATGCCACAATTCTATTAACACAGTTCGAAGTTCTATGGTACCTACGTGAAATTGACTAATAATAAAATCGAATTTTTGATAACAATAGAGTAATATATGATTTACAACAATATTATAAATTATAATAAAGAATAATATATTATATACAATATTTTTGGAAAATATTCGTTATTTCGTTCGTCGTACCGTATTACCAATGAAAAAGTAAATTACTAATAGTAATATAAAATATAAATAAAATATTATAAAATTTTCTTTTAAAATTTTAAAGAGATGCTAATACAGTTCCGCCCAGAATCGTTTTTAGTAGGTACGTATTGATTTATCATTGAATTCGAATTTAACACAATATCCATTACAAAGATCCACTCAATGACGATATACATATTTGAAATATGCTATATGTCTATATAGTAGAGTTACTTCCCCGGTTTTTGGATTGTTTTAAATTTTATGTTTATTGTTATAAAAATATAATCATCGTTTTTGCGAAAATTACTTTAATTTAAAACAATCAAAATTATTTTGATTACATTGGATAATGTAACGATGACACTTACCGATGTAACGCCATTAACGAATGCTCTTTTGGCCAATGGTCCAGGTCCATCAACTGTTTCCCCATCGTCCTCTGGTCCCCAGGACGCACTGTATATATCTATATAGTTTGTGTTCAAGCTTAATGCTTTTGCTTCAACCACGTCGTTAACAACCCCATCTAACATCCGGACACCTTTTGATAAACATACCAACACCATATCGATTACTTAGGAAAATTATTTTTTTAAATAATTTTCAACAATTTATTCCAATGGACAGATGGACATTTTCAAATAAAATATCTCCAATATTCTTGTATGACTATTGAATATATTTTGAAGTATAGATATTATATATTATGTTATAAATTATAATATCAAAATTTCATTCATGTAGCTGAAATGCACCCTACGTTGTAGAACGTTAATTTTATAATATCACAATTATACATTCAATAGTATCTACATTTAAAAAATGATGCATGTATAATTTGTAATGTATATCATACATTTATAGTATATTATCAAACATATAAATATTTATTAATTCGTGTAAAATGTATAGTTTATATTAATCAGCTTATAATATTATTTCCATATAGTATTTATATTACGTAGGTATATATATTATGTTATACTATACTATGTATTTTATAAATTATTTAAAATCCAATTTCACTTAAATAAATGATTGCATATACATTGTAAACAGTCTAAAAACATAACATTAACTATACTACTAATGTTTACATAGTTTGTTCCAAACCTCCAATTTTTGCATTGTATGCGATTCCAACACCACAGAATTGGTTGAATGCAACGGCTGCAACTTCTCCAGCACACCTAGTGCCATGTTTGTTGTCTCCGTCATCTCGTGGACTTGGGTCGTCGTCATCGTCGTTTATATCCCAACTAGCGGCTTTGTCCTAAGAAATTACATAAATTACCCAAGTCATTGTCGGTGAACATTACATTATTTATTTACGGTATTAAGGGCGGTAAGGGAATGTTACATCAATAATTCATGCAATATTTTTAACTCGAGGCGTATGGGTGTGCTCGAATTCGAAATAAATGAAGGAGACACCGGAAACAAAGAGCGAGATGTGATAATATACAGTTTGGAGTAATGAAACGCGAAGACGTTAAATAGCAGGATAATACAAACAAGGGCGCAAAAGGTCAATCAAAATGGACCCGAAGGCGACAAAGAGTGTAAACAGAATGATATACACTAGACAGTGAATACTTGACAGCGGCAGAGGCAATGGCGTTATTAAATGGCTAGGGGCTGTGTAACATTTTAAAAAAGCCTATGAGCCTGTCGCCTGGGAGAAGTTGAAAAGCATATATGGAATGTTTGGAAATCGAGTTCAGCAATAATGTATATAGGTGCCTGGAGACATTCACCAATCAATATTAAATTCACAAAAAATTTCAAATTAAACATTGACTAACACACCGAGAGTAGGTTTTCATTATATATTATATTTAGGTATATTAAATAAATCCAATCAATTATTAATTTAAAATAAAGATATTTTTTTTAACACTACAAAACACACATAAATTTTAAATTGTTAGTTATTGTGATGTATAAAAATTTGTAGTGGATATAGAAAACTGTGGTAACTATTTTGATTTGTATTTAATAAGTTAATTGATTAATCGTTTTATACGTATTACGCTATTATTTCTACCTTATTGAAATGTAATTTTATATGATGGAATATTTATTTTATCATGTTTGCTTTATTTATTTTTAATTATATTAAATAATAATGGATAGCTAGTAAGTATTTATTCATAATATATTTCCAACGGCAATATATTCAGGATTCTATGAATATAAATATACCATTGTGAATTATTCTGCTTATTACTAACAATACCAATAATTATATATCATGCAATATATTAATATTGAAAAAATATATTATATTGGTATACATTTCCAACTAATCAAACTAAAAAAAACTAAAATTGGTATTCAAATATCTATCTTTAGCAAATACGAGTTGAGCTAACAACATTTCTCTGTTTCAACTTATACTCCAAAAGGTCTAACACCACTTTTTTATTTGGTGTCAGAGGTATAACTATGTTTCCAATACAACGTCCATTCAATTAATGTGTTCTGTAAATATACTAATACCGAATGAATTCTTTACAATCTTTTAAACATCACTTGTATTTTACGTACTTTACGTTAACATTTTGTAATTACTACTTATTTATTCAATTTGTATATTCTACCACTAAAAAATATTGTGACCATTAATTTCTTTCTTTTTTTTTTTTTTCCATTTTTCTATTTTCATATTACTGTGTTACTGCGTTGATTGTTATAATAATAACGGTTTTGTGTATAACGGTCGACCCGTTGAAATAAATAAATACCAAATAATTTAAATTTATAATGCATAGTTTTTAGCATTGTAATATATTATTTTTAAATATTTAATAATGTAAAATAAAAAACTTCAATGTAGAATACACGAATTGTACAGTTTCAATGAAGCTTAGTGCAAGTGATTTAATGTGTAGCTGGTTTATTAGCATGTGTATACTATGCATATATCATATACATATATAGTTACTTTATGCATTAGTCGGATATATTGTTGCTCTATATTGGGATTCTAATCAGTGACCCGAAGTATTTAATTCAATGGAATTACATACATGTATTGTATGCTGTTAATGTTATACAATAAAGGAAAACCGATATATTTGACTAAGCTAAGAAATTGAAATTATAACAAAATGTCTATAAGAGTATGAACATCCCTTGCTCTCAAGTGTCGAGTAACCGAAATAAAAATGTCCACAAAAACGTGGAGTTGTTTGAAATTAATTTAACAATTTTAAAAAGGTACGAGAAAATAAATTTAATACTGTTTTTATAAATTACCAGTGGAAACACTAACATTTCAGTTATGAACTACGTTTACAAATTAACCGCTGGTATGAAATTCGGAACCAAACTAATAATAAGTATTAGTTTCTATATGCTAATAACATTTAATTAAATGGTCCTCAATTTTAAATTTAGATTGTGTTAGTTTATAATTATTTCTTAATTGAATATTATTAACCATTATTATACCATATAGTTGTACGCCACAAACTTTTAAACTCTACTTGACCTATGTTTCAATGAAGTTTTATTAGCAATACCTTTGGCTTTAACGCTTTCATAATATTATGCTTGTGACAACTTTGGATTTTTAATTAGGATATATTTTAAAACAGAAAACGTGTTCATAATATAACAAAATAAAATATAAATATAAAATTCGTCAATGATATATTTTGTAACATTTCACCATTTCAAAAGAAACACAGGCAACTAATTACAATAAATAACATTTTAATAATATATAATATGATAGTATTATATTAAACCGGAACAATTATATTAGCTAATTACGTGTTATTACCTGGTTGCAAGGGTATTTAATATTACGTTATTAGTAAAATATGGAAGTAAGTTTTTATAATAATAATTGTACCATTCATTATTCAAAAACAAAGCAAATGTTAAACTTATAACAATATATTAATAGAGTAAAGCATGGTGTTATTGGCAGGGGTGTAATTATTGGCACCAAGTAATTTTGTTTTTCGTATATAAAATGTTTGATTATAAATTTTAGGGATATTTTTTTTTGATTATACGGTCATACTTATACTGTTTTATTATCAATCTTGATGTTATCATATTATTTATTTGATAATTTGCTAGATTCGTAATGGAGCAGGTTAGGTGTCAATAAATACTAAAAACGAATTCTCAAGGTGCCAATAACTGCATACTTTACCCTAAGTACAACAAATAATACTATAAAATGTTGATATTTTTTAAAAAATATATAGGTACCTACTTAAATGGGTAGTAAATGCTTGCAAAATTTAAAATCGAAAATTACTGCCACTTACTTTAAATTTCTATTCAAATTTAACGCTTAAATCATATTTGTAATAAAATAATGGGCCACTTATAGTGTGTTTGGGTCAAAATATATAGACCTTTCGGGGCCATTGAAAGTGGTGTTGAAAGGGCATGTTGAAAAAGCGATAGACCATGAGTGCGACTCGTGAGATCTGAAGTATTATTCAACGTTAGCAATTATCTCACTTCAACAACTTGTTTTGTTTGGGTGTGTGTGTGTATCGAGCGTTGCTATTCTATCCCTTCTCGGTTTTACTCCTTTTACTAAGATAAATACCTAACACGAATTGTCGTTTTATTAATAACGTTTTGAGTAAATTTTGTGTGATACTTATAATACTGATATTTTTGTTACACGTAAAACTAATATTCAATTTTCTCTTGAAACCACTGAAGAATATAACGATATTAAATTGACCATAAAATGTTAAAAATACTTCTATAAAAACGATTCTATGTTAAAATATAAATTAAATTAATAGCGTGTATATTAGTTCTAGTCGTTCTAGATCTACGGTAGTTAGTAACTGCCTACATAAACATGATAATATAATACCAACAATTAGTTTTGATAAATTAAATAATGTTTCTGTAATATTATATTATATGTATTAAGTTCTGTAAACATAAAAATATATTAATTTTATACAATTTCAGAACTACCTACTGAGTAATTTGTTAATAATTGACACTATAGTATATAGGTATTATATATATTTAAAAGTGTTAAATTAAAATCTAAGAAAACAGAATTATGAACAAAAATATACAATTTAAAATGTAAAGTTATTATTATATTTTGCATTGTATTGTTTAGTAAGTTGAAAGTTAAAAGTTTAGTAAGTTAAGAATTCACTTGTATATATAACATATTACAAATTAATTTTTAATTTAACATTTTTGTTTTAATTGACTGACACTTCTTTACAAACCCACGCTGATAAAACTTAATTCTAAACTCATTATTCACTGTAATTTTGCATTAAAAAATATAACCACTGAGCATCCATATTTATTAATACTTAACTTTTGAGAGGTTACATAATAGTTTTAATGAAGGTACATCAAATATTAAATTACAATACACAATTTAACCTATATTATTTTCACAATTTATATATTTCAGTATATTCATTGTTATTGTACAGATACGATGCTTTGGAATATAATAAATAAAATGTATGGTGTTTACTCGATCATATTCACAAAAATCAAAACTCAAATGGAAACGAAATCACAAAATATTCAGATACATTGATGTATTTATGAAGTAATATAAATGAGGTTTCTGTTGACTATGGCAGTTTTGATTCCCAATGACTTTGAATTGCAAATATTGATAATATTTATACCTATATATATTATAATTTTGATATATAACATCAATAAATTAATGAACATAATTAAATCTTTTGAACAATTTAATAGAATAATAGTTAAAATTCAAAATGCGATGAACAAGGTTTATTTGTTTAGTTTCTCGTTTGTTGGTTCAGCCCAAAGAAATAGTATGGGTCTTGTAATTTGGAGAAAGGGATAAATAGTAACAAATAAACTCGATTCTCCCTAGAGACATAATAAGGAAGTTATATTATGTTCCTTTAGTAATGAAGGGAAATGGTAGGTTGATCATAAGTTAGTATTTAGGGGTTATCGCTGATTAAGAACGGAAAAACAAGCCACAGGGCTTCAACAGACCGGATTTAACATCACCCAACCATGGTTGCGTTTTATATATCTCAGCTGGGTAATAATCCCTGAATTTATCCACTTAAATAAAAAGTAAAAATTATTTCCGTTATCAATACTTCTGAACTCGATAACCGTTCATGTTTACCATATCATTATTTACTATAATAAGCTTTAAACAAAATCTAAGACGGTAAGCAATTTCGTTTAATAAAGACACAATATTGTTGGGTATGTTGGGTATAATATACCTGATAATCAAAAAAATAACCTTAAATTATTATTTTCTTATATATAATTTACTTATCATTAAAACATTAATACGTTTTGTGTATCGTGGTAAATATTCATTACAATGTACAAACACAAAATAATATTATTTTATGTATATTTGTTTCTGTTTTAATTTATATATTTACGCTCATATTATGCCTATATACATCATAACTGGTAAGTGTTATAATTTAACATCTGAGATACAGATACCTCTGTACGGTATAACATCGAAAAATTCCAAAGCTATTGAAACTATATTTTACACGCATTTAATAAAATATTATGAACTATCAATTACATTTATGTTGTATTTTTTTACATAGTTAAGCAATTGTATTTAAACTTTTGTGGTTTAAAGAGTAGAGACAATATCAGTTTTACCTATATATATATATATAATTGTTACATACTATTTGTGTACAATTTTTTTATTCATTATATAAGTCATAATAATATTATAAGTACAGTCATTATTATACTATTGTATTTAATTATATATGTATGTTACATTTTGAAATTTGTTGGTGCTTCTAAGTAAACATAGGTAGTTTTTTTAAATGTATTTTATTTTTTAAATTTACGAACTTATGTAAAATATTTTACGAGAGTTTTATTTATAAAAGAAAGTAGGTAACAAATTAAAAATAAACTGTTGTGATCATGTATCTATTATATATTATAAACTAGACTGTAATCAAATACGATATTAACAACGATGTTGACGTTGTCATTTGCATATTTATTTACGCATTTAAATATATATTTTTAATCGATAACATATCACGTATGTAGTTTAACATACATTTCAATACGTTATATAATGTACATTTATTACACTCAATTTTAAAATATATGCTTTTTAATGCCTCATACAAAGAAAAACATATATTTATAGATTATTGAAACATAAATATTAATAGTCCCTTTTGACCAGTTAAACAAAAATTTATTATATAACTATACATCTAAACAAATATCAGTTAGTGGATTATCAAATTGAATTCTTCAAAAGATATGTTCTCCCTATCTCTGAGCTATACATACATAATTTTCTCTATGTCTATCTCTATCTATCTATATTTCGTTTGGTGTGTTTGTCTTATGGCCAGCAAAAGATTCTATCAATTATTCTGCTGAGCTCAAACGTGACCCTTTGTTGATCTTTAATCGACCATTGTTTCGCACTAGCGAATCTCAAATAAACCACAGAACATCTTAGGGACCTACCCACACAATCTATTGTTACGCAATCGCATTTAATTCTATTCGAGTGTATTTAATTTTAGAGACCAAATATCCAATTTAATTTAACTTATCTTCAAGTCTACAATTAAGTTCCTTAATCATAAATGGAAACAGTATTTTTTTTTAAATAATTCAAACCGTAAAATAACGATCTACGGAAATATTAGACTAATATAAAGATTATACTTGTATTTTCTTGAAAAGTGTAGCTTATTACGGTGAATCAAAATTCCACAAAATCTATTGTGTGTATATCAACAAACTGACAAAAATTAATCGATTATCTTACTTAATTTATTAATTGATAAATTGATTCAATTAAATAAATCTCAATAAATTAAAGAAGATTTTATTGTCAAGACAGGTAAAACATAATAATATAATACGCCAGCGGCTTAATTATCTTAATTTCGATCTCAATACAAATATTTATATATTTTCTGTTGTAGTAAACTCGTTGATAAGATATAAATTGTATTTGGTCGAAATGTTTATCCAAGTCAAAACTTTGTTTATTAATTTTATTTTAAATTATGTTGGCATATTTGAAAACCGAAGTTATTATTTAATTGTAACCCACTTTAAGAAATGGTTGGTTAGCGAGATTTAATTAGTCTTTTTTCGTGTATTCAAGTTTTAGACATTAAAAACACCACCTCTATCATGTATGGTAAAATAATTATTTTTACTTTAAACTTCAAGTAATTGAAAAACAAGTACTAACGCATTTACTGAACTTCAGTATTTATGGATTTATATTTATGTAAGAATTATTTTTTTTATAAAACATAAAATAATCTACGTCTAGATATTTGGAATAAAATGCCAACAAGTAAATTATCACAATAAACGTTTAGTGTATACGCCAGTATGTATAGCAGATTCCTGTGGTGCTCGTATATCTTAAGTAGGTAGTAGAGTTTATATGGAAAATCCATTATCTCACCACTAAAAAAGAAAAAACAACATGGGACATATTATATAGGCAATGACAATGGTTAAGCTTACATAAATTTACAAAATAAGTGAATATCATATTGACCTATTCAAAAAAAATTATTTTAGCTTTAATAACTTTTTACTGTAGTTATTTTTGTAGTTATTTTTATGTAGTTAATTTTTACTGTTGTTATTAGCTATAAATACTATTATTAAATAAGACATTAAAGGTACCTTAATAAAGAACAATGCAAAAAGTAAATACCTAAACTGTTTATGCATAATTTTTTATACTTTAATGAAATTCTTGATATAATTTATGAAAGTAAAATTATTTTAATTGGAAATACAATACAACATATTGTCATATACCTACATCCTTTTCAGATTAGTTCAGATTTGATACATTACTATATCCACAATCTACTAAAACATTGGTTTCCAAAAATTATCTACTCCTAGCACCATTTTTTAACTAAGGTTTTACCGTGTCGACATGTCCAAAGTCAATCATAATCATAATACCTTTTGGGTTATCAATTTATCATTACACCACATATTATTCTAAGAACACACTATGAAGACACCGCAACTCCCTATCACTTAGATCATATTATACTATGGATAGAGCTACTGCATTACAAACGGCGTACTACGTCGTGTTGAAGACATCATAAAGACGAGTCACAAGAAGATTGATTTATATTGCGCATGCGTGTCAGTACTCGTTGCATATTGATCATATTTATCAATAAACTAATGGTGATATAAATTTCGGGTGATAACGGTTGTACCAATCATGTGCTTGAATGTTTGATGTCAACCGAAACTCAAATGTATATTTATATATTAAATATTATTAAGTATTCGACATAACAAAATTGATTTTATTCATGAAAAATTTAGTAATATATATAAAAAATATAATTATTATATAAATATCAAACCACCAGAAAAATAAATATTTTATTGACATATCTGTACAACTAAATATTTTGGAATATTGAATTATATAGTACGTAACTAGTAGATGTAAGAGGATGAATAATATAAAATTATAAATATTATATATTTATATGTCAATTTAAGCAATTTAAGCAATTTATTCATATATTTTATCGTTAGGGGTAATAATTATAATATATATATAACTCTATGGAATTTATATCGCAATGCTAAATATTTTCAGAAACTTGTTTAAAAATAATTGTTTTTTTTTTGTATAAACATTTTGAAAATTCGTTTCGCCGAAAAGAAATAAATACTCGTCATCTTATTGGAATGCAAATACTACAGTGGACCCGTGAAAGCTTAAACTCGATTTGATGTCATAACGTATTCATGCATAACTATTCCTTTTCTGTTCCATTTCAAGTGTTCTCACAACCACAGAATTCTATAGCCGGATAAAATCGTTGTTGGTGTATATGCAACAATAAGTGACCTTTGATTCCTAAAAAAGTTGAATTTATATTCTAGAGAGTCATTCAAAAGATTGACAAATCAATATACTTAGGTTACAATATACTATACTAGATCGAAAAATAAATTACAAAGTTTACTAACATTTTTCCGTCTATATTGTAATTTATAATAAATAGGCAAGTACCAACATGTTCAGTAATTCCCCCGCTACTGAGCACTCGTGTCGTTTTACTAACCCAAGCACTGGAAATTACTATTGTTATTAGATGAGTTATTCTACGTTAATATTTTAACCTATATTACCTTCTGTTAAACTTTTGATCACAATCTACAATTAGTTTAAAAAAAGTTAAGATGTTTAAAATAATATGACTTTTTAGTATACCTTTCAGCTATAATCTCATTAATCTGAAATAAATTAGGTATTTTCCAAACATAAAAAGACATGTAGATTTGTTCTTTAGTTATTTCATTGTTTGTTAGGTATGTGTAAAACTAAATTGCAAATCCGTATGATATAGAAATATGATAAAAATGATAAAATGCTGTAGGAAAAAAATGATCTACTGCACTATATGGTACATAGGTACTATCTACCAAAAAACAAAAAAACTGAGTAAGGTGCTCTCCTGTATAGTACCTACTTCGATTCTTGATATTAAATCGGTGATGGTAAATGGTAATGGATGTATTCAGTTTAAATTCAATAATAAACAAATAGTTATAATGTGTGAAAAAAATTATTACTTTTCGTTTAAATACCATAAACGCTAGAACTTCAAAAGTCTAAAAACAAATATGCTACTATCTATTTTGAAATCTGAAAAATACTCTAAGATATTTTATAAAAAATCTTTTGTTGAATTTTCAAGCTTCAGATTTTGAAATTAAAAAACATATGCATTTCCAACTACACAACAGTTTGAAAATTTTGCAAAATTGTTTGCGTATTTTTAAAAAACTCAAATTTCTAATATTTTTAAATTTTAATACTTACAAGTAGTTACATTTAAGGTAACTCTTAAAATGTCAATATTTTAAGTATATAATAAAATTATGGTTGTTTATTTTTGATTTACAATTGATGTCCCTTAAATATTCCCTCTTTTCCTTAATTTTTTTTTTCGTTTTTACCGAATATTTTTCATAGTATAGGTACACTGAATTGTATTACTGGCCCTTTCTTTCTCCCCAAAATACCAATTTGATAAAATTTTTTATTTTAAGTCACACTCAAAGTTGAAGATCATTATGTATTTGATGCTCCAAAAGGTATTGGCCGATAAACAAAAATAAACCATATTATTGTAAATAGTTTAGCTACAAATTAAACAAAGAATAGACTCATGGTTAATGTAACCTAAAAATATTGTAAGCTTAAAAAAAACATTTTAGAGTTATGAATTTTTTTAAATTTAAAATTCTTTTTTCACCACCAATAGATACAATTATGCAGATATGATTTGTCTTAGCTAATTACATAATTTCAAAAATATTTCCAATTAACTTATAAATTATATGGAAATAAGCTTATTTCAATCATACTGTCAAACTAATTTAGTTCAATAATTTCGCTTTATATAATTTACTATTATGCTATTATATAATTTGCATGTTATGAGCTAAAACACTGCTAATAATATTACCATTGTTATTATCCCCTATTGTCGTTCTTGGTTATTATAATATGTATAGTACAGATATAATCTTTTCCCTTCCCTGAGCAATGATCATTAAGCATACTTCAAACACCCTACATTTAAATTTGCCTTTTGACTGAACAAATGAATATGTTCTATAGTTTTGTACTTAAGTTATTTTTCAAAACAGTTTCTTAAATGACTAGCTTGTAAAGGTAATTTTTTTGTTTAGAGTGAGAGAATTAAATTAGTTCAATGATTGTTAAATGTTTCACTAAAGTGCTTTAGTGCCCTAAGTACCTTATGTATAAAGTACCTATTGGCACAGTATATTATACATAAGACTAAATACTCACAAAATACTCATTTTAGAATAATATATTACTAGTTTGTACCTTTATAATTATATAGACAAATATTTTTGTATATGCAATGGTAATCACAACAACAGTACCTTGACTAGTATTAATTACTATATAATAGTTTTAAAGAATAATAACTGATGAATATTTCTAAATTAACTAGGTATCAATCAACTGAGATTTTCTTATAAAGTTATAACTTACATAATATTATAGATGTTGTATTTTTGAAAAATAACAATATGAACAATATAAATAAGTCCTATTAGAAAATATTAATGCAAGTTATAAAATAGTCTAAAGCGGTTAAGGTAGAGACGGTAAAAAATATTATGATTGGAAAACAAATGTGATTTTGTACAAAATATTAATTTATTTTGTAACCTAAATGTTTGGAGATTGAATGAAACTGCGTAAAACATATCGAAACACGCAAAATGAGTCCGAACGAATCTTGGTAATATCTATGAAAACATGTATTGACAAGCAGAAAATAACAAGGATAGATTGCGGCGATATCTTTTAGTTGAAGGCAACAACAACACAAATATACATTTAATTTATCGTTTAGACGCGAAGAATTCTCTATTATTCTCGAATACTCACTTCATTTTTATGTACAAAAGTAATTAATATGAAATCATAAATTTTATTTACTTTAAATCTATTATTGATTACACGTTACATAGGAAAGAAAAAAAAATATCTAAACATCGTTGAATTTAGCTAATATATTTCATAAGCTTGGGAACCATAGGATGTTATTCAGTTTTATCATAATATATATAAATTAAATAGATAATTATTGAGTATAGAGGAATATAATTTTAAAAATTTTTAAACTACTGTTCTGATTCCTTTCATTAAAAAATCTGTACTAAACATTAGTTTGCACAGTTTTAATATTGCTGTATGTCGTTACCAAAATAAAGAATTTATATTTAATCTAAAGATTTATTTCAGTAATTAAAACATATTTCACTGTGTACACAAATATATTTCTGTAATAAACACATTTCATTTTAAATATTTAATCTTCGAACAAAAATAAAAACAATTGATCACCAATAAAGTCTCTAACAATAAAGTATAAAAAGTATTTGTTCTGATTTTGGTTTTGATTCTATGATTAAACGATTTTTAAAAGTTTTCAATTTTAATACTGGTTTTTTTCGTTCCTGTTTCGAATGATTAATTATTGACAGTACACTTGAATAAAGATATATGTATACCAATTCTTTGTAGCTATAGAATAATAAAATAGAGTTAAAAGTAAGTTAAAGGTTAAATGGACTAGGTGGTAGAAAAAATAGAAGTTAAATCAAATTAAATAAAGTTTTCTTGTAAACACAAGGTATTTTAGAACATTTTCTTAAGAAAATAAACTTTCTAATGATATTTTATCATAGTGAAATCTTTCCCTTAGGAAATTGTATTTCCATTGTTTTTATCATAAGTAAATTAAAATAAAATGATAATTCATTAAAATGAGAAGAAATGTGTTAATAAATTGTATGATTGTATATAATAATAAACATTAACTATAATATCTTGAATGAAAAAATTATAAAACTATAAAATCACAACATACATTCCATACATATATTATTTTAAATATATTTGAATATTTTATGCTGTTAGTATAAAATTAATTATTTTGGTTTCGAAACTGTACAACAATCAAACAAAAACTGTACATATTTTTGTATTATTTAAAACTTATAAATTAGGTACCTATGTAAATTGTACAAAATATGTAATCAATTTTTATTTCAAAAACTCAAAATACTTATCACTGTAACACACCTTAACTTAATACTCATCATGTTATTATTTCAAATTTGATAATATTTTACGTAACGATGTAAAAATAATAAATACAGAAGTTAAATAAAAAATAAACTTAATAGAAAAATAACAATACCTCATAATACCATATTAGTATTTGCTTCAAATATTTTTTGAATATATTTTATTCAACGAGGAGAAGTTATATTTTTGACGTGCTGGTATTTCGTCATCATGGTTTCTTATGTAATTATTATTTAACAACGGAATATTTGCATACGCACTTACCATAAAGTTTTGTTGCCAAACGCGTTGACGATTATTCAAAATGTCTCATTAGGACTTCGTGCAATATATTAAAGAGCCAAAATATCACTGAAAATCCGATGCATACAGTAATTTTATTGTGAATTACTTTTAAACGTATCCGGTAACCATAATGTTCGTTTCCCTTGGGTACATGTAACCGGAGTACCTATGGTATCACACTATATAGCTGCGCAGTGCGTATTATAATAATATTATCATCACCCAATTATTTCAATTCATAATAATTTTACTCGAGGGGTGTCACAAACGTTCCCAACATTGTATAACGAACTTCGAATTTTAATTCAAGAAACATTTCCCATTTTATCGGTGTATAATATCTTTTAGTTTGAATTTTTAATTTTCAGTCCCGTCACATTGGACGATACCTTGCGAAGCATTAATTTCACACTATACATGTTAAATTTTCAGTATCAGAGATATGCTTGTCTGATTTATACTTATATAATAATATACACACCCACTCAAAACACACACACATATATATATATATAGAATATTATATATTGTATAAGTACTACCAAGCGAGGTTAAAGTTGGTTAAGTTTATTAGCTTCAAAAGTTTGGTGCGGATTTCCGGTTTCTCCCTCGACGGCCGTGGTGGCAGCAGTAGCAGTGATGTTGTCTTTATATAACGCTACTTCCTTGTATAAAATTTTGATTACCAACCACTCCATCCTTTCTACTCTGTGGACTTTTAGTGGTGGTAGCAGCCACCAGGCACCAGTGCAGTTGCCCCACTCTTTCTCTCTGTGAGATAAACGGTTTTATATTCACGCATACATGCGAAACAGATATGACATTATAATAGCCGGGGAATTCCGCATAAACCCTCCGGGTTACAAGTCACAACTTATCATTAACTTTCGACAGCTTTTATATGTAAACGTTTTTGCACTATGGATACATTCTGGTGCGGTGATGGTGAAAAAGTGAGGGAGGTGCGGTAAATTATGGTTAAGATCTAAACTATAAATACAACCACTGTTACCTCAGGCTATACCACTTTATGCTGGCATTATCGTCGAGTACTATCAGGCGCTCTGAAACATTCATGCTTTTTAAAATAGAACATTTATTGCTATTTTTATGAATTTATTTTGTACAGGTACAATATGGAATTTTACCAATTCAAATCGTAATTTATAACAATTTAAATAAAAATAATGTAGTTCTGAATACTATTAGTAGGTACCAACCTACATTACTACAACTGTGTTGAAGTTACTGTGTTTGTAAACGTCAAATGCATTAGGACTATTAGACTATTAATATTTTAATTTTACAGGTAATAATTGTTTGATATCGAACTTGACCAAACTATATAAACCTAATAATTATAATATGATACATCAAAATATCTCAATATTTAATTAAAATACTATTCTAAGTTTATATTTTTAGAATTTAGAATTTCACAATACTTATTGGTCGAATGTAACCTATCCTTATACTGAAGTATTAGAGAACAGATATAGGAAACATACACGTGGTGGATTCCCGTTGTCATTATAAAACTAATAACAATGTTCAATTTATTTAAACGAGATATTCTCGAGTAGAAAAAAACATTAATTTAAGACTACAATTAGTATGCTAATATTATGGTGATTTATAAATGCTTTTGTTTGTAATTTTAATTACAAGTCACGAGATATCATATTCCATTGTATGACAATAGTAATTTGTATGTACTATATATTACTATGATTATTAACAATGAATAACTGATGAAAAGAGATAAGTGAAATCACACTATGGAAGTGATTTATTTTCAAATGAATTACGTGTTTATTATTACATTTTTCAATTGCACGATCTCTTTAGAAGGATAAATGTATTGTATACACTATACATAGTTGATATGGTGGCCAGTGGACTGGAATTACGATGAAACCACATACTGCTATGTTCACGTTTCGGTAAACCAAGTCAATGTTATTTTATTTGCCGATATGAGGTCCTCGGTTGTGATTCGCTAGTTTTGGTTGACACAATGGCGAAATCCCACAATGGGATTTGTGTTTCCTTAATGTCCGCACCTCAGACAGATTTATTTTGGCAATTTTCGACGTGATATATTTTCAGAGATGCGACAAAATGTGCGTGATGTTGTTTGAATACAAAACGCCGAGGGATTTATAGGACCGAACGTAGAAGTGTCATTTCACACTATGATCAAGTATTACACGACTATAAATTATTATGACGATATGATGTTTACGGTCGTTTAGGGTGAGAATATCACATGTGATAAAAATGAGTAAACAAAATACCAAAATATTATGTTGATTATCATAAATAAAGCTCACTGTAATGACACGAGGAAATATTAAGTATTTCATATAAGCTACTGAAATTTAAGAAGATATAGATAATTTGTAATACCTTAATTTATATAATATAATTTATAATTTTATAAACATAATGATCGATGATTTGTTATTGTTTTATTAAAATGAGAGTAATTTTATTTCAAACACAAAAACGATTCGAAAGACATGTACATATATATCACGTAAGATTAACACGTTAATATATTATAAAAGGTACCTAAATAAAAAAAAAATGTCATAAGTACATGGATATATTTATGTACTTTTTAGTGCCAAATAAATAATTAACGCATGCAGTATTTTACTTACCCACTTAGTTTATGAACAATCATTATTTTTAATGTTTAATACTTAATTATTATTTAATTAAAAACTATTTAATTTTAGGTTATATTTAATCGTTATAATAATATGTCTTACAACTAATACGCTAGTAAATAATGGCCAATAAAATACCATTTAAATTAAACAAAAACAAGTATTACGAGTATATTATGCTTTGAACAAAAGTTTGAATTTAATTATTATAAAAACAATTAAGTAGGTATTATATAATTTAGTATATATTTTTGATTTAAATTATTAATACATTACCATTTCCATTTTACAAATAAAAATGTCGCCTAATTTAATTATATACATACATTAATTTGTATTTTGTTCTTAAAAATATTTCGTGAAACTTATAGTTCGTTATATGGAAATTTAACTGTAAATTATATACTTAGCTTATAAATCTACTTATTTTATAACTTCAAAAATACAATTGAATTTTGATATTTGTACTATAATTGGTCCATAGTGTATAAGAATGTAGTTGATACGGACAAAGCCTAGGTGTTTTTATGTATACTTTATAATTTGCACATGTCTTGTATCGAATAACTACGTTTTTAACGTTCTAGAGAAACTTCTTAGAAATAAATGAGACCTTTTACATGTATGATAACTGCACGTCTTTGAATAAAAAATAGTTTATAAATGATTTTAGTTTTTAACCGTTTTGTTAAAAAAATAGCGATTGCAATTATTTATATTTATATACTATATTATATTCTACAAAGTACATTTTTTTTAAACTAAAACATTCATTAATTCAAAATCTATTAACATTTTTAAGAATATTTTTTTTTCATTTGAAGTCATTGCAAAACAATAATTTTAAAATAAGTATTATAGAATATATAAATATAAATATTACTATTTTTATTATCACAATTAATAATATTATGTATAAATTTTACTTAATTGAATGACAACATACTTTTTGTTTTATTCTTTGATACTCCAAAGTAAAATGTATTTCGATGTATATAAATCGAATATCAAACTAGTTATTTTTTTATTTTTTTATTTTATTTTACTTTACAATACGGGACGAACCCTATAATAACATGAATATAATAGTAATGGTTTTGATTTATGGAAACGAGGTTCAATTTTAGAGGGAGAATGAAGGGTCAGTATTGGCAATGCGCATTAGACGGATGATCGGTGCGAAGAGAAAGGTATATGGAATGGAACAGATGATCGTGTACGGCGGGAGGGGACATTAAATGAGACACGGGATAGTGATTCAGGACTGTCAATTTTAGAGGAAAGAAGATTAGATATAAAAGATAAGTTAGCTGAGTGACGACGATCAGCGAAGCTTTCTAAGAAAAACGGTGTTGGATTGGTGTGTAATCGTGAGGTGGACAGGATATGTTTAACTTATAAGCAGCGTGACTAGTTATAAGTGGGTATAGAGTATTTTAAATAAAACAAAATAAATTGTTTTTGAAAACATAAATATTTTCGAAATAATGATTGTTTCAAATTAAAAGAATCACCCTGTATCAATGCCTGCTTATTTTATTATTATAACAGTTGGGTAATTACAATTTTTCGAAAAGTCGGTTTAATGTTAAATGTTTGTATATGCGAGTTTTGAAATTACTAGTTTCATTATAAAGCTCATTAATCATGAGGAAAAATATCTCGATGTTTGGCGTTAAAAAGTGACAATATAAGCATTGTTAATTTATCAGTCTTTTATATAAAATATAAATTCAGTTTTTTGTCATCTGTAAAAATAAAATAGCCAGTGACAAGTCTGAAAATATTTCTCAACCAGAGTGTTTTTTTATGTAAAAATTCTTATTGAAAGTGATGCCATTCTCATCATAATAATTATTCAACAATCAACTGTGAGAGAAAAGTCTAAAGTAATAAGTTATATTATTAAGACAAAAAAAACCATTCAATCAAAATTATATTCATATACATTTGTGGCATCATTGGCGACAGTAGGGACTGCTTGTGCATTATATATCCAATCAAATGCCATTAATTCAATCCATACTATAAGGTCATGAAACATATTGTTATGTGCAGGTTAGGTCAGTTTCAAAACTGTACGGCAAAACAACGAATAAAATAAAAATATTCGCATTTAAATTTTCCATAAAAAGTGTATACCGTATTATGTATTTCAGTATAGTAGCTAGTATACATTTTGTTAGAGAAAATATTGTATGATCATTTACAAAATAATACCTATGCAATTTTAAAATAATCTTACATGAAAACCTAACACTCTAAAATCTATAAGTCTTATACTCAACTATAATACCACATAGGTAAGTCATTTTATTTAACTATACATCATGTTTAAAGTTGATTCTACTTTTGACAAAATAATACATTCATACATAAATATTCTAGTTCTGATATTTATCATAATATTATGCTGAAAATGACGTGTAAAGATTCGTATTTTATTCCCTTTTCAAGCCGATCCCTTCTCACGTAAATAATATTTAAAGAATTCCATTGTACAAACGCAATCTGTTTGGCCATTTTTTCGTGACAACAGTTATCTCAATCCGTAAAACTCTTTTTCAACTTTGTAACTTATCCAATATCTATCCATAACATACAAATAATATCTACCAAAATACCAACATTTTGTAATACGGTTTGCTAAATATCATAAAACGTTTGCAAATGACCTACATGTTGAACAATTCCAAGATTTGCAGTGTTAATTATTCAAATAATTAATTAGTCGTTCTCGTATAATAATAATACAAAACATAATTTGTGTTTAGAATTTTGAATTGTTAATAATATGCTCTACAGAAAAATACTAATTTATTTATTTTAAAGTTCAAACATATTGATGTGGAACTTGAATCCTGAATATTAATTCAAATGTATCCATTTGGTATATTAAACAATTCCGACATTATTATTATTTAACTTTTATTATATGTATTATGTTACACTTAATATGCAATATTTCAATATTTCTAATAACAATATTTGTGGTATTTCCGTCAAAGAAATTTAATTTAAAAACTATTTTTAACATATTTGATTATTATATTGTGTCAATAAAAACTTACGTAATTCATAGCTAAATCTGGATGATTTGTCTGTATACCATCGTCAAGTATGGACACAACTACTCCTTTTCCTGTGTATCCTTTTTGCCAGGCTGGTCCTATATTCATATCAAATCCTCCTTTGGCGCCTCCATTCTATATATATTTATAAAAATATGTATAAATATATATTTATAGAAAATGTATAAATATATTATGTATTATTGTGTATATAGTGAAATAACATTTTAAACTTATATTCGCTTGCAAGTTTATGTATTTATGTCAAACATAAAGCTTTAGTAATCATTCTGGACCAACTGGACAAGTGATTCATTTCCCTATGTGGCAATAATTTTGAACCCCGTATTAGCGACAGTTGTAATGTCATCGGTTCTCGTAGAGCCATAAATATAGCGTGTAGCCGGATTTCGCAATAACAATAAAAGGCAACATTATAATATAGTGTTGTAAAATATACGCGAATTACGTATTCCCTTAATTATTATTATTAGCACACGTGAAATTACCAACAATTCATACATAATATTATCGTCTATTTCAGTACCTAGTACACTATTTTTATAAATTTACCAAATTATTGGCTAATAAAACAATAAAGAATGATGAGGATGTAGGTAATAACAATTTACATTCGGCTGGCACAAAAAACAGTTATATTATAAGCTTTTATTATGATAATCATAAGAATTGTATTGTCATAAAAATGTAATACTATAGAGCATAGTATAAATACTAGTTAATTATTATTTTCAGTATAAAATACAATAAATATGTATCATTATTGTTACAACGATTTTATTAAATAAAACCAATTCTAATAATCATAATTTGAAAACAATAAGGAAATTTAATAAGACTCTCAAAAGTTAAAAAAGAAAAATATTCAAAAGGTCATATATAAATTAAAAAACTATTTACATTATTAACAAAAGATCAAATTTTTTTATTTTAAGAAATTAATAAATAAAAAATACTTTTACGAAATTAGGATTTGTGATTTTTTATATATTTATATATTACTGATAAACTAAATGACTATTAAAAAATAGTATCATAACATTTTAAACTTAAAATAAATTGAATTACTCGAAAAAAGTATATGTATTATTTTGTATGGAAAAAATCTACAAAAATAATACTTTTATCATTATTTTTGAGAAACTCTTGTTTGTATAATTTGTAAATCCTGAATTAGCACTTTTTAGATAATAGCCAAAGACAAATATCCACTTTTGTAGAAGTTTGCAGGGTTATTGCATAAAATTAATTCATTAGTGTAATTTTATGCAGTTATCAATCACTGGTGTTTGACTAACATTCTGTTTGGAGAGTTATAAAATACATCATACACTCAATATAAGTACCTAATTATTTACAAATTTATAATTGGAACGACTCCATAGATAAACAGTTCTCTTGTCTTATTTTGTAACTTATAGACTAGAATCTAAAATATAGAAATTTCATTCAAAACTTTCATGCAAATATTAATTTTAATTAAAAATAATAAAACTATGATTTGTTCAATTATAATACTACCCCTTCACTTCTACAAAATATGTACAAACAAAAATGATAACATACTAAAATAATATTTTGAATAATCATAATCAATAAAAGTGATTAATTGGATTATTTACTAAATTATGATGTGTATATAATTATTAGTATTTTATACAACCATTTATTGTATGGAAATTAATTAAAGTTTAATGGAAATACAAAACATTTCCTGTCTAGTTATACTGGGTGATTCACCAATCATTTTCGCTCCAATTTTTTCAATAATGCAGCAAAATCTTTTATTTAAATTTTTTAAATTTTACTTAATGGTCATAATTTTAAATTTTATAAATTATTTTTTCTACTTAGTGTCCTGTAGAAACACAAATTTCTGTTTTTCAAATGAAAAATTCCATTTTCTACTACTATTTATTTAGTTTTTGATAGTCTTTCTGAAAAATGTTGATGAATCAAAATAAAAATTCGAACTAGTAGTTTTCGAGTTATTTAATATTATATACGAAGAATAAAAGGTCCATGATAATGCAATTTTAGAATAATTTGTGAATAACTCTGTAAGTATCTTTGAATAAAACGTATGATACAAGAACTAAGCGAGTGGAAAATTTCTGAATGTGTTTGGTTGAATATGATTGAAATGTTAAATCATCGTAAACGAGGAAAAACTCCTAAAAATATATTTCCACAAAGAAAAATTACTAATATTTTGAATTGCATACATGCAATGTAACTTTCGACGTAGGTCTTCAGAAGTTAAAAAAAAAAAATGTAATTAAAATCTTTAATATAAAAGCACCATAATTTAACAAATTTTTCAAAAATACAATGAGCCGTGCTCATATAAAATTATAATTTTTTAAATAATAAATGTTTAAATATTATATATTTTTTGTATAAGATAATATATGTTGTAGTTAAATTGGTAGGTATTATAGTAATACTAATAAGCAGTTAGGTACTAACCACATGAATACTTTTTGTTTATGTGGAATACAATTTCGTTAGAATAATTCAACAAAAAAGGTAATAAATTAAATCATTTGATGTTTTTCAAAATAACTTTTTCAAATTGAAATATCACGATGTTATTAAGTGCAAATTATTTATCGGAAAAAAGTGGTATATAAATATGTAAAATATTCATTTTTGGTGCCAACAAATCAAGGCAGTTAGCCAAATTTAACTCGTTTTTTTTTAAATAATATTTGTGTTTTTATTCAGTTCAAATGATATTCTAATAAATAAGAGAAAGAAGGATAATATTTTAAACTGTTACACCTATTTTGTTTTATAAAATCAAACGTATAATTAACAATCATGTTATATTCAATTTAGGCTGAACCTTTTTAATTGCCATATAAAAAATCAGTTTGACTTACATTCATACCTAAAATTAGTACATTTTAAACTTTTTTTTTAAATATATTTTATGAACACGTTAAAATTTTTATGAAGACTATTTATAATATAAATGCGACAGCCGTTTTTCAAACCATTCCAACGTTAAAAATTAAAAATTACTATTTTACCTTTTATATATCAGCAAACTAAATTTCTCAGTAATCCGTCAATTTTATATAGGTACTGAAACGTTCAGTTTCCACTTCAATTTATTAATAGTTATAATAACATATTAAGCAATTAATTATACGATTAAATTGATAAAGTGAACTGCCAATTTTACTGTTTAGATAAATAAACCGTTCTGTTTATACTTCAGTAGTTTCTATCGATCGATTGGTCATTCAACACTCAGTGTTATTAACATCATTCAATTGAAAGAATAATTAAAAATATTACTTATTACCGAAAGATATAAAATAAGATAAATGTGTTAAAACTAATAAGAGATACATACACATATTTAAAACTGTTACATAAATAAATTATAACCAAGAATTATAATTGATTAATTTTAAGTCCAATATTTTACAAATCAATAGTGAACCGGCGAAATTCATTCTAAGAGTTATATTTTAAATTTTTCCGTGTACTTATTTATATTCAGGAATTAATGTTCCACATATTTTAAGCATTCTCTTTTCCAAATTATTAGGATAATAAGCATTATTTTTATTTTGAAGACATAAATTATTTATAAATTGTTACACTTTTTCCACCAAGCTCAGGAAAAATCTATAGATAAGCGTTATAGAAATAAACACATTTAAGTGAATTTAGAATTAACCGAGATTGATTCAAAATGGTTTTTAGAATATAATAATTTACCATTAATTTCAAATTTAATTCCACAAAAAAAATCTAACATTGCTTGAGTAGATAAATGGGGTAGTGCCAACCTAACGCATGCCATACCAGAATATTTTATTAACTATTGTTTTTTTTTTTTTATTATTCAAACATATTTATGAAATGGATGTATATGGTTGTTTTTTTAGTTTAAATATACATATGGGCACACAAAGAGACATGACAGCCAGTGGCGAACACTTGGAAAGGGTTAAGGTTAAGGGGTGACAACCTCTCCCAAAATAACACAACCGCCATCACCCACCACCCCGAAATGTCTTCTATTATGATAAATTAAAATGTATTTATACAAAATGGCACTTTTCTCTAGTAGTATGTAATTTCAGGAAAATTATTATTAGCATATCTCCATCCAATAAAAAAATCCAGTGATGCTACTGATCGATAACACTGCTGGTGTGTCAAATTATTTTGTACATGCATATTAGTCTGTTAAAAGTAGAGTTCTATTATTATAAATTTGAGTGTAATAATAAATCATATGATTTGAAAATACGGTTCTTAGAAGCTACTGTGACATATGATTGAGATGACAAAAAAATGACAAAAAAAAATTATAATAATATTTGTTCATTTTTCTCTGTAAATTATGTAAATATATTATTACTATGCATTTTAACGACAGAAATTTGGTATAGTTGTATGAAGTGTATTCAAAGTTTAGGTTTAATATTTTGTATAAAACTTCATACTTAAGAAAAAACTCTTGTATTTACATTTTATTCAGTTTTGTAAACAAGATGTAAATGGAAAAAATATATGCAGTTAGGATATAATTAAAAATGTATATTATTAAATGTTCAAAGTTTCTTTTGAGTTAATTTTTTCAAAGATTTAATAGATATCTGTATAGAATCAAATCAAAATAGATATAGTTCAATTTCAATATTAAAGGAAATCAATCTCGATGGAAAATTTTACTTTTCTGTTTGTGGAAAAGTTATTAGCATATTAGAGTATACCCAAAAGATAATATTTCAAACGTCCAACCGTCACAGTCAAAGATTCATGAATTATATTACACTCAAATCATCTTAAAATTGATTTATTTTTGATTCAACTTTATTTGAATATAAATATTCCATTTTTATTAATTTTCATAATTTTGTTTTTAAAAATCGATACCGTGAACTTATACTTGATGTCACAGGTTATTCAAATTCACTACAGTGATAATTATTAGAAAAAAACTATACATTTTTTCTAAACAATATACTTTTTTTTCTTAAACACTTAGGTACAATATAATTATCTGAATAATATTCTGATAAATAATAATTCATAGTTGAACGTTTAAGCATAACATGATGATATTCTATATGACATAACATTGTTACTACCTAACCACTATTACTTAATTCTAAAATCCTACCTAGATGACTGTGTCTAACATAATATGTGTATTTCATCTAAATAGTACTTGTTACGATTTAAAATTGTTGATGTCCCTTTCATAACTAAATTATTATTAAAACACAACTCCACATACTTTCGAAAAGTTATGGCAGGACGTTTCAAAATGGCTGTTACCAAGTATTTGACGTTTTGAATTTGTTGAACATACCTACCTATTTATTTCGTAGTTCTCTGCTTCAAGGACTTTATGACAAGCTAATTATTATCATAATGTAAAATAATTAACTCTTGCATAACATAACAAATTAAAATTATGTTTTTTTTGTAAACTCTATTATTTTCAGTTTTTAAAATGTGTTCTAGAATGCAACATATGCAATATGTATAGGTATTCATAATTCATGTTACAACCGATTAATTAATGACTCTTAATAGTGGTAATTAGATTTTATTGATTATATTTTGTTATTATTAACTATATTAAATCGACTCTCACCTAAATATTGTATTGCAATATGATTTTTAATATAGCTACTTTCACTAAATAGTTATGTTTAGTTGCATACTAATATGCTTCTATAATACATCATATTCATATCCGTATTTTCATGTCAATTTTTTTTATATATCTTCAATAAAATAATCAACCCAAAATATTTCACTAGTTAATTAATGATTAATAATTAAAATTGATCGACACACTGCATTTTATTTTATGAGTGCATGCATATTAATATGACTACCTACTGTAAATTCAGTAATACATTATGTTTACTTAAAGAGTCATCCTGCATTCATATATTAATATGGCTTTATAACAACATTACACACGTTATAACTACTACTTTAGTTTGCAAATATTAGTAACATAAATTCAGATATCTTTATTAAACTGAAATTATTCACAAGAATAAAATTCAACAACAACATATTTGAACAGTCTCTGACATTTTGTATATTCGATGCATAATATTATGTTCATAATTACTTAACCAATACATTTGTATTCTAAAAAAGCTTATTACAAATGATTTATGATAACAATAAAAGTCTTAGAAATACGACACATAAATGTAATTTAAAATATTAATACATTATTGTTCGTTAATCATTATATACTTGTAAAAATATTTTTAAGGAATTTAGGAGAATTTATGAAAAATTGTTTTTATATTCCGTGAAAAATAAACATATATTTAAATTTTTTATTAAATAATAATACTTTGAACGCAGATATAAAAATTAAATATCTCCTAGTAGGTAATAAATAACTTTTTTGTGATCACAATGTGTTAAAAATGTGTGAGTGTTCTTTTTTCGCTTATATCAAATTGCGATCAAATGAAAAGTGCTCGTGAAGTATTTATATTGCCATAGTGAAATTTGAGTTTTCTCACGAACATCCAGTATATTCGTCCAAACAAAAAGAAAAATGTTATAGATGCATTCAATTTATTGACCTCATTTTATACTTATTTCTAAAGAGAGAAGAGAAGTACAAAAATCATTAAACAAGTTTCCTATATTTATTTCTATGCCAAAATAAATAATTATATTAATTTAAAATTCAGTTACAACGAATTAATTTAAACATTAATACAGAACCAGTTGACAAATGATAAGCTGGAACAAAAGTAATAGGTAATGAGGTAAACAATATATTTTAATAAATGTTCATCTGTTAGCATTTTATAATTGATTGTAAGTTATAATAGTAATCGGCTATATATTATGTCTATTTTGTAATTTATTTATAATTAGTTATATGCCCTATATATTACTAACCCATATATGATTAATGACTATTATTCTCTGTATAAAGCAATGTTTAATAAGGCAAGTAGTAGTAGTAATAACTACTCGATTGAGTTTAAATTTTTATTTTAAATATGATCTCAATAAAAATTAATCCAATTTACAACCAATAAGGGTATGTTTTTATTTGAAAAAAAAGAAGTGTGGACCGCCACCTTACACCAGGTAAAAAAATGTGAATATTTTTAAAATAAAATCAGGATTTTGAGAAATTTAAAAATTGTAATTCTAGAATAAAATAGATGTGCTTTTTCATATTATATGGCGAATTACTAAGAAATGTGGCATATTATACTGATAGGCTTAATATGATAGTGTACTAATATTTATGTGTATGATTTTCTATGCTGACGAGGAATAAGGTAGGTAACATTTTAATACTGGATGAATCGTATATTCAAATTCTGAAATGTATTCTTTTTACGATGTTGGTTTTACTGTGCTTATATCATATAAAAATGCTTACGTTGTAAATTATAAGCTCACAAATAAAATAGAAATTGTAAATTGGGAATCATGGAATGTTTTAGACATTCATTCAGTGATCAGTATGCTGCTCCATTCATCTCCCATTTGAATTGAATGGCATACTCAAATGATGTGCAATCAATGAATAATATACAGGAATACCTTATGTAATAGGAATACCTTATTATTTAAATTTAATGTTATTTGCTTGGTTATCGTTTGTTTTAAATTTTAACATAAAATTAAGAAATTGGAATAAACATTTTTAAAGCTGTTAATATGACAAAAACTAACACTACATTTATTTTATTTTCTGATTATTATATTTAGAAATGTATGCTGATGTCGATTGTTCAACATATTTTTATTGCTTATTAGAGTGAAAAAAATTAAATTCAAATGTATGTCATATAACCAACTAGCGACTAATGTTTTGGATAACTGGAGACAATGTACCATGTAATAATATTAGTTATTCGAGTAAATTTATTTTACAATAATTTGTAATACATTTCTAGTTTTACATAGATTTTATTTTTTATTAAATCTCTTAAATATTATGAATAAATTTACTTTTTATATTTTATACATTTAATAACCAAACTAAAAAAATAGTAGAATTTTTAAATTTTTGTTTACTGTGTAAAAAGTTTAATGCCAAAAAAGATTTTACTTACAAAATATAATATTAGGAACATAATGATTCCTATAATAATATTTAATTGTCAAAGTATTAATTTAATATACATAGGTACCTATTTAATATTTGTTAAAATATAATTTAAATATCTTAAATATTTAATTACCTATATTATAATCTCTCTAAGATTTGTAAATAAATCTTTATCTACTAAATGTTAACTAATAAAACTAAATTTTATCGGACAAAACGCAATAATAATATTATGTAACATTTAATTTATCCAAAAATATCTACAAATACTGAATACTGGTATAACAATAATGTTCATTTTTACAATTGTTTGATTTTCATCGTTATTTTTACATTAAATTTTGATATATAATCACATGAACAAAGATAACATATTATAATATTGTATATACCTATCTAATAATAATATTATCTATCGGACATTTATTTTACATGAATAGACTAAAAAATGTTTAACTTAACAATTATTGTGTTCAGATAAACAAACATTTGATATCAAATAAATATTTTTAAATAACCAACAAAATTATTTAATAATAGGTTTACTAATAATACTAATTTATTATTAGCAAAGAATTATTTTGTAACACGGCGATATGGGTATGCAATATCGATACACAAATTATTAGATTTATCATTTATGGTTAACAGAGTATTTAATTTACCTAAGTGTGTTATCTAGAGGTAAGTCAAACTACTCGATGTTCGATAAATCGAAAACTGACCATAGGTGTTTGGTTCGAATTCTAATTTTAAACTAAGTTTCCAAATACCGATCCAAACCAAATTTGAACGAAAGTACTAAATTCTATAGTAATCAGAATTTAAAAATAGTTTTTTGAATCAACAAAAGTAAACAATTCAAACGTTTTGAACAAAAATGTTTCGGGTATTTATTTTGAAAATTGTATTTTTTTATTTTATTCACGAAAAATACACCCGTATATTATAATTAAATACACTCGACATTTAAATCAAATTTTTGCTATTAAACAAAATGTTTGGTATGGGTTCGGTCAAATGTTGAACAGAATGTTCAACGTCACACAGAGTTATTCAATTTCTGTTCGGTTCAACATACAATTAAAAAGGTTAGTTGGTGTTTGGATTGACATATGACTAAAATGTTCAGTTCAAGTTCAGTTTAAGACTATATTTTTGAATTTGACCAACATAACACAAGCATGTTATCACTTATCATTTGTCAATACCAATTTACCAATAGATAGAATATAGTCTTTCATTATAGAAACATTTTGTATATCAATACACTGATAAAAATGAGAAATAAAGAACTTTCACTGTAATTTGAGTAAATGAGATTAGCTAACTACTTATTGCCTACTGAACTTAAATAATCCTGCAACAAAAGCATAACAAATTAAAATGAATCTGCCTTAAGTATTTATTACTATATTTACTAGTTGACCAAGCAAAAGTTTCTTTTATTGTTTCTATTTTATGAACTTTTATTCCAGCAATAGTATAACGTCGTGTAAGTTAACAAAAATAAATGGTTACTTATTTAGTATAGGTAATTATTCCAATATCAGCTAATATTTAAATAATTTATATTAAACCATCCCATTATTAAATTATCCGTCATAATTTTAAAAGTAGATTTATACTATACATTAATGATAATCTGTGTTTGTAGCTTGTAAGCATTATTCCTACCAGTTATAATATACTTAATATATATTACTATTTTATTGAGCCTATAATTTAAAAAAAATATTTATAAACTTTTACATTTATATACACAATTGAATAAATTGAAAATAATATGATTTTAAATAATTGAAAAATCATGTAAGTTATTACCTATACCTATACCTTAGAATATAAATTGTGGAACATAGAGATATGGCACATTATTTTATATTATTTTTATTTAAGTAACAAATAATACATTAAATAAAATTTAACAAAAATATATTGGTGGGCATCTACGTTATTTAAAAACTGATTGTAACACATTTTAAAACTAAAAGTATACATAAAAAGTAATTATAAAAAGAATTTGGTTGGTTTATGAATTATAATAATAAACTAATAAAAAATTAAAAATATATATTGTTTTCTATGAATGAATTATTACAACCGATAGCTGTATTATATAACTTTTCCAAGTAAAACCTACGCATATTTAAGCCTGTTTTGTAATTTATAAGAAATAATATTTAAAATTCTCAGAAAAAAACTACGTTAAGACTTTATAATTAAAAAAAAACATTATTAATTAGGTTCCAATATTAAATACTAAGAACAAACAGATTTTTGTTGACAAATATAGGGTTTTAGTTTCATATAGTATTACTTATAATTGTTTTTCTTCTATTTTTAATTAAGTAGCTATAGCATATTATCGTATAAACTGATATTGCTTGTAATTAGTTATTTTAGCTGCTTGCTTTTTTTTCAAAAAACAACATCAAAGTAATAATTTTCATTCAGTTTATAACAAAAAAGAAGAACATTTATTTTTAACAAAATATTTATATTCACTAGGTAGATTAATATAATTCTAAAAAAGATTTATAATTTTAGATTCTGATCAGTTGCGATACATAATCTGATAAAAAAAAACCAAGGAATTCACTTCTTGTGTACCTATAGTTAGTTTTAAGATTGACTTATTATCAAGTAGATATTGATTATAGGTATAACTAAAATGGATAGGTATGCTAAATTTTAGTTCAAAAATTAATCGTTGTGGACGTAAAAAGTGTCCTAAGCAAAGAAAATTAGTGTATCAGTATCTATTTCTTAGAATAGTTAATGTTTAATTTTTTTAGTTTTATGAATATTTTATTCTTATTTATAGGTTAAACTAATTTTGCCAATAGCATAACATCATATTATTACTTATAACTTAAAAGTCATTATCGATTCGCCGTTGAATGGAGTGAATAGATTTCCGATAGTAATATACATATTTTAATTTAAACAATTTTAAAATTGAATTGTATATTATATTATACATAAAATAATAATATACATACATTTTGAAATTTTAATTTTTCGAGGTTTTAGTGCCAATCATTTTTATGGTTTAGAATGATGATTTTAAATTATTTTCTGAAAATACTTTTGGTGATAAATTGAGTATTAAAAATTCAAATAGTTTAATATAGATATAAACGTTAATAAATAGGAAATTGTTTCAACATTTTCAAACAATTATCTTTAGTTATATTTTACACTTACAAAAACTTCTATGAGCATTTAATTTTTAAGGCAGTATGAAGGAAATATTTGAATAGTATTAGACTTTAAGCATCACCATAAATATAATTCTGAAAAATGTAAGACGTGTTTTTTTTTAAATATATAACACACGACATTGTAATTTACACTAATGCATCATTAATATATTATATATTATAAATAGAAGAATAGAAAAATCACATTCGTATTATGTAAATTAATGATTTATAAAACCGTTTTAAAATAACTCACCAAGTACCATTGATCAACAAATAATGGATCGGGGAACCGTAGTGCTGGTTTTGAACTAATGTGTTTTGTAACATTTCGAGTTGGCACAAAATCTCTTTTAAATCTTTTGAGCTCATACTGTTGTTGTGACCATATGATCTGAAAATAAAGTAAATACATTTTATATATATTTGTTTGTAATGATAATTAAATTAAAGTAGATAGAAATTACAATTTAAGACAAGATGAAATTGTTGATAGTATTAATATGTATAATGTATATGTATATCCCCCCTCTAGTATTGACGATCATGATAAATAAAAATGATCGAGCTCGATGATAATTAATTATCAAATAAATAAACCCACTAATTGGTTTCGATATAATTATTCTATTAATCAACGCGCCTACAATTATATTTTAGTGACCAAGAAAAAAAAATAACGTACAAAATATGTTAAATTATTTGAAGTAATAATACAATTTAATTAGGAAATAAAATAGAAAATTAGTTTCAAATGTTTTTGAATCAATTAACTGTAAATTAAAAGTTGGTTGAAATATTTGTAGCTTAAAATCAATTATTTACTAGTTACTAATAAGTATTCCTAACTAGGAATTATACTTATGGTGCATTATTTGTCTATAAATATAAATAACAACTGTTATTGAATTATTTGCACACAATAATATTATTGTAAATTCAATATATGTAATTAAAATATAATAAATACATTATACTCTTATAGGACAAAACTAAAATCTATTATTTTATTAGGTATAGAAATTACATACATAATTGAATTCATAAAGTACCTATACTAAACATAGTGAAATAATAAAATTAAATGTATGTTACCATCACAGTCGACTGAATAATCTAGAAAAATAGAAACAATAATCAATAGATTAAGAATCAGCCACACCCACTTGACTCGGGATTACCAAAGGGAAACAAAGAACCATTCTAAAATTCATGTATAGTGACAATAACAATGAAATACATTTTCACAGACTACCAATCTTACCAAAGAACAAGACTAAGGCCACAACATCAACTTAAACCTAATGAATCCATAGGCATCTGACATCTCGAACGGTCTCATTTCATTCGTCAAAGACACTAGGCTCGAATGCTCGATAAAAAAATATGATAATTACAACTAATATTCTGCTCCAATGCACTAACAAAAATAATGTAATTTAATATTTTAATGTATTTAGACGTTTTATAAAACAAGGAAAACTAATATCCTTATAGCTGTTGTATTTAATCAATACAAAAAATAAAATAAATCGTTTTCGCATAATTTATTTGAAAACAATCTCATAATATTTACCTTTAATTGTTTATACAGACAAAACATTGTATACATAATATATAATATTTATAGAGCTACTTCCTATAGTCTGGCTGAGAGACAAATTTTGGGATAGTGACTTAGCTGTACAACATTACAACCTAAGTTATTTTACAGTCACGTCCCACGTGGTTAGAAACTGCTTTGTTTGATGTAAACCATAGGTATGCCACCAATATAAACGAAAACTCGTCAAACATGGTATCTGCGGTGAAACTCGATAATCACAAAACAATCGATTCGTGGAAATTCAACAAAAGTCGAGCAGGACAAATAACTCTACAAAAACTGATTATAATACCTAAAGCATAATTTAATATTTAATTGACATTTTTTTTTTATTATTATATTTTAGTTATCCGACAAAAAAAACATAATATTAGTTGAAATAATGCTGATAAAAATAATAAATATTTTGTATTCAAATTAATATACTTGCAAAGTGAATATTGTACGGTTGCTACACTATGTATGGATTATTACAGAATATCACAATACTTGTATAATACTATAATAGGTATATTTATTTTAAACAAAACACGTAAAATAAGTACCAACTGCATTAGAGGTAATTTTTTTTCTGATTCTCAGTATTTTCCTAGTACAGCTAAAAATCATACCATATATAATGAAATTTTTTATTTTTTTTGTGTTGAAGCTTCCACAACTGAGGTCATTAGCCTGTGGAACTGTGGAGGATACAGTAGGTTTTAAACACGTGGTGTTTGTTTTGGCAGAATTTTCAAGTGGACACCAGTAGGTATCTGGCATGCCCGGGTGGGGATGGCGGCCTCTCTCTCCGAACACCATAACTGCCCGAAGAAAAATGCCGCCCATAAACGAGTTTGAACCGGCGACGGTGCGTGTCGCAACCGACGCCTAAGCCCGCTCGGCCACTCCGTCCCCCATATAATTGAATTGTTAGTGAAATATTCAAAACAAAGTAAAATGTATTATTTGACTGTACCATAAGTCCATAACCCCCTATAAATTCACACAGAATACTAGACAGTAGTTACTAGATAGTTCTTCAACCACGGGAGTCACAAAAAGGCCCCCCCCAGGTTTTTAAATCCGTTTGCCGAAACATTTATTTTATATTTATAATAATAATGTATAATTTGTACATTTTAAACCTATATGATATGGTATTATAATACATTGGAGCTAAGCATTTTATTTATAAAACAAATTGCCATTTATTTTTAAATTTTCAATCTAACAATCCATGTTATCTGAAGTCTCCCATATGGTCTCTATAATTATATTATTGTACTACGTTTATATTATATTGTACAATATTCTAAATTTAAAATTTAAAAATTATTTGATTGAATTTTATGTAAAATAATATTTTATGCACAAAGTTCTCACTATGATTTATCGGTTACATATATTTACTCTCAAAATAAGTGCACAGTCTTTTGACATTTAAATTAAACACACAATTTCTAATTATTTAATTTAAATATTTATATTATTCATTTTTGTTTAAATAATTCTTGAAATATTAACTTCAAAGTTAAAACTCAACAAAATAAATATAAATAATTTCAGAAGTAATTTATAATTTATTAAGAATCACATAATATAAAATGAATAACATAAACAATGTTATATGATTAATTGAATAATCCTCAGAATCCATTTTATTAAAATGCAACTGTGTTTAACTTTAAGCTTAAAGTTAAAAAAAAATATGGTCTAATTATCTTTACGAAACAGTGATCCGTAGTGGTGTAATATGTATGAAGTATTTCTATAATTTTAATGAATTTTAATCCATATGGAATTAATATAAAGCATAGTTTGTTTAAGACGTTTAATCATAAAATTGGTTTTTACAAACGTATGCCATTATAATACGTGTTTACAATACGGTATTTATAATTATGTTTATCGTAGGTAAAAATAATCCCATGATGCCAATCTTTACCATCGGTCGGTATTACAGAAATCCCATGTTCACGTGTACAAAATAGCTCATCAAACATTCAATTTAGCTATCTCCTGATGACCATATGTTAAACATAGTACCACAATCTATACTATAATATAATGAACTTAATAAACAAACACTGTAATTTATACAGTAATCTGCTCACACAATGTAGGATAAACCATCGTTTATACCCGATGTGCGTAATATCATATTTCTTTAGCGTTATCTATAGTAAAGTAAAAACACCTAATGCATTCACTTGTCAACAGCGTTGCGTAGCGTTTTCATTCGAATATACGTCATCATGATAATCATGAATAATAAGCTACTTTTAAATTCCACACGCTTATATCAATGCATAATAGTATGTATCATACGCACCAAGTGAAGGAATTCTTTCTTTTCAAGAAATGTCCGGTCCGTTTCGTGAAATGTGTCCATATCTTGTGTAATGTTTATTTGTATTTAACATAGCATATAGGTACATAGCGTGATTCTTCAATGACGCAGTTATTCAAAATATGGTTTCGGAACTTTTAAAGACCATATTATTTAAAATTCTTGAGATTTTTGTGTACGTACTACTCGTGGAGTGAAGATACAAACTTCTGTCATTCAAATGAGAGCCCCCTTTTATACTGTAAATTATTTAGTGGATAATTTATCTGAATATGTTTGACGTATCAGAATCAAGATTCAAATGAGTAAGTTTGAGTTATTTAACTTTGTGTACTAAGAATTATGGTTTCATGATGACTGGGTTGGAAGATAAGGACGCTATGGCAATTTGAAAGTCTTAGTAATTAATAATTATACCTATATCAACATTTATAATTTTTATAAATGGTTCAATAGTATAATAAACACTAGATCCAATATTACAACTATTTTATATTATTGTAAAACCGTTTTTAAGGACAATTATTAGTGTAAACATTTTAATAACTGAAAAACTACTCGTTCAACTTTTGAATTAGAAACATCAATATTTTCAAAAGAAGATTCACTAAATAATTTAAACTAGAAATGTGGAGTTTTTATTTAAAAAAGAGATATTCTTTTATCACAACAGGGCACTGCTTACTAGTACAAAAAAATTCAAGAATTTTAAATATAGTCTGAGTAAGTAACTCAATTAAAAATTCCAAAAATCAGAATTTGAATAAATTTGTTATTAAAATAATGTTTGTTATGAAAAAATGGGGGCGAATATGCTTGGTGAATTGCCCGATTATACGTTTTAAATACAAAGCATATTTAATGAAATTATATGAAAAATAAAAATAAAACTTAAAAAGTAAAGTTATAAATGTTTAAAAGTACCTATGTTTATTGTATAAAAAAGATAAACCATTATAATACAATGTATACGTTACTTTATACATCTTTATAAAACAATTTAAATATAACTTCAAAAATTCATAAAGTCATTATTACATAAGTCACAAACTTAGATCATCATAACACATGACATTTGAAAACTAAAATAAACAACTTTCTGATATTTTTTTAAATGTATTATTTAGTTTTTGTTAATTTATATCATATTTTTTACATTAAAGTAGTATAATTAGTTATTAGTTACAATGTAACTAGTGGTACTATGTACCACTAACAAGGTAATTCCAGAACCATGATAATATTAACGTTGATAAGCCATCAATTACCAATGATTGATATGTCTAATAATCTATAGATAATTACTAAATATATTATATATAAAAAAAAATTCAGTATTTCATTGAATTATTTAAGAAGATTGATATTTTCAACTATCAAATATTTCAGAACCCTGATTATTTTATACATAAAAATTACGTGACCATAATAATAATGGATGGTGTTAAATTTGAATTCAATGATTAATATCATTGTATAAGAAAAACGATTCTGAGCGAAAACAGTCAGTCAGCCTATGATATTACCAAGTATATTTGATGATATTATTGTGAACAAAGTAATTTATATATAACCTATTTACGTGGAGCCTTGTTTTAAATTTCCATCCTTAGCTATGAAAGTTGAACATTTTAATTTTTTTTAATACTACAAATAATTATTAATTATAAATTTTGATAAATTTTGTCAAAATTTGAACTTTAAATGCTTATAAAAAAAAATTGTGCCTATGTATTTTTAATATTTTTCAACTGCTATTGTAACAATATGTCAGGAGCCTCGCATTTAATTTTCACGCTTTTTTATCCAACAAATAAAATTGTATTGATATTTATAAAAACAAAACTAAAAATATTGAAAACTGACAATGTCCGTAAAAAGCTCAAAAAGTGTCAAAATATTTTCAAAATTTTATCGTGTATAGAAAATGCTAATATAAACATTCAGTGAAGTTTTCAAGTATCTACAGTCATTCGTGTTTTAATTAGAAATTTTTTTTGATAGAGGTAGACAAACTTATGGGTAATCTTGTATTACATTTTCAAATCTTAGATTTAAAAAGAAAAATTTTTATGAATTCTCAACTCAAAATAATTTGCTAATTTTTGTGATTTTTCCGTATTTTGTCAAGATTTGAACTTTAAATGCCTATAAATAAAAACTGTGACTAAGGATTTTTAATATTTTTCAAATATCTTTGTAACAATATAGTAGGAGCCTTGTAATACATTTTCAAGCTTTTTACCCAACAAATAAAGTTTTCATGACATTCATAGAAAAAAATACTAATAAAATTGGAAACTGAAAATGTTCCTTAACAGTTCAAAACAAATTAAAATATTTTAAAAATGTATTGTGTATAGAAAACGCAAATATAAACAACTAGTTTGTATACATGTATGTTCATTTGTTTTAGAGTTACACCAAAAACCAAAATTTTCTCGAAAACAGATTTTGCGTAAAAATTCCCGTTTTTCCTTAATTTTTCTTTTGTTTTTCACGGCGCTTTTGAAAAATATGGGAATTTTTACTTTTGAACCCCCAAAGTACCAATTAGATTCACTTTCCTATCAGAAAATTTACAATTGAAGAAAATCCAAGACTTTTACTGTCCTAAAAGGTGATGACAGACACAAAAAAAAATTTTAAAAAAAACACACATCATTGTAAAATTAATACATTCATCGCTTCGCTCAGAATCTAAAATATGTTTAACCAATATTATACATTTATACTTGATTGTTATACGTAAACACAATAATAAGCTAGCCAATAAAATGTAAATTATAACAAATCATGATAAGTTTTAAATATGACTGATGTCATAAAAGAATATTTATAGCTACTAATTAGCTCATTATATTTTAATGAATTACCAAATTGGCAGATATGACTTTTAATAAGGTTTTATTTTTAATAAAAGTATATATAATCGTTAAAGCTATATCAACTAAGTAGGTACTGCTTCTAATAATAGCTTGTTATAAGTAATTTATCCGCAAAGCATTTTTTAATTATTAATTTATTCAATTATAAATGTCAGGAATAGCGTCTGTAGTACCTTCTATTACTTTAAAATTCATATTTTTATTTGATTAATTATATTTTCATATAATGAAAAACTTAATACGTTTTGGATAACGGATACGTCAATATGATTGAAGATTATTATATTTTTTATTGGTCAATATTTATGATTGTGGCGACGACGTCATAATCAATTCTTATCGAACACTTACTACATAGATATAATATACCTAAAATATACCTAATGAAATATCAAGTAATCGAATCGTGGTTATGAAATATTTGTGCATTAATAAATGTTTATGATAATTTAAATTTTAAATTTGTATAACACAATACGGTTTTTGAGTTGTCAATATTGCCATAACCGAACTGTTTTATAGCACATTATACACTGTTATAAAAAAACGATCAATGGAGAGTCACGATTCAGAAATTCAGAATAATCAAAAATTTAAGCAGATGTTGTGGTTACGAATTTAAAAGTAAAAACCATATATCATAATATAGTACCTACATATTATACTGTAATTAATATTTGCATTGTCCCATTGTCCGACGCAGACAATGTAAATACAATAAAAATGTTTTTATATTAAGTTAAACATGATATTTTATAACCATAGCGGAACATTGTACAATAATGTAAATAAAAAAAAACAATTTCGACGATGACAACATAAAATCAACAACTCAAGACACGGACAATTTTATTTAACTATACTAGAAATGCCGGTAAAATCATAATATATAGCTGTAAATATTCTTAAAGGAAACTAAGAACGATTTTTACAAGACAATATAATGGTCCAGATACAGATAGAATGTTAGTTCAAAAGTCATTCCCCAAAACATATTCACAAGCATACGGACATACCGTATAGACTGAATGTTCCGTACAAACGATACACCCCAAAATGGCGGGAACGAAGTTACTAACCATAATATATTATAAGAGAAGGTGAAAATGAAAACTACAGCCCCCATTCAGTTTGTATTATTTTAATATTAATACCTATCTTCTATACTGGTCCACACTGGTTGAACGAGTATTTTACATCGACCATAATATTTTAATTTACTAGGGTATTCAAATACAGGATATGGTCATAGCTAAATGGATTAACCATTTTTATGCTGCTCACAAAACATACTTGTTGCATTATTCCACCATCAAACCAATTATATCCATACTTATATTTAAGCCTTACAGTTTAATTAATCACTAGCATAATTTAGTTTAGTTTTTATAATTAGTATTAATTTATCATATTATTATAGTTTTTATATAGCACCATTACTTAGATTATAATTGATAAATTGGTCAAATAAAATTAGTATAGTAGTCTAAGTAGCATAATTGTTATAGTACAATAGTACATGTACAACAAGTTTATTTGCACTAAATTAAATATCATAAGTTTAGCACCTACAATAATTTTATTTAAGTCAGTGTCTGGATATCCAAATAGGTACCTTCTGTTTACATTAGTAAATAACTAGTTTTCTGATATTCTAAATTCTAATATTATAGAATGTATTAATATTCAGAGTATATTATTCTTAGTGTGTACTATGATAGTTTTGAATTTCAGTCACTCTCTAACGGTTTAATGAACCTTACTGTTATAATACATAATGTTAAATATAAGTTAAGTGTTATCCTCCAAGGCTCCAACCATAGATTATAATTAACAATATGTTAATATTCATTAACAACAAAATACATAGAGACTAGTATATGTAAACGGTGTTCGACTTGCCAAAACTTAATTATAACACTCGAAAGTGTGACGTAGAGCACATCTCGATATATGATATTAACTTACTAGCGAAAATCTAGAGAATATTTTACTAGAGCAAATCATCGCACTAAACCGATATACGAATCGAATTACGGTATTACGCATACGGTAAGTGATACTGAGCGTCAAACCCGACACTATCAATACATCTCTGCAATCATGACAATATCATATCCCAGACAGCACCAGTTACAATCAAGGTAAGTGCGTTTATAACATAATATACAGTATACTATGCACTGTAAATTATATACACGACACACATAATAATCAGAAGGTATAGTAGTAGAATTATACTAATACTCATATTATATACGCCAAGAATAGAAAAAAGGATTCCACTAAACGATCTCAAGGACCACAAACACTTACACATACGCAGATACACCCATTATTATGGACTATAGTATATAAGTCCTACATAATATTATATTACATATTTGATCGATTAACACGTGCTACACATTATCCGTGACACTGCACGGCATATTTCTAAAGGACTATAATCGCTATTCGCTGCACATAACGTGTCGTCCCTTCGTTCGTTCATGACGGATCTATGACCAACCTGCACTCATATCGTTTTACGTACATTTTGTATCCTTATACGTTCGACTTAAATCCATATTTTGATTCACTTATTTGTGCGGGTCGATTCTATACAGTACATACCAAGATTTTTCAACGGCATGCAACGTCCATTTACTTGTTTTATAATATTATGAACATTTAATTTACACATTTGTTATTTTAAATATTCTGGTACAAATGCGTGAGTGGTTAACTGCATTGTTTGAACTAAAAAAATTGAATGGTATTATCTACATAATATAAGAAATTCAAAATGTAATGAAAAATTTATTAAGTAACAAAAATATAAAACTGTTATATTATTACTATAAATCTACTGTTCTATGTGTACCTGGAATTTAATCCATAACGAAAATGTATTATTAACCTACATTGTTAAATTAATTTAGGATACATTTCAAAAGTGTTTTTTTTTGTTAAAATCCTCCTTTCTTAAAAAATATTATACATTGTAAAATATGTTGAAACAACTTTCAAAGTTGGCCATCAAAATATCAATAGGTCACGTCAAAAGTTATGAAAGTTCGCTGATAAAGTAGTTAGGAAATATCTGTAGCCGAAGGTAAATCAATCATACTGCTTATAATTGAATTATGAAGCAACTAAAAGAATAAGATTGGATATAATATTTTATTTTTTTGTTAAACGTCTTTTAAAACTTTCAGAGTAACCTTCAACCTTCAGATCAATGTAGAACACTAGTCAGCTTAAATTCAGTATCGCAAAACATTCATTATACGTTTAAGACATTTTCAATCATTAGAGCTCTTTATTAAAATCATTTACCCTTTTTTACTACCTAACCAACTTCATTCTTTTTTTGTTTTTATATTTAATTATGAAAACTATTTCAGGCTAGTAAATCCATGCGTATATTATTATTATAACAAACTATTAAAATAAGTTTAATGATTACGAATGTTGTGATTGGTTGTATAATATGGTGTTTCAAGTATTCTACAATAATTATTTTAAATACGTTTACATAATATGTAATTAATTATAATATTCTTCAAGATGTTGAGTACAAAATATAATATTGCCATGTCAAATCGTTAAAATATGACAATGCCAAATTCCAATGTTAAAAACAAACTTCAGCAATTCTAATTAAAATTGAATTTATACCGAAAACAATTATGTTATACTTATGACTTCTAAACTATATATCTTGGTACATAGGTGATTATATTTTGTCACTGATATTGACTGTAAGTACCTTGAAAATGTATTATAAATTAATTTACTTCAATAACTTTAAATACTTGATAAAACATGTTCTAAACTGAATATATCAAACCTAAAGTATTTACTGAAGTACTTAGGATTAGAATCTAAGCTTACTGAACTTGACCTAACCTTATTAGTAATATAATTTTGACTTAGATCAATATCATTATGATAACTTCTTTATTACTCAATTAAAACGTGTTTCAGAGCAATTATCTTAAAATTATATATTATTATAGTTGAGTACTTCAAAATCTATAATTCAGCGTGTCTCAACTATCAAATATAATAAATATAACTTACGCCTAACACTAATTTATCTAGAAACTTTTCAAAATGTTCAATTAGTATAATACGTAGTATACTGAAATTATGTTTTCTATTGTATATATTGTATAATGTTTACAAATTATAACAATAATTAAAATTAAATTTATTTTTTTATCAATTATTAATTAATATTGGCTTTATGTTTACTTTATAAATATAAAATTGATATATTTCTAAATATTATGTTCTTTAGATTATTACAGTGCATGATAATTTGTAACCAGTACATTTAATACATTTCCATCCATTTTATTTTATGAATCACGATTTATGAGTGAACATTTCCTTTGAAATGTTGAAAGCTGCTTTTGTTTTGGACAATATTAGCACGCACGGTCAAAAACACGCTGTATGCAGCCAAGTATGGTATAATATTTTACACGACCAGCGAAAGGTTAGAATTAGGTCACTCATTTGCCAAGAGCAAAAAATGTTAATGACAGCTTTTTGAATTTATTTTTGCTATGAACAAACACTATAATACCTAATGCATTCAACTAATTAATGATATAAATAATATTACAATAGTGTATATCGAGCAAAATGTTACTTTTACTTATAAATCAAAATCATTATATTATATTAATCAATTAAAAAATGTTTAATTAAATACCTTTTTTTATTATAATATTTAATCAGTAATTATATCAGTTTTGTTGAAAAACACAAATTTTCTTTTGAATATTTTTTCTTAATTAATATAATAAATAATGGTAAACAACAAAGTTAAATTAAGTGATTAATTTTTAAATTTTTAATATAGTTAAGCTAACGTTTGACAAAATCATGGCTTAAAATATTATATTGTTTTTTAGGTAGGTAACTATTGTTACACATAAATAATATATATACTTACATAGATTGTTGTTAAGTATTGATTTATAAGTCAATACCGACGTCGAGTGAGATACCTGTATACAATATATTGTATTATATTCTATAACGACCGTACAGAACACTCGTGTTTTGCGAATAGCTTAATATCATACTCTAACAAATATTTTGAAGAATTTATTGTACATAAGCACCGTAATAAAAGGTTTCAGTGCAACAACCAGACAAGTCCATTTTGATCAAAAATGAGTTTTTCATGGAAGAAATATCTATATTTTGGTAAAACAATCAGACAAATCGCTTTATTATTTCCAAAGAGATCTCAAAAAGAATTATTTCCCGCCTATAAAGGTGAATGAGATTAAGAATTTTGTTTTGCTTCTCCTGAACAATTGACAAAACCTTACCTAGTTGTTGCACTGAACCCTTCAATGGTTTTTTTTGAACAACTTGAAAAATATCGATTTTGTCAAAAACATGTGTTGTATAAATAAATATTCAAGATTTGCCACGTTTTTATTAATTACAACCCCTCCCCCTCCTCTCAAAAAAAATTACCTACTAGATCCAATTTTTACTAAAAACCACCCTAAAAGTTTAAGATTGAAGTTTTTTACAGCTACTAAAGGTGTCGTCGACCACACACACAAAAAGAAACACATTATTGTAAAACCAATACTAAGATCCACCTAAAGTCTAAAACAATAATTCGTCAAACTAATAATTATACAGTAAGTATTTTAAATATTATAAAAAAAAAAAAAAAATTGTTTTTAATAGATTTATCATTATTACCGTTCATTTTACATGATATCTAAGTCTATATTATAACCAAGGTCGTATTAAAAAAATAAATTAAAAGCTTGAATAACTGCAAGTACTTATCAAGTTCATTAATATAACGATAGATAATCATAACTTCCTATCGTTAAATACATAAGAAATTAAATTAATATACAAATATAAATATTAAATAATACATGTGATAAAATGATTCCAAAAAAAATGTATATTATAAAATGATATGTATTTATTATAAAATAACGTCTAACAAAAACACACATAAATAAAATTCAAGGAAGAAAGAAATGAAGATTACAATTACATATTCGACCTAATTCTTTCAAGAGATTTATCTTCGCAATAAAGACGTCGGTACTAAATTTTGTTGCTATCTGTTGAATTATTCATTTCAATCAACAGAAGATTCATTAAATGTTTTCAAATAATAACTTTATGACTGAATACTAGAACCATGAGTATCATCTATGTATAACTTTAATTCAATGTAATTATTTAAATGTTTCTCTACGTACCTAAAAAAAATAAGGAATTATAAATAAAACAGGAATAATATTGTGCCAAGCTATCCACATATACTTAGGTACTAAAAAACATATTTTAAAATAATAGAATTAATTTTTGTTAAATATGTGATTTGGTACCTATAGTTTTGCTGCTTTAAAAATATATTACAATGTACTTACTTGAGATTCTCAAAAACAATAATAAAAACAAATTCTCAGTAGGTATCCTATCCATGGTCTATCATTTGTTATCCATTACTTTATGAATATTTTATGAAATACTATTGCAACGTACCAATCCGAAATCAATGGAAATTTAAAAAGGCTTATTTTTACTTTATATTAGTAATACAATGAACACTACATTTCAACATGAACTATGGCATACGCACCGTAATATTTAAACCAGTTTTAATGATAATCTCCGTAGTTCGTGTTGTACTCGAAACTCCCTATTATGATTTTCAGAAAAGTTTGACCAATACATAATATAATTAATCATAAACACATGGTGCAACACATCTGACAGTATTTTCATTTTACAACAAAAACATTTTATGAACATTCAATCACATAACTCCAATTCTTGACGAGAAGAAAAATTTATTTTACTATACATTTTTTTCTACTGTAATTATTGAATACAATATTAATTAATTATTTAAAACTTTGGTTTAATTAGTTTTTAATCCTTTGTGAGTGGTGAAACAGGGCATCATAACTATATCAGATCTATATTATTTTTTTTAATTTAAACTAGACCTATTCCAATATATTACATAAAATATTATAATCCACCACAACTATTCTCTTAATGGCACCTCTCTTAACCGTGTCTTCCTCTATAAAGATCTTGGTATACATTACTCATCATCATTAAATTTTGAGCACCATATAAATGTCACTGTAGGTAAAGCTTTAAAAGTATTGGGTTTTATTAAACGCAATACTAATCAGTTTTCTTCTGCTCGTTGTCTCTGCACATTATACTTCTCATTAGTACGTTCTATATTAGAATACGGTGTGGTGGTGTGGCATCCCTACCTAGCTTAAGACGAACTAAGACTCGAGCGTGTACAAAATAGATTTCTTTCCTACATTGCCTACATAATGAAGATACCTCACCCTACGCATGACTATTCCTTAATTCACAGTTCATTGGGTATACCAATGCTGTCAACTCGTCGACAAGATGCTGATGAGCGCTTTATAACCTCGCTCCTAGGTGGCACCATTGATGCACCCGATCTCCTCTCTAAAATATGTTTTCGTATCCCTTTCTTCTTCTCCAGAAATCACGCACTCTTCCAAGTTCCAACTCACAATACATTATATGGACATAATCACCCCTTGCACAGAATGCTTCGTAATGTAAACAATCTCAATTTTGATTTTAATAAGTAATTAAATAATATCATTGTTATAAATATGTTTTGTTATAGTTTTATATAACTAAATTAAGGTATTACCATTTAGTTTATATTATGTTGTGTTTTTCCATATGTTCTAATTTTGTGTGTATTCGTATTATTATATTATTGTTATATCTATTAATTTAAACTTAATCTGTTAATTTAAAATTTTTGGCGTTTATATATTAAATAAATAAATAAATAAATTACAACGGTAAAAACGTAACAATTCAAATATTTTAGTAAAATTAAAAAACTTCATGACATTATTCGTTATAATTTAATTTATAAATATATATTCACAGTTTTTTAGCTTTTATAAATATTAATTGTTATAGAACTGTTATTTATAATTATTTCAATTAAATCGAAATAATTTTAAAGAATATTAATGTTTTTCATACAATTGTTGATTTAAATTATATACGATAACTTAAATAATGAATTCTGACGGAACAAAATATAATTTGTATAAAAGGATTTTTATGTTTCGGAGTTTTGAAAGATGTTATTATGATTTTTTTACAAATTAGTATAAGTCATATGTTTGTTATTTATGGAATTAATAAACTTCTCAAAAAAAATATACTCATGCAAACAATTTTGTTGTTTTATAAAAAAATAAAATAGTAAATTTATTTTTAATGTAATGTATATGTATAAAAAAAATTATATTTTCTTCGTTGAATGTTTAATATTTTTATAATTAAAATGATCTTCATATTATAACCAGATAATAATTGTATAAACCCTATTTGATTCTAGAGACTATATCAGAAGATAGATAAGAAGTATAGTTATTAGTTATTATAGTTTCGTTGGAGAAGACACCACTCCACTCAGTTACACGGACTGTAATCGAAGAGGTTGTTCAATTATTTTTTAGTTACTATTTATTTGAGTTATAAAAATATTTTATTGTTTCTCATAACCAGCCAACTGCTTTCTATTAACAAATATAATTTATTTAACTACTACATATAGCCCTACATTTTTGGAATTCATCATCATATAACTTGTTAGGCTTATATTATTTTTAAGTGAATAATTCGTTCAAAATTAAGAAATAATATAATTGTTATTAATCATTTTTTCAAATACAAATAAGCAATGAGGAACTTTAAAATCAACCATGAACATAATAACTTTATAGTTTAATGTATGTAGATTGGAATAATTCACTTTCGGGGATAATTGTATTCAGTTTTCTCAATAATATGCTAGTTGACACTAGTTAACCATCGAAAATATGAAAATATTTTACCAATTTCAAAATTGAATATACAATTACTTCAAAACTGATTGTATTGAATATAAAAAGTACCTTGGGATAATGCTTGGTATTATAGAAACACAATTAATTTTAAAAGATTTTTCTAACAATCATTTCTTGAATATGAGTTTGCCTATTCAAAAATATATCACGAAGATAAACTCGCCTTTTCTTTTATATTTTATAATTTGTGTACATGTACAGCTGTTATTATATAAGTCATGAATATTCACAACCGTAAACTTTTTTCTTATTTAAGATAAGTGTATGTACTTTTATAATTTTCATTTTGACACATTTATGATTATATCCAAAGTTAATCTGGTAAAAAACTATATAAAAACAAATAGTATAATAAAAGTCTAAGTTTTTTTCTTTTTATGCAGTTCTAAAACAGGTTAAGCTTTATTAGTTATATCGTCGATTTATAAAACAACACACTGTTGCTCGATTAAAACTCATCAAAAAGTCAAAAAGAATATTTCAAACCTTATTAATAAAATAAATATATATTTGTAATCCTCTGAGGAAAATCATAAAAAAACTGAACTTATTAAGATCGTGATTTCTGGTTTTCATTCTTAATATTATTCTTATAAAATTAGTACAATTTACAGACATTTCGATAAATAAATAATTATACAAACTATGGCATTTTTCTTTTTGTTCTTTCATCGTGTTTTGAGCAGAAAAAATGATTCAATCTTTAACTTTGAAGTGTGGTTTATAGTTTCTCTATTGTATCTAGTTGGTACATCAAGAAGTCAAAAGCAGAAAAAAAAGTAGTAGAAATATAATCGGAGGGAAACAAAATTCTACTTTTCTCATTAATACGTCTCACTTACAACACTTTCTAAAATAATATTAGTTTCAAGAACATAATTTAGATTCTAAACGGAGGGTGAAATGGATTAGTTCAATAATAATGTATGTTTTATTTTGGGTCCATAATCACGTTTTGGAGTAGACATTTTACTCCAATCAATAAGACCTAAGAATGTTTCTGGTTGTAAATTTGTTCTAAGTGGTTCAAAATTAAATAATTATAGAACCTATAGTGATTTATATACACAATTTGTATTAGCAGTTTCTATACATGATATTATTTTCAAAATATTTTAGCTATTATCGACCTAATAATTTTCATTTTAAATTGTCAAATTTTTCCAATTCGTATTGATACAATGTTATTTCTAATTCAAAATACTACAAAATGTAATAAAATGTTCCACATACGTTTAAGTTATAGCAATTTATTTAAAAATATCAAAAATATATAACTAGGTATTTAAATTATTTTTTTTTATACATTTGATATTAAAATTTTGAAAAAAATATTGATTTTTTCTCTTGATTATTTTGTTGTGATTTAAAAAATATTGTTTATGAAGACTTAACAATTTATGTCCTATTTCGAGTGTTATTAGTTTCTGTTCACAATCCATGTTTAAACTAATTTTAACATTATGTCCGTGTAGACATATGAATAAATAATAATAACATAATATTAAAATGATTAACATTAATTAATGTAATGTAGGTATGAGATCACTTTTAAAAAAGATAGTTAAATTTCTACCATACCGAAAATTCATTCTAATATTACATAAATATATTATTATATATTATATAATATCAGAAATTGTATTATTTAACACAGTAACAAACTTGAAAACCGAAACAGCATACTTCTTAAAAAAGACGAAATCATACACTAATTCAAGAATACTAAACATTATAATTGACAAATATTTATACCTTTAGGGATATTTTTAAATTAAATATGTCTTATGTTAAGTAACATTTGTTATAATCATAAACAATTATAGACTCTAGACAGTAACTAATTTGTACATAGTTCGATAACCAAAGCCCGACATTTCCTACCATATCTTATATTGAAAGGATATTAATAAAAACTTCAAAAGGTCATGTTTTATCGTGTCTAGAAATCACTTTTTCTTCATACAACTCCAGTTTACCGTTGGCACTTGTGCACAATATTAATTAAACAATAAACACTGCCAAGTTCCACCAAAATTCTATGCTAGTAGAGCTGATTAAAGGAAATTCGCTCAACTATTATGAAACCTCTCCTAACTCTATTGCTGTATCAGACTCCACTTATACTGCAGGTGTTTTATAATCTGTATATCATACAACTTTTGAGCTAAATACATAATTTATATATTTCCCCGAGTGGAAATTGAAAAACTCATTTATAAAAAAACACTAATAAATTATTTATTTACTAAACAGTTTTTCAAAAATCATTAAATTATAATATGATTTATTTGTTTAACTATTATTATTTATATTTTATAATGTATATTAATTAAATAATATAATTTCTACTGTAAAAAAAGTATAGATTGCAACCCTACGCTGTGTTTTTATAAAAGTCAACTTTCCAATGTTGCTTTATTTAGCATTAAAAAAAATTATTTCAAAGTAAATTAAAATATTCTAGGTGAGTACACTAGAGTATTCTAGGTAGAATTTTTCGGTTGATCAATTTCATAAAATTGAATGTGTTTTTATTTTACTTTATAATAATTTAGACATTTTAGCAAAATTCAATATTTTCATAAATATAATTATTTTTTTTCTTAATAATTATTTTACTAAAACAATTTGAATAGAAGTATAATATAAAATCAACCATGCAATTCCATCTAAAATGTATTATTGGTGTATTATTATTATTACCATAAGTATGATTGACAAAAATGATAAATTATCATCATCTATTACGATGCTAAGTTGGTCTCAATTTACTTATATACTTGAGTATATTTTATTTTCATGCCGTTTAAATTTGAAATGTCCATAAAATAGTTTTACTATATTATTTTAAGTATCCAACGATTTCAAAAGACGTGTTGACATAATCTTGCATTACACTTAAATTTTCAATTATAAATATCTGTTAAGTGTTAGGTACTTCTATTATACTTATTCAAATAAAATTTTCAACAATTCTAAAACTAATTTTCATTTCCAATTAAAATGGTTTAAATATGCATAAACAATCTAATTTTGAACTGTTGAATTATAGTTAAGAACTAAGAATAATAAGTGATGAAGATTTTTATAAAAAAAAATTCAAATTTTTGAATATAATTTCTATTTTTAGAAAAATAATAAAAATGCACTAAAAAAGTCACCATTTTTCAAAGTACCACTATATTATCCATTATGTATTTATATTTTATATCCCATCGTTTCAACATAAATGCTGCTATTAAAATTAATAATAATCATGCTATTAAAAGTTTTAATTATATAAACTTTTTATTAATCAATCTATATCCATACTTATTACATGTTGGTTTATTTATTTTTAAATTGATTATTTCGATTCATTACATTCAAACTTTGTTTACAAAGCAGAAAGTTACTATACGTTATTTTAATTTTAATTACTGAACTAATACAAAGGTGCCTTCAGTTTTCAAATATTTTTTTAACAAAATAGGTTTTTTTAGATTTTAAACATGAAAAACCAGAAATATGTATTGACATGTACCAACATAATTTTGATATTTTTGTCAACAGTGGTAATTACTGATTAACGGTATACGTACCGGTATTCTAAAATACTGAAAATACCGGTTATCGGTATTTTTTAAAAACTGGTAATTACCGGTACGCCTAAAATACCGCCATCCCTAGTGTAGATTTCACTTCTGTTGAGCATTTTAAACATTGTAATAGACGTGATAAATTTGAATTCATGGACAAACCATACTACAGTGGTACTACTAATATACGAGATATCATTGTGTATAAATAACAAAATTATAGCAAAAAGTTTTTTTCCTACGCTTTATGTTTATTGAATCACAACGAACTACTAATAATTTTATCTATTTATTATGAGTATGTAGTTATTACATTTGTGATTGACAGAATCACAAAATTAATAAAAAAAATATACGCAATATGGAGCTAAGTTTCAAGTTCCTGTGATCAATAGTTTTTTTTAAATCCAACAAAAAAACCAAAATCGTTACTTTTTTAAAAAAAAAATATCTAACTTAGTCAAAATATGAACTTAAAATTGTATTTAAAAATGAGTGAATTATATTGTGTATATTAGATCCCAACAAAAACACTCCTCCATACTTCGTGTAAAAAAACGCGGAAAAGATTTCTTGAGAAAACGGCTCAAAAAGTTGTTACATTATTTTATAGTCTTTGAACTATAGATATAATTTCTGTTAAGATAATCTGCTAAAAAATGTATGATAAAATTAAGCTAAGTTCAGTTTTTTAGCAGATTATTTTAACATAAATGATATCTATAGTTCAAAGATCTATAAAATGATATCATAACTTTTAGAGCAGCTTTCTCAAGAAATTTTTTTCGTGAATCGTGTTGTTTATTGTAAAATAATGATCCAGTAGAAGTTAGGGAAATTAAGCTGTTAACATTTAAATATAAACTATAATATTAAATTAGGAGAACCGGTGCCAGTTTTTTAAATTTTCCGCCATTCTATAAAATTTGAGAATTAAATTTTATAATATTTTAATCACTCTAACTATAATACTTTTCCACTATTTTACTACCAGATACCTATTTGGGGGGAAGGTTGATAGGGTGTATTATATAAAAAAAAATCTGATGAAGTTTAGTTTTTTTAATTTAGTATTTTTATATAAATGAATTTGTCATAATATAATAAACATAGGTATAGTATTTATTATATTTTATTTTTGAATAAACATATTATATTGGCTATCAGGTAAACAGTATTTAAAACACTTGAGAACCAACAGTTAATAATTATCTATGATCACGTTAAAATGTATTCGTTTTGCACCCAGTTTCATAAAATAATAAATAATTAAACTATCTATATATAGAAGTGAAAGTTTTACAGATACAAATGAAAGAGTTTCAAAAGTCACTTAAGACCATGAGATATGATTTTCTCCAGTGGAAAGGTTTAGTCTTTATTTAGTCGTCTTTAGAAGCTAAGCTGTTTATAGTTCTGACATTTTTTATTATTGTCTGAAATCCAAATGGCCTAGAAAACTGAACGAATTTTGATTGAGTGTGCGTGGAGTTAAAATCAGTGAAATGCTAACTTTTGAATTTGAAACATCAGAAGATTGATAGCATACTTTATATATTTTTGCCTTTCAAAATACAGGTACACCTGGAAACCCTTTAATTTTTAATAGGAAGTTCAAACTTGATAAATTTAAAGTATAGGTAGGTACATTACAAGTATTGTAATTTTTAAAAATGTCATACGTTTGAAATCCATTTTAAATACTTGGTGTAAGTAGAATAATGGACGATATTGGACACAGAGATAACTAGGTTTCAAAGTTCAGAAAGAGCTGAAAAAATTGAGTCATGACTACCATAGCAAAGTGATAAAAGTTCTGTAAAACTATTTTGTAAGGCAGTGTGCCAAGTGGTAAAAAAGTATGAAACGCCGTATTCTTTCCTTTAAAATAGTTCATAATTTTATGATGAGCTTCCTTGTTAGTCGCCCGGATAGCTAAATTTAATTTAACCAATTTGAAGATAAAGTTGGATGATTTTATCGCATTTGATAAATTTATAAGAAAATAATTCAATACTTAAAGTATCTATATGTTTATTTCAACAATTTATAAGCTATAACAAACAATCATAATAATATTTAAAAAAGGGTACCCTACATGACAAAAATATACAAAACCGAAATCTTATCTTTAATGCAATTAGTACTAAAATATTTTTTCCAATATCATTTTCGGTTTCGGTTATTGGTTTTTATTTTTTTCATTTTTGCTTTCAGTTTCGATATCGACTTGGATTTTTAACGGTTTTAACCGGTATTCAATATTGGCTTCAAGCTTTGTTAAGTGGATTTTATTTTGTCAATATTCAGTACACACATTGTGAATGAATAATAATAATTTATTTATTTTTATCATAATGTGTAGAATTCACTAAGTTACCTTTTACTTGATACTTACATATTTGAAGAAACAATTTTAGATGGTTTGTTATATATTATTAAAGTGTACAATTTTTCAAAAGTTATTTTATCGTAAATAATAACACATTTAAAAAAAAATATTAAAAATACATATTATAAACGATGAATAATTGAATGTTCATCTTCCAAATATTTTTCAACTAATAATGCATTAAAACAAAATATACAGAAACATACATACAATATTGTTTATTACAGAAAAAAAGTACCTATAATATAATTTTATAATGGACTTGTTTATTATATTTATACGAATATATGAATATCATAATGTGTATAATATTATAGTATCAAAACTATAAACATATTGATTGTTATACCTCTCCTAATAATGAATAGCCAATATATACACTAAAATGTGTAAATAAATGCATGTAATATGTGTGTATGTATGTAAAAGTTCCGGACATAGTCTTGCGGGATTTCGGCCCCAAATTATCATCATAAATTTAAATTTACGGCTTACCCACAGATACTTTTTTTGGTACAAGTTTTTTTTTTTACGATACAGTCACTAGAGTTACATAAATTCTCTTGAGAAGCTAGGGAATCCGTGACGTTGGTTAATATTTTTTTTTTCAGTGAAAAGGGTGGATAAACTACCAAAAAGCAATCTGTTATGAACTGGCTACATTTGTTTCAACCATGCGTAACCAAACTTCATATGTAATAAAAGCTTTTCTGAGTCCTTGACATTTCAAATATCATTTAAAAATAATACAATTGTTTTAAATTATTAACTTATAACCCTGAAAAATATATATCATAATATAATAGAATATGTAACAACGAAATGTTTTTGTATGCCTACAATTCAAAATTTTAGTTTGACAAATTCAATATTTGTAGTTATTAAATTGATATATGTAAAAATAGAATATGACTCAAACTGGTGTAAGTTTGACTTAATTCTTATCAATATGAACATTATTTTTATAAGTGTATATAAGCATGCTTAATGTATTTTTCATTTGATCCATTGCAATTTATTGTTTGGAATTAGATTAATATCGTAATTATGTATAGTTGTAAAATATATGAAAATTTGAACGTAGCAATCATAATATGTTTGTACAAAACAGAATGCTTTCTCTAATACTAGTTATATTTTATCATTATAGAGATCATTTCATCATGATCATTATCATTATGGATAATCAAATATAACATTTATGTTACCAATTTAATGTAGAACGTATATAGAAAATACATCGTAATGAATTTAGTTTAACGATAAACAGTTTTAACATCCTCGATGAGTTATTATATTAATTAATTAAAAATTAATAGACACATAACATTTATTGAATATCACTATATTAGTGTCTTAAAATATTTTATAACTCATTCATTTGTGCTTATTTTCTAATGTTACTTTAACGATTTTTCATGAATAAATTGCATAAAAAAAAACAAAAATTAAAACAAAGTTTACATACTATTATGTAATGTAAATACTAGGTTTTATCATGAATGTCCTATCACACTTGAATAGTCCTCTGTAAATGTTTGACCTTACTAGTGTAAGAATACTGTGAGTGCAGGTAGAATTTCTCAATAGGCATTTTAAGCGTATGAATGAGTTCAGTTTCAGTTGAAACATCGCATAAAAAGATAAAAGTTCTGGAGAAAATACAAACGACGTTAGATTTTTGTGTTTATTTGTGTGGGTTACAGAGCCACCATACTATTTTAAATGGCATGCCAATAAATGTTCAGTTCTCTGACACGAGATAAATGGCAAATTTCCCAACGGGTTCTTCAAAGGAAGCGTAGTGTGTCTGTGTTAAAAGCTTTTACGCAAAAGAAAAAAAATGTGACGATACAGATCGAAATAACTGCGAAACGAATAATCGATTTTCTATTAGACAACTTACACGCCAAACGATAAAAACTTGTCAATTTTGTGTTTTTTTTTTTTTTTTGCAGCTCTTGTTTTCTAAATATATACTTTTTAGCATATATCACCATTTTATTGAATATTATAAAAGTCAACACACTTTTAGTATTGTCGATTTGCGCTTCAATTTGAATTTCGACCAAAAATAGATATAATTTTATATTATAATAGGTATTGATAATAATAACAGCTGCTTAAGTGTAGGGGTTTCATCTACCTCTACAACATGACTGTAAATTGTAATTGTTTCACCGTATTCTTTTCAAACTGAAAACACCAATATTATTTTAAGGTTTATCTCACGGCATCGTATCAAAAACAATACAGCGGTGTTACGTGTCGAAACGATTTATTATTCTACGCCGCAGCCGGCCGACCATTAGGCCACGACGACGACTCGCTGGAAAACATCAGTTAATCGCGCGCGACGAGGGTTGAGTGATTGGGTGCCCCTGTGGGTTGAACGGTTTTCCGTGCTCAGTGTAGTTGTCAACTGTATACGATTTCCCACTGTGTCCTGACATTTTTTTAATGGTTTGCCTCACTAAATTTGTTTTTTTTACCCTGATCCCACCTTTTTTTTATAAATGAATTCTACGAGAAAATTCACCTGTTGCGCGTCGTGAAATTGTGTTGCGTCATCGTAGACGCTGTTAATTTTTATAATGTTGATATATTAAACTTAAAATGTGGAATAATCACAATTTTAAGACACATAGTAATTGGTAAGTATAATTATATCGTCATGTAATAAAATCATTATGCATTTCATCATTAAAAACAAGAACAAATAAGAGTGATTATTTTCACGTTTTCTTACTTTCTTAATTATTCAAAATATTATCCAGTAATATTTTAATTAATTGAGGTATATAATTCATATGAGTATAATATTTGTAATGCATCACTTTAAATTTACCTTTTACCTAAACATATAGTCATAAGGAAATATAGTAATAATAAATAATCTAAAAAAGGGGGGAAATAGACAACCGTTCTGCTGTTGTTGTCGAGTATATAACTCGTAATCGAGTAAGTTACTGTAATGTGTGTGCTAAATTTGTATTTAATGATAAATCATTACATATGAAAACACTATTCTGAGCGAAGACAGTATATTACTAAGTATATTTTGTGATATATTAATATTGTTATTAAAGTAATATAATATTTTAACTATTAATAATTCAGTAGATTGAATACACTTTTGCCAAAAAGTATATAGTATTCAAAGTAAAGAAAAGATATTGAAGTAAAAAATCTATACCTACGTTTGTACTACTCCAAAAAGTGAAGACAGGCACATAAAAAATATAATAATGATAATAACTAGTATTGTTCAGACCAGCCTAAAAAATGTTGAAAACTAAAAAAAAAAAACCAGTTAAGTATTGAATATCTATATCAATGCTAGATGTATATCAGTATATCACACACATAAATAAGACGACAAACGAGCACTCGTGCATGGATAATATAATATACAATTTGAGTACAAACAATATGAACAAACATAAGCTGGTTGAATCATTTTCACATAAACTGAATCAATAAAGCGGTTACCACATCAATAACTCACGTAGGATTATGCATGTATGCGTAAACGATTAACATTACGAAATTGAAGAGCAAATTAGTCTGCAGGAGAAGTATACATAAACAAACATAAATGTTAAACTTCATCAAAAATAAATATCCAAATACAATATAATGGTTATTGAAATTTGAAATATTTATTCAGGTACATTAAAATGATTGCGGATAATTCATAACCCGTAAGTAACATAATACAATGACCAACAAGGCGAAACAGAACTAAAGTATCCTGAAACATTAAATTGGCTAATTTTGCAAATTAGCTTACCAACTACAGCAGTAAGTAGTAGCTTGTCTACTAGCTTATAATCGATATGAAAACTAGCACGGTCGACAGCTGTCTGTGTAAAAAAATAATCCAAAGTCATGGAAAATTCATATTGATGGATATCTATAGGTTAGAAACTAAGAACCAACAGCATAGATTATAAAAATATTCCAATTTTCATATTATAATGTGTTTGTAGACAATTTTCAATCGTTAAAAGACATTTATGAAACTTATAAGTTTTGAAACTCGTCTTATATTACTCAAAAACCCAATGGACGAAAAAAATATATATACATTTTAGAACCAGCATGTATAATACTTACTAGTATACAAGATTAAAAATGTATATATATTTTGTACGAGAATTTTCGTTTAAAAACTAAAACACGTATTAAGAGTTTAAAAAAATAAATAAATACATATATACATATAGTAATCAATATTTACATTTAAGATCCTGAGTGCAGCTATGCATTTATTATAGTTTTAAAATCATGTGGTTTATTTTTTTTGTTTGTGTTAGTCATCAACTTCTGACGCAGTAAAAATCCTTCTCAGATTTCAAGTCTCATTTTTGAGGGAGGTTTCTGAAATAAATAGATCTTATTTGTTCTATGGTGAAGTCAAAAATAAAAATCCTCGGTACTTTTAAAAATAATCAGGTAAGACTGAATAAAAATTACGGGAATTTATATTACTAATGTATAATTATTTTTTTGTATCACTAATATATTCTTAAATTTTCACTTAAAATATATAATAATTATCATTATTATTAGTATTTTTAGACATATTATAATTTAAAAATATTTTGGCTTTTGGTGATATTTATAGACATTTAAATTGTTTGACTTTTTTAAAGTCAAAAAAAATATTATAATATATCGTGTGTCTCAGTATGTTTAAATTAGCATCTGCAATTCGAATGTTGAAGAAATTTAACATTTAAAAGTAAAACCTACTTTGGTTATTATTTTGAAACTCGAAAAATGTTGACCGAGACTTGAAACTTTTCTCCATCAAATATTATATTTTTATTTTCTATATACAGTGGGTTGCCTAAAATAGTTGGATTAATTTTAAACTAAATAATATATTAAGATCCTATATATGGCTATATCCACATCATTTTACGATACATCGGTATTCACTTTTAGATTAATATTAATAATCATATATTCTTGATAAAATTTTATTATAAATCAAATAGGTTTATATTATGATTTTTTTTCACAACAATTAATTCACTTTACCTTGTATTATAAAATATGTTTCCATACTTAATAGTATTATAGTTTTACAATAAAATACATTGTTGGTGGAGTTTGGTACCCATTTAATAATATGTATACATACGTTAAACTTTCCTTTGTAAATCATATATAAGTAAAAAAAAAAAGAGCAAACCCTTTTAAAATATATAAAATAGGTATATAAAATGCAAACTATAATAATTAACTAACAATCTAAAGTAAACTTACATGATACATAAAACAAATGATTCTAGACAACAATTACGATGCACTCAAGTGTGAAAGAACTACCGCTATCAGCTTAGTGATATCATTATAATAAACGTCGTAGATACAATTTGTGCATTTAAATTTGAAATCATTCATAAAAAAAATAATATTTTATTACGATTATTAAATATTAAATCTTAGTTCATATTATTTTATTAAACTTAAAATAATAGGTTTAAAATTCAACGAAAATACAAGGCTAAAACAAATTAAATATTAAATGTTTACACTTTCTCATAGGTATTTATTTTATATATTATGCTTACTATATAATATGATACATTTTGAAAACTTTCAAATATTAAATAAAATAACACTTTTATAAATCAGATTTTAAATAACAAAATTAATATTTGTAGAATCTGGTAATATGAAATATAGTTCCGAAATAGTTAATGTTATTTTTCATGTATTAATTAAATTATAGAACATTTAATTTGATTATTATTATTGTTTTATTTATTAACGTTAAATTCCAGACCATAATTCATAAATATATATACGGAATACAAGATAATATAATTTAAATTAAAAGTTTTAATTTAAGGCAAATTGAAAATGTTGCTGTTGGGCCAGCTTGACATTTTCAAGCACATTTCAACGCCCATGAAACTCTGGACCCAGCTATGTTTAAAAAAAAAAAGCGAGAAAATAAAAAAAGAGGTAGTGAGAGAGAAGGGTATAAATATTGTCATTGGACAGAAACATTTTCCTGAATCCGGACGTCCGGGGTGGGTTTTTTATTTTTCATAATTTCTTTATTTTTTTTTTTTATGCTATTCTTCAGTCTATTTTTTCGAACTCCTGTAGCTTCTCGTATCATTTGACTTTATGAATGCCGTGTGTTAATATTTAAATTAAATTCTAAAACGGAATTTTCAGGGAATTCCGGGATCATCCAATTACATTAGTTTGTACGTTGTTACCGGACTGCAGACAAAAGCTCAGTGGTTTTTCCCTTCATTTCTCTGAAACACCGTCATCAATCTTGTTCATCCCCGTTGTCGCGGACTTATGTGCACACAAAAACCACTCCGGGAGCCGTTTTCCGGATGTCCCGACAGAATTTAAGAAATGGGATTATAATGTCATTATTTTCACGCCTTGACGGGCAACAATATTAAAACAAGTGTATGGAATTCTATAAACGTTTCTTTTCCATCTTTTCTCCTTTGCCCCGACTAGCGACTTCGTGCGTCGGTATATCCTCCCAATCTCCATGTCATGGGTTTAATTATACAACGGTGAACTTAATCAAGTTTTCTAACGTTGAGGATGATATGAATAACCGTTTTTTATCAACTCACTTCTACGGAACAAAATGGTAAAAACAGTGTCTATACGTATATAATGTTGTACCTATGACATAATCTGTTTTAAACATTTAGAAAAAAAACTTGGGAAGTCATTTTCTGAACAAAGACAGTCTATCAGGATATTTTATCATATTACATTTACTTTACAATTAGTAATACGGTAGTTTGAACGAATTGTTGACAAAAACTGTTTTCATATTTTATGTACCAACTACAATATATAAGAATTATAATTTTATTTTATATATTTTTAGTGATAATTAAATTATAAGTTAATATCGAAGTTCCATAAAAAGGTGTGAATAAGCAGTTTGTGATGTAAATAGCTTAAAATTAATCTAAATATTTTGAAAATGTCATCGTGTAAAATAAATAATAATTTATGACTACGCAGTTATGAAAAGTTCTTCAAATAGTATTTTTGGAAATACAAAAAAAAACTAAAACCGTTATAAGTATTATTAATAAATAAGAACTACATTAAATATATTTTTTAAAAAACACACACATCACTGTAAAACAAATACATGCATATCTCTACTCAAAACCTAAAATATATAAGATGGCTAAGTTAAACCTTGCTTACACCACTCATTTCTTACTTTGGTTGAGAATAGTTTTTAATAAAATATTATTATTACACATTTTAAATCAAAGATATAAAAACAAAATAAATAGGTATGTCAGAAATATCTATGTTAACAGTGTGAACTATTTATTCTAATAAATCTACTCCAAAAGTTATTTTTACAATGGTTGAAACAATTTTTTTTTAAACTATTTATATATTTTTATTGAGTTTCTTTTGTATACCAATTGGTTAATATAATTGAAAAACTAAAAGTTTCCAAATTTAGGATATGACTATATGTATGTATTTTTAAGGTGAATTTCTCAACATTTTTTTATTTCTTTTCTTGCGAAGTCTTTTTTCTTTGTAGGTACACATGATGGAAAATATGTTACTTTTTGATATGGATTTATTGTTTGGGATTTCGATTTATTTTTTATGAATTCCAACTGACATATGAATTGTCTTTTAGTGTAGGTATATATATATATATATGTGTACATTTCTTTTAAATTTGTTAGTCCATACATAGTATATGAATTGAATAAGGAAATTTAATATAGAGTTTCGATAAATAAAAAAATAAACCAAATGTTACCACATTCGAAGTTTATTCAAAAAGAATCTACTTGGTCACTCCTAATATTAAAATTATATAAAATATAAGAGTAAGCAATAACTTAAAAAGCAAACATGTATATAGATTTCTATAATAAATTATTATCACTTATACTTATTTGATACACAAATAAAAGATATTGAAGCAGTACACGTGTAAGTACAATAAGTACTTACATATAAATTATAATGAATAATGTTTATATTACCTGTGGATCAAGTTTTAGACGAGAATGGTATTTTTCATCAACGTAAATTGATCTTTTGTGTACGTGTTGATGTTCAAATAAATAAAATTCATTAAGGCTTCCAATCTGTAACAAAAAAGTTTATTGTGTTTCATAGAGTTTTTAAATAATATGCAGGACACTTTCTTTAGGGGACATTTCACCCACATGTGTATTTCCGTCTTACTAACAAGCAAATTATTCGGTAAGATAATTATACGGGTTGCAACGTTGGTTTTGATTGATATTTAAATGTTAAATCAAGATATCATGAGTAGCTTAATGTTAATGTTTACAAAAAATGTACTAGGTATTCTAAAATGTTCTTAATTTGATTTAATTAAGAAATTAAAAAAAAACAAATGTATAATAATCTTATATTTTAGTCAATGTGTGTATTGGAAAAAATTATAAGAGAATGCAAAAGTTAAAAAAAATTATACACTTGAAGATTTAAATGACTTATTGATTATGATATAAATAAATAGAAGGGGTACACTAAAATATTTTTTTAAACAATTTAAGGACTTCTACTCCCAAATTTCCACCCAATTTAAGTACTGATTTAAACTGTAAGATAATAGATCAATGCACTCTAATATTAAAAATAACAGAGTTAAAAGGATTATTCTGAACTTAAAATTTACTGTTTTGAGAAAGTCTGAGACAACACAAGTGGGTATAACGGCTCCTTAAGTCTTAACATAAATATACTTGCTAAAATATAAATCGTTGTTATAATAAATGGAAGGTCTCGAGAACATATTATATAAGATGATCTTCTACAAAATAACTTAGGACATGTTTTGATTTGTATAGCTCAGAGGATATTTTAATTTAAATAAGTTTAAACAATGTTGGCATCTATTAACTTAAGTTTTTCAGATCTTACATTCAATAACCGATAAAGATCTAACTATATTATTTAAACATACTAAACATATTCATATACAAATAAGCGTGCTTAAGAAAAGAAAAATTATTAATTAAAATACGTATAATTGGTTAGACTTTTTATAGTGTTATATTAATAACTAAGTGATCTGATCTGGTATGGTCCTTCCCGTGACAAATTAAAATATGTTCGTGGAATTACCTCTGATATAACTGAATTAAAGTAGGTATGTTAACTCCACACATTTTTAACACAGATATTAAGGTTGTTTTGACCAAATATAAAATACAGGTCTAAAATATTATATAGTTATAATAACTGTTTTATTTCATGTAACTAATTTCACTATAATGTCAGTACAAGCTAAAAAAAAATATTAATTTTCCTGAATTAACAAATCATGGTGCAAAATTCACTTTAAAATGCAAAATTTTAAAAAAAATGTCATCGAGGTGCACATCCTCGGCTATTTAGGATTACCGATGTAACAAATTGCATAACCATGAGTGTGATAGACTGTAGATCGCTTACAAACATACACGAGAACATTGCCTTTTATTAAATTGATGGATAAAACATATTATATAATTTGAATAATAATCCATAATACTTTATTGTATTTAGAAAACATACCTTACTGAGAAAATGACATTTTACAAAAGTGTCATAACTTTTTTTTAATAATCGTTTTCTATAGCAGCATTATAGGTACCGAAGGTTTGAGTGAATAAAGGTATTAAGTGATATTCTTCGAAAACTTCACGTCTTTATCCGTCTAACGAGGTAACAAGCATATTATAATATCGTTAATAAAATAATTCTGATTTAATACAACAAACCAATACGTGTAATTAGTTAGGTCCCAATATCTTTTGAAATTTACTATATTAGTTATTTAAACTATAACGTTTCCATCCACTCAATAATAACTAGATATTTTTAAAAAATGTAACTTTATCTTTAAAGAAAAAATAGGGAAAAGCTTGCTTTGTGAATCACCCTGCACATAATTTTTGAACTGCTGAGTAAATACTGACTTACCATACAGATATAACGGTGCGGATAGATTCAGGGTATATTGGTACAAATAGTCAATAGCTTAAAATTAATCTAAATTGCAACAAACAAAACTAAAATCGTTTGATGAGAAATAGTTATTTTATGCGTAAATGTTCAATTTCGTCAACATTTAAACTTCAGTCGCTACCAATAAATATTATTAGAACTACGCTCAACTTCGCTTTTATAATATTATGGTAAAAAAGCTTATGAGAAACCTTGTATTACATTTTCAAACCGTTTAAACTCGAGATTTTGACGAATTTCATTAAAATTCTAACTTTAAACGCTAATAAAAGAAGATAGTAAACATGCATTTTCGATTTTTTAATTGGTTTATTAGCAAGTTACAACTTATGAAGAATTTTGTATTAAATATCCAAGCTCTTTTACCAAAAATCAAAAATTATATCATATTTACTTAAATCATAAAAACCTATTAAGTAAAGTAGACAATTTAAAATACTATACAAAGTAACATCTAAAAACAGAGCCAAAATATATTGTTTGAGTTATTTCATGTCTATTTTGTAAAACGAATTATTCATTTTTGAGTTACACCAAAAAAACAACATCGATTTATTCAAAAACTGGTTTTGTGTAAAAATGACTACTTTATTTAAATTATTTTTTTTTTGGTTTTTCTAATATTATAAAGTATTGAGAATATTTTACTCTTGACACCCATCCCCCACGAAAAAAAAAAATATTAGCCATATCCAAATTCCTACCAGTAACTATATTCAAAGTTAAAATCCGTAATATTATTAAGATCCCAAAAAGTGATGACATACACAGAAATAAATAAAACTCACATCATTACATGCCTTATATAAATGAATTCATCACTCCGCTCAGAACCTTATTTGATTATCAACATGGACCTACCAATAAACTACTCCTAAACGGATGAAGTGTTTTGCCGCTCTAAAATTATTTTTAAAAACCAGACAACAAATATTTTAAAATAATTAACTTTCTCCCTAAGATTATAAAATGAATAGTTTTAATATTTTCCTCCTGTTACAATATTCTCATTACTCAAAGTGCTAAATACATAAAATATTATAATATTAAATTTTAACGAGTAAATATTTAAACTGCGTTTCACAATGTATACAATATAATAGACATGTACATTTTAATTTCGCTATATTGATCGTGAATATCGTCGATCATTGTCAAAAACCAAATCAGTGACAAACAAACTTTTTGCAATTTAGATTTTCACAATATACTTTTGGTATTAGAAACAAAATATATGACCAAAGCGTAAACTTTTTTCATTTTCGGATTTGGAACTGTAACGCATACATTACATACTTACATAAGGCTATTATACATTAGCTTATCATCAAATTCTCATATCCCATTGACTAGGTCTATGTATTTTGAGAAATTAATAGGTACCAAAAACCTAATTGGAATTTGAAGCCGAATATTTATCACTTATATCGTCTTAGCGTGAACATTAGTTATAGTATATTATTTACTATACAAACAATAATTAAAAATAAATCGCAAAGTAATTGGAGTCTTAGTTAATATAGAATTATTGTACAGCATTTTTTTCTAAAACTAATATAAAACTAGTAACGGTCCTAAAATGATTATGTAAGTAACAATTTTTTTTACATAACAATTATTTACAAGAATAAATTGTTATTTTAATTTTGTTTATCATAAAAAATACACAAATTTAGTGAAAAGTTGTTTTTGTAAATGTTTTTTTTTAACAGTAAAATATGAAATGTCTAATCAATTAATGACCAAAGTAAAATCATACAAGATAGTTACCAGAATATGCCAAAATGAACAATTATTTTCCTTGAAAGTTCAATAATATCATCTTAATATAAATAAACCTTCAAAAATCAAACTTACTAAGCTCTATTAAATTAATATTCAGTCTTTTTTCACAATAATTTAAATTATTTTAAATACTCAAGTTAAATACAATAAAATAAAATTGTTGTTTTATTACATTTAAGATTTATAATACTTAGAGTATAAACCTGAACCATGAGCATTAAGCATACTTTTTCTTAATATTTAATTGATTTATTTTTGTGATTTTAATTTTATAGTAAATATACAATTTTAATTTACAAATACAATTTAAAATAAAACGTCTCAGTTAAATTTGATATTGTTTATAGAAATAACGTTTTTAAAATATAATTAAAATAACATCGTTTTATCATTTTGAAATTCAAACAGTGGAGAACACAAAATATTTTCAAAATTTACTTTTAATATCCACGTCAGTTGAATCCAATAAAAGTGTAATTTCATTACATCTCAGTCCAAACGCATTGTCTTATTGGTACCCAAGGGAGAAAAGAAAAATAATGATATAAAATAAAAACTACTTTGAAAATTTCACACGAATAAATATTAGTCTCCTTCTTACTAATATAATACAATTTAATAACAATATTATTGTTAAGACGTAGAAAAAACCAAAAAAAAAATATTTATATTAATTTTTATGAATAAGGACGTATATAAAATATGATTAAAGGAATTCCTTAACACGAAGAGTCGAGAATAACCAGATTTTGGTGGACTTGCGCCTTACAATCGTTTTTTAGATTCTGAGTGGAACGATGAATGTATTGATTTTACAATGATGTGTGTTTTTAAATTTTTTTTTTTATTTTTTTTTGTGTCCGTGTACACGATAAGTAGTCGAAATAATGCTTCGATTTTCAACTTCAGTATCTTTTTCGATTGGAAAGTGAATATCGTTGGTGCATTGGGGAGGTCAAAATTTAAAATTCCCAGTATTTACAAAAGCGCCAAGAAAAACATAAGAAAAATTAAGAAAAAAAGTGAAATTTTTACGCAAAATTGATTTTTCACAAAATTGAATTTGGTTTTTGTTGTAACTTTAAAACAAATGACCGTAGATACATGAAATTTTCACTGATTGCTTATATTTCCATTTTCTATACGCCATAACATTTTCCAAATATTTTGACTTATTTTGAGCTGTTTACGGACATTGTCAGTTTCCATTTTTTTTAGTTTTTTTTTTTTCTATAAATATCAATAAAATTTTATATGTTGAGTAAAAAAGCTTGAAAATTTAATAGAAGGCTCCTAGGTTATTGTTTCAAAGGCAGATGAAAAAAATTAAAAATCCTTAGTCACAGTTTTTATTTAAAAGCATTTAAAGTTCAAATCTTGACAAAATACGGAAAAATCACGAAAATTAGCAAATTATTTTGAGTTGAGAATTCATAAAAATTTTTCTTTTTAAATCTAAGATTTGAAAATGTAATACAAGATTTTAAAAATTTTGAAAATAATTTGACTCTTTTTTAGCTTTTTACGGACAATGTCAGTTTTCAATATTTTTAGTTTTTTTTTATAAATATCAATACAATTTTATTTGTTGGATAAAAAAGCGTGAAAATTAAATGCAAAGCTCCTGACATATTGTTACAGTTATAGCAGTTGAAAAATATTAAAAATACATTAATTCATTTTTTTATAAGCATTTAAAGTTCAAATTTTGACAAAATTTATAAAATTCATAATTTAATAATTATTTTGTAGTTAAAAATTTATAAAATGTTCAACTTTAATAGCTAAGGATTGAAAATTGAAAACAAGGCTCCACGTAAATAGGTTATATATAAATTACTTTATGCACAATAATATCATCAAATATACTTAGTAACATCATAGTCTGACTGACCGTTTTCGCTCAGAATCGTTTTTCTTATACAGTGATATTATATCATTGAATTCAAATTTAACACCATCCATTACAGTGACCCACTTGTAACCTATTGTACAGCAGAGCGACATCCACTTACCCAACTTTTTGTATCTTATGTGGTGGTTTATTTATACCTACAAAAATGATTATATTATTATATTTATTTTAACTTCATACAGTTTTAAAAATACCTATGTATAGAAGGTTAAGTTACCTTATCAACGATTTATCTGAAAAACCTTAGAGCATTTATTTTCTTATAACAATACTACAAAACATAGTAAATATTCAAATCATTGTTCTATTAATAATATATCTAAACGTTTTCATCACATGTCACAATAATTCATTTGTCGATAACTAAACGGGGGGACGGAGTGGCCGAGCGGACAAAGGCGTCGGTTGCGAATGGCATTTTTCTTCGGGCAAGTCACGGTGTCCGGAAAGAAGTGCCGCTATCACCCACCCGGGCATGGCAGATACCCACAGGTGCCCCCTAAAAAATCTGCCAAACTAACAAACACGCGTGTTTAAATCTACAGTACCCTCCCCCACACTTAAAAAAACCACCCAATGGCCTAAGTTTCCGCGGGTTAATTAATAAAAAAAAAAATTTAACGAAAAAAAATATAATAATAATATTTATACAAAGTGCAGATTATTATTTGTTTTTAACATAAACTAGATACAATAGACTTCTATTTAAATCATACTTTTATGTAGGTAATATTAATTAAATGTATTATTCATTGTAATTTCACAATACAATATTTAGGGATTACATATTTAATTAACATATACAATATACATTGTATGTAGAGTTAGTAATAATAATTAATCATATACTTTGACGATCAATATTTTCAATGTATAGAATATACCGTTAAGTCAGCAGCTATAATACAAAATAAAGTTTTTTTCAATTTAAATGTATGAAATGTACAGCCTACAACCGAAATCGAAAAACAAAATATACGACTGAAAGTATAAACTTTTTTCATTTTAGTATTCGTCGTTATAAAGTATACACAATAGAACACAGCCTTTAAATTCCTCGCACAGTATATTTATATTTATATGTATACATTGATACATAGGTACTAGATGATTCTCACTCGATCAATAATATCGTCATGAGCAAAGTTTAATTGCAGATCAAACGATATTTTAACGGTCCATATTTCCACATTTTGTTTTATTTTGTTTATTATCAAATATAGGTACACAATAATAACAGTGTTTTTGTTATTAAAGCATATATAGCATTTACTAGTATGACATTTCAGTTTTAATTTAATTTAAATGAATTATTAAATTTAAAAAACGTGTTTTTTAGTCAAGTACAATACGTGATTTAACAATCTATATAATAGATTTTAATGTAATGAATACTTAATCTACGTTGCTAATACTCAGAAATTAATAGAAATAAAAATCATTAAAATATTTCTTTATAGATTGCATCAATTTGTAAAATGAGTTGTGGAAATTGAATTGTATATTTTCAATTTTATATATATTATCAAGAGTTAAATGTGAATTTTACGTAAAATATAAGTGATAGTTAAAATTTTAATAATGTAACATGCATAATATTATCTTTATAATAACTAATTCATTACCTATGTTCTTCTTTTTTTGGTTTAAATAAATAAAATAATAATTTACAATCTGTAAAATTAAAAACTATAGACATAGAAATGTGTGTGTAATTTTAAAACCCCAGATAGAGGGAGCACTACTTCAGTACCATATACAATGTAATATGTATATTACATTAAATTATTACTTATATTATTATATTATATAATATATGTGTACCTATATAATTATATATATTTATTATACCTATACGTATATTATTTTTCATACGGAGAACCCATTATTGATGTTATTGAAAAAAGTATAAATTCAATTTTTATTTGTAGAAAAGGAATTTTGGATTTTATTCAATAATTGTTTGACCTAATCATTTGAAAAAATACATTAGGCAAATAAATAAAAAAGTTATTTTTAATTTGATTTCAGTTTTTTAAATCAATTTTCAATTACCAATTTTGTAAAACGGTTTAAATTGTGTTAAATACTATTTCACGGCACTGTCTTTTCCCTGGTGTATTTATCCAATTGACAATGCATAAGTTTTAATTAAAATGGACTGAATACTAAAGTCATGCTATTATTTACTCGGATAAAAAAAAATGTGTATCCGTTGATTATACAACAATTAAAGTAATAAAAACTTATACCTGATTTACGTTTTAACGTACTTAACAGATCGATAAATTTAGAAAGATTTACTTTTAACATGCCTCTCGAAAATTTGAATTAAGTATATTGTACATTTCTTCTTCATTCGCTTCACCTTACGCTCCCTAATATACAAGTTCAGCCAAAAGTCATTGTTGATCTATTTTTGTTTTTGTTAAACTCAGTTTCGGACCTCTCATACTTTTGACGTATCGTATACCGACTGTCAACCTGAAATATCCTCAATTTGGTCGCTTATTATGACAGGCACGAGGAGTTCGTAGGAACATTCTGATCCCGTTCTTTAGGGTAAGTTATATTGAAAGTTTAATATAATACATTTGCATAAATAATATAAACACATACATATATGCATATTAATATGTGCACATCCTTATTATTATGATTTTATGTTAAAATACGTATTGTTATAGTAAAAAATAAAAATATGGATTTTCAAAATTCTAACGATTTCACTAAGAGTCATTATGTTGTTGTCATCGATTTTATTTTTTATTCAAAGAAATGACCCTTGGAAGCGTGGCTATTGGATGCTGTTACATTTGTTAAAATAATATTTCACATTTTTAATGTGGATAACATTGTTTGTTTGTAAGTAAAATACATGAGTACAAATGGATTGAATAATAATAAACGTACGCAATAACTTATTTATTTATTATATATATTCAATTAATTTTTCTAATTCTAATTTTTGGATTTTGAATATCGGAAGTTTAGGTCCTATAGGATTTCTAATATACTGCCTTAACAATTATGTTGCTCATGCTAAGTGTTGCTAATGGGTGACTTCTTACCCTGCTTGTTTACTCTCTTCAAATACGCGTATTGTGCTCTTAGTATAGATTATGTATTTCTTATAAAAATTTAAAAAAAAAAAAAACATTATGTAGGTATTATTATGATTTTGGCCTGACCACAATTTTTGTTTCTGACCGATTTCGCGTGGCCTATTTTGCGTTACAGTTTCCATGTCAACCAAACTGTAGCAAACATTTAATTAATGTTAAAATGTTGTAATTTCAAGTTACTGTTCCTAGGTTTCCCCTGGAAACCGATGAATATTATAATTACAATGTCATAGTAACCAAAATAAAAATAAACTTACACAATTTGAATACATTTTTTTTTTTTTTAATCAGATTTTTTGTAAGCTACTCCTAGTAACCGATGATTAATATAATTCACTACATTACCATAGAAACCTTATTCATAATTTCTTTAAATTATAATTTAAAAACACATTATATTATATGATAATAATATTAATATTAATAATAAAAATAATATTAATAATAATATTACCTATTATATGATTCAATGTTTTTTTTTTCCGAGAAACATTGAAAATATTAATTAGCACGCTAAATTTGTTTGTTCCTTGCTTCGCAGTTAAAATAAATAATATGTGTTTGAAAGGAATTATGACACTGCATATCATACACAAATACATAATATGGAAGGTTTCTCGCAAGACAGGTTGATCTTAGGCTGTTGATAACCGTTTCCTGAAATTTCTTCTGTGTGCCTGATTGTAAGATCAGTGAAAAATAGTAGGTTTTATTTAATTTAATTTGGATTTTGTTTTGACAAAGAATTTTTCAGGATTGCAAGGTACCTTTTTAGTGTTATCTTTCTTTTAATACCGTGAAACACTTTTGAGCGGAACGTTGTCTTTGGTGGTTGAGGATGCTATACTATTAGCATGCATGTCGATTGTCGGTATTTTCATTAGTGATGAATTTATTAATGTTACATTCAAGTTTATAATAATACGATACTCTAAAATAGTGTGTATACTGATGAGCATAGTGAAAAAAAGTGACTGATAAACCATCAAATCGTTGCTATTGCTTTAAATAATATAAATATATTTATAATATCAGGATCTCAATTAAATATATTAGAAATATTTATTTCAAAAGTCCTTAAAATTAAAAACCATACTGCAACTGAAGGTACGTAATCAATTGTTACATTATACATAATACCATTGAATATATATCAATATTCTGTATAAAAATAAATAAAAACAATTACTACAAATACTTTAAAACGACGAAGAGTCATTATATAAGTATAGGTACTAAAATAGCAATAAGTAGAAAAATTCTTATCATATTTTTCAACTTCATAGATTATTAAAAATTGCAATTAGCTACGTTAAGAGTTTACGCAATTATATTATCCCGTTAAACCTTTAAAATACATAATATTTAGAACGCAATCGATTTAAAGAAGATATCCTGTAAAACTAATCTTAAGGGGAAATCGCATTAAATGAATTAGGCATTGGTCGGAGAAGAGGGCGTTTTGGGATAAAAGGAAAAGCATTCAGCACATTCCAGTTCAAGTCAAAATGAACATTCGAGTTTTTCTAAGAAAATCTCATTCCTCCCAATTATCGTTACCTATAAGAGAAATCCATAGAAGATTTTTTAATTCGATTGATCCAGTATTGTATGAAACGTTAAAAGAAAATTATTTTCTTACGTTTATATGGTGTAACATTAGTTCCAGAATACTGTTTTCATGCAATTCAAATTAAAAATGTATTTTGCTAAATTTTCAGTTTTTTTCAGTATTTAGTCCATAACTTCAAAATTAAAATATTTCAAATAGTTTTCTTTGGAAAATGTTGGATTAAAAGAAGAAAAACAGCTTAAAACTTGTTTTCAATTTCTACGAACGAAATCGGTTGCAAACATATTTAAGCGATGAACGAATAATATGAGGTATGTGGTTTGATGGTTCTTCGAATAGCTCAACCACATTATATTACACTTCAAAAGAATAAAATTAATAAAGTTTTAAACAAATGCTTCGCACTTGTAAAATGTTGGTTTCTTGTCTATTTTATAGTTAAAACAGAAATCCCAAGTAAACAGCACGAAGTTGTTTAACTAAAAATAATGTTGGTTCTTAAACAAAATGTAATAAAATACCGATATTATTATAACAAAATTCCCCTTTGGTAAATTGTATACAAATAACAATAAAGAGACGGAAAGTACATGGGTTGTTTTCGATTTGTTTTTAATTGTAATCAGTAATCATATTATAATTTTTTTCATCACTGACTGTGAACTGTAAAATGAATAAATGTCAAATATATTATGTAGATATCTTGTTTCAGTTATTACAGTCTATAAAGTCTTAATTATTGTAATATAATTTAATAAATATATTAAATTAATATTCTACAAAAATTTTTATTTATGATTTTATCATAAAAATGTAAATTTAAATTATTTTTGATTGGCTTAATAAACAATGCCATTAAAATATCTGATAAAAAATAATACATACAACTTACCATTGTATAGATATGCAGATTACACATTGTAATTATTGAGCTATAATAGTTGTTAATGAGAAAATATAAAATAACCCCTAAAAACAAGGCACAAAAAGAAACAGACACATCATTGTTAAAATTAATACATTCATCGATTCGTAAAAAAATAGAAAGTAAAATAAATTTGAAATGTAAAATGTATAAAAAATATTTAAAAAATAAATAAAAATTGTATCATGTATTGAAAATGCTTAAGTAAATATTTGTTGAAAAAATATCAATTATCTATAATATAGTTATTGAAATTAAAACATAAGAACATTTTTGTAAAAAAGTAAAATTGTGCTCAATTTCATAAAAATTTAAATTTTTAACTCTTATAAAAAAAAAATGTGAAATATTGCACTCAATTTTTTTATTTTATTAATAACGACTTGTAGAGAAACATTGTATTGAATTTTGAAGGATACACAAAATTGTATTCAATCATAAATACTTTTTACTATCTGAAAGCAAAGGCAACTCTATATAATATTATAAACAAAAAATATTCGATTTTCGTGAGTTGAAACAAAATTCATGTGTGAGCTACCCTATACCAACCTATGTAGGTTGAAAAACAAAGCTACAAACACTCACCGGGTCTCAAGGATTTTATTGATATACCTTTAATTGAAAACAGTCTAGTCGATTTTGAGTCTATAAAAAACAAAGGAATAAAGAAAGAAATATAGAAAGAAAGAAAGACAGAAAGAAACATTAATTTGTATACAATATATAGATGCAAGATAACTAGCAAGCATAATGTTATTCAAGAAAATGGATTGAGTGAAAATTAAAAATATATTTATCCACTATTGACTAAAGAGTATGGACGTTAGTCGTTACCATGTAAACCGTTTTAAGCCATTTTGGTGTTCGTAATGGTCTTGGGATTTCCTAAATTGGCTTTCATGCTTCTCCAGAGACGTCCTATCAAGCAATAAATCAACTTTGTTCATCGAAGAAAATAGTATTTTCATCGATGTGTTAGTTTTATAAAATCATTCACTGGTCACGATTTTGGCCTTTAATAAGCAACATGACATCAATGTTTGAACCCAATGAAATTTATATGACAGCTTTTATCATCAAACTATAATAATAAAATGGTTTTGAAATTTTTACACGCATGTTCATTTTTATTAAATGTTAAACGTCACAAGTAATAACGAACATATATAATGTATTTTATTAATAAGTCTGTATTATTAAATACTTGTATTTGTATAACAAATTTATAAATAAATTACAATATAGATGTATAACTTAATTATTTTTTAGTTCTTAGTGACAGATATTTTTATTTTGACGTAAAATATTTTTAAAACGATATATCAATACAAATATATGTAGGTATAATGAATAATGGTTACTGATTGAGTAAGAATTACTCTTTAACTTAATCTTTAATTTTATCAGAATACAAAATAGTATCTATAACAATATAATTAATATATTTTTCTGATCAAATATCAAATTGATTTTAAATTTAAAAAAATAAATAGAATTTTAGACGACTGATAAAACAAATAGATAAGACAAATACACATTAAGTATGTACAATTTTTTTAATTATATCGATCATAATATTATCTGCTCCACACGCAGGGTACCTTAAGCATTGCTTGATCAGATGGATAACTTCAGTTGGTTCCAAATGTAAAATATACAACTTGCATGAATGTCTGAAAATGTTATAACTGTCATATATACGTTAAACGTAAGCTATTATCTATCATCTTCAACTTTTAAATATTAAAACAAAAACAAATAAGGCAGCACAATCAACAATTTACAGCCATGCTGACTCTAAGAAATTGCACCCAATCAACTTGCTTCATAGTCATCAATTTGCATATAGTCCTCACCACAGACTCTCTGACAATAGTTTTATGAGTGTCGACGTAGACATATTATGTATTAGTATTACACTACACCTCACTAACCTAGACACTAGCTAAGATATCAAATATTCCCGAAAATATGGGTTTCAACTATTAGTAGATACTAGAGTTACATGCACGTAAAATAAGTTTTCTAATTAAAAATATATAGGTAGAATCAAAGAAAACTAATGACTGCAAAAACATTGGAGTTTTAAAATTGAAAACCTCATAACTATATTTATTTTTTACATTTTGATTGGTATACCATGTCATTAAAACATCTGAAAATAAATAATGCATACCTTATAGGTACTTACCATTGTATAGATATGCGATTTTTTACAAATTATGGGTTTTCACTATTATAAAATAAAATATTCAATAATTATAAATATTTAAAGACTAAGCGGTGTTTTGATTTCACATATGGAATAAATAAATAATTAAATCTAGAATTTACACTTTGTGAGATTATATAAAAAAAAATTCATTTTTATGATTATATTTTTACAAACATAATAATTTATTAAGAACACAAAACACAATAATAATCTAACTATACTTTCATTATTATAATATTGTCCACTATTAATTTTATTTAAAACAATATCATTAATATTAATATGTTTTGTTTTAATTTATTTATACACTCAAATAGTCAGATAAATGATTAAGGCAATAACCAAATAATTTAGAAAAAATATGTTATCTTAATAATTTGTAATTTCGGTATTCCTATCGTCTCATTTTCACATTATGATTATTTTTGATACAAAATTCAAATCAATGTTAATTTTAAATAACAGTTTTTTGGTTATATTCCAACAAAATGTAATTTGTCTTAGAATGTATTACATATAATATTTTGAACTTGTTGTTACAAAATTAACATTTTATATTATGTAGCAAATCAAACCCAATACTGTTTAATTTAACCGCTATATTAAATTGGTAATTTAACAATAATACAAAAAAGTATTTTATAATATTTATTAAATATAGGTTAGGTTAAATTAATATAAATACATTATTATTTTATACAACTAAAAAAAAATGTTTTTGATTATTATTACCGAAGTAATATTAATATTATATTATTTATCGTAATACGATTTTTTTATGATGCTTATTTATATTAAATGTATGAATTAAAATTGTATAACTCATTACGCTTAATGACTTTGCGTCTTAAAATCTATAATAAATAATAAAACAGTTTTGAATTTTTAAAACAATTATTATTTACCAGTTACTCACTTTTGTATTTGAAACTAAATAGAAATAAACATCAAAAAGATGTATTCACTACTAACAAATTATAGTCTCGCCAAAGGTTATAGCTATTAACATAATACGTAAATACGGTGTCGGTATTAGTTGGGTTTGCGATTAGGTAAAAACAAATTCCTCTAATAATAGTTATCAACCCACAATTATATAATGATATCCTCTGCAATATTTGCTTAAAGGTTTAGAAGGGTGTCCATTGACCAATACCTTTTTACGTTTGTTGCTAATGTTCTACATGTACGTTGGTAATCGTTGGGTTCTATCAGACATTTTTAATGTATATTATACCGAACAAAAGCAGACCCTTTGATAATATAAAAAAAAATTTAATTTTACACATTGATTGCAGTACTTGTGCAAACCATCCTAAACCACACACGAAGAAACGTATAGTTTCAAGTTTTACTTTAATTTTTAATACTGTTTTTAAATTGTTTTATAAACTGTTAATACTTTTGATAACAACATTTTGTATTAAAACAATATTGATTCATTTTCGTTATCAATCAAACAATGTATTGTAAAAAGATTACTTTTTATTTGTATAATATATAGGTACCCATGTAATTGCATTCATACTTGTGTATTGTATTTTTTTTTATCAGCATTTAATTTGTATACAAAAATATTTAAATTACTAAATACAAAATAATATAACTAAGATAATAGTTTGAATTTTTTTAAATATACAATTACTACCAAAATATGAAATTGTATACTATCTAAGAAGAATGTGAACTATTATTTGTATTAAAAGAAAATATAGTCCTTCAGTCGTTACTTATTTTTTGAGTAAAATTAAGAATATTATGTTGTTTTACAATTATATTTTATTTATTTAAAGTCTTTTTTAATAAATATGGGTTTCAAAAAGTTTCGATTTTCTCCATAGTTTCTCTGAGCATCAGGAACGATTATCGTCAACCATTAAAAATATTTGAAAAATGTAAACCCGCGTGGTTTTGACGAGGCTCCACCCAGAATAATCTTCAAAGTTAATATCTGAAATTCACAGCATACTGACATGCTACTATCCTGTGCTGAGGTGAATGAAACGTGATAGCCAGTCTCTTCTGATCCTATTCAAATTATTTAAGTTGTTTATTGCAAGTGAGTTGTTGTTGTTATTAATAATATAATAATATTATTTTGAAATGTATTCTATTAGTTTTTTTAGTTTTTGCAAGTGAATTTATGTGGAGTTGTAGCATACACATTTGTAACATATCATAAGTTATTCTAATATTATAGAACTCATTTATCAATAACGAAAAAATAACTACCTACATGGATACTTTATTGTGAAACTTCATATTTTTTAATTTAAATTTTTATTTGAAATACAAAATCTATAAGCTATTTAATTACATATTAATTGTATGATACAAATTTACATATTATAGTTATTCTCTATAGTATTTTATGTATCACCAACCACATATTCCAGAAATATAATAAACGTGAAAATAACATACATTTGTGAATATTGTGTTCCAATTAATATATTATACGAGTCTGTATAAGTAATATATGTATATATAGTATTATGACTTCGTAAACAGTTGATTCCCTTAAGAAATGTAGAGTGATATAGAGTAAAAAAAAAACATTGCGGGTACTCGGGGTACCGGTATAACAAGTAAAAATACCACATAGGTAGGTTACTGATATAAATTTGAATAGGTATATGAAGTTTTATTATTACTTTACACAATAATAAATGTAATACATTTATCATTGAAATAAGTTACATGAAATATATTAGAACATTTTTATTTTATGTTGTATACATTGTTGAATGTACAACGCACGTGAAACTTACACGAAACTTGTAATATAGTAATGACCTACATTAGCCAATTGAATATTATTGTTTTAATTCAAAATACATTTGTTATTAATACAAAACCAATTATATTTAAACAACGTAACTAGCTTAAAATGTAAAGTATAATAACTAATAATCTAGTACACATGCGCCACAAAATATAATAAATCTGTATTTTTGATATTTACTTTAATAACTCATCCTTTCAGAAATCATAAAGTGTTAAATCTAAAATAAATAGTTATTATCGCATTTTAAAATTTAAATTCTATTGTGTGATATAGGACATTACTATAATACGTATTAATGTTATTTTATGTACCTATCAAGAAACACTTTTAAGATTTGTGCAAATTTATATATGGAAAATAACTCTCGGAGCACAACTATAATCGGTACTAAAAATATTAATTCATAATAAACTTGAAAATAGTATGTTATGGGGGGATCAGTATTCCATTTCTTTATAGGTCTATGATTGAAACCCTAAGCAAATAATCCGAAAAATGACCCACCCACTACCCTACTATATTTATATGCTGATTTAGATTTTCTGTTATAGAGCGTCATCAATAACTTGACGCAAACAAACTACTATAATACATTCATCCACCCAAATTTTAATTTAAAAAAATTAAATAAATTTCTAGGGCTAAGCAATTGCATTAGGTAAACGTCGTTTACCACCCCACTAAATGTAACATAACTGTTCTAAGTTCTAAGACGATTCTACTTCATTCGACCCGAATGATAGAATAACTATGTAGAAAAATATAGAATGAGTTAAACCAATATACGAGTAAAATGTACTAATATTGTATTTTAATAGTTATAGTTATTATCTTATTTATATCTTATCTTCTATTATAATAGAGTATAAAGACTATTTTAGGAAAAAATTAATATGGTTTTCAGAATTAACTATAAAAACAATTTAGTTAAAAGAACATAATAGTTTTATTACATTTTCACTATAAAGTAGTGCATGCTCTTAAAATACAATAAACAATGTATCCATTACTTTTAGTTTATACGTTTTGTTATGTGAATTAATAAATTATGATCGATTTAGAAAAGTATACAAATCGTACAAAATATAAATGTTGTATAATAAGTTTGTGTGATCAATTAATTTGGTAAGATATTCGATTCACGAGTGAAGAAAATCGTTTATTGGCGAAAGTCCAGAATAGTATACTTAAATATTATAATAATATTAATTTACCACATATCACAAAATAAATGTATTCAGACAAATGTTACTTTCGGTACTTATTAAACAATTTGAAGTTTGTATTAAACGTATAAATAGTTAATGTAAATATTGTAATCATACAAAAGTTAAATACAACTAAAACTGAAGTTTTTATTTTTATCTACAAAATAAATAACAAATTTTGATGACTCCGCCCCGAGTTTAAGATGGAAACAATTAAAAATTCTCCAAAGACAATAATGACGAAAATAAAAACCATTACATTCATTATGCTCCTCTGAGAATCTAAAATAGAATTTTTTAATTGAAAATTGAAATCAAATGTTGTCTAGCAATGTACCTACTGATTGTACAACGGGTTGATGTTGGTTTCAAAAAGTAAACTGAAAAAAAATAAAAATGTTGATTACTTTACTCTACCCTCCCCCCACACTACAATCATACAAACATTTTTCCTGGCTACGACCTTGACGGAAAAATTTTACATTTTAGGTTAATTAACAATAGTCACTAAATGTAAAAAATACTTGAATAGTTAAACGACAAATAATATATAACTATAATAATTTATTTCCAATTAGAGAGCACAACTTCACTCTAACTTAAGTTTGTTTACCTACTCTATATTATACATACCCACAAGGTAAAATAAATAACTTGACAATAGGAAATATCATTCTGGTTATGGTCTGTATAAAATACAATTTATGTTTGTCATAGAAAAAAGCTTAATATTTTATCTCATGCTATAGACTTGTGACGACTAAATCTATTATAAAACTATATTTATTACCAACGTTATCTGTAAACATTATTGTTATTAATCTTTAATTGAAATTTGGTTTTTTCATAAATATATTTCGTGTACGTATTAATGGGTACCATAATTCAAAAATTATATTTATTCACATGCTGCATTCAGAATATTTTGCAACTTTCCGTGTGCGTCGTGAGTGTATTCAAGCATATTAACTAGACATATTGCTTTAAATTAGTATTTGTATTATGGGGTGGGGGATTTGAATTTTTAAGTATTAGTTATCTACAGTATATTACCAATAAATCTAAAATCGGTCAATATTCAATGGTTAAGAATGAAGTAAACTATAATATTTAGCTAATGTATAAGATGTATAATACTATTTGAACCTTAATATGATATTAGTACAACACATATTTTATAAGTAAGGATACTATAACACTAACGGTTATAGTAATACTTAAGTTTGTCAAAAGTCTAAATTTATAGTTATGTAGTAAATATTGAAACTAAATATCTGATCAAAATATTTAGAATACTCGCAAGTGGATGTTTAAATGAATATTATCTATAAGCCATTTATTTCCTCAGTCCCCATTATTAAAGTAATGCCTTCTTTAATAAATTCCACTGATTCCTTTGCTTAATTTTTTTACCTTTTTATCTTATCTCTCATTAATAATTCATGTCAATTATTTACATTGTGCTTAATATTTAATTGACTATCGTAATAAATAGTATATCTGTTGATATTTCAATAAAAAAAAAAAAAAAAAAAACTTTTAATTGAACATCGTAATATTATTTTACACATTTTTCAATATTACTTTTGGAGTGATATGAATATATTATTTCTTTTTCATAAGTAGAGTAAAATTTTAAATTCATCCCTACCTATTTATTGCATTTGTCTCCCTCAAAAACGTGTTAAAAAATGTTATTCTATCAAAAAAACACCCAATGATTGTTATAGAAGTACATCAACATAACAGATTTAACTGAAATAAAACCATACCTGGGTTACTTGAATACGGTAACAACAAATGTTAAATATAAGTATATAACAAATAGGGGTACCCCGTTTATAAATTCCTAACTACTTACTACAACTGTGTATATTAAAATGGAAAATAAAGGGGTTATAATTATGTTGTAAGCACATTACTTTTAAGACAACAATAATAATTAGATGTTGTGAATATGAAGTAAAAAGATAAATTAAGTTAATATGTTTTGAATGTTTTGAATGTTTTAAGATCATTTTTTTTTCACAAAAACAAAGACAATATTTTATATGAATTTCAATTTTGTATTTTAAACTCAGAGGTTACACAATATTTAAAAAAAAAATTAAAATTTCAGACATTAAAAAACTCTAAAAGTTTCATACAGTGCCATTCTAATGGCATTTTAGATATAACAGAAGTTTAAAAAAGAAAAATATTTCCCTTTGATTATATTATTATGTGTACTGTTGTCACTTTTTCAGATAAAAAAACTCCTTTAAAAGTTACATAAAGATCATTGGTATAATTGGTTTTTCAAATAAATATAATTTTAGGTTTTTTTTTTATTTGAATATAATATAATTTAATACTTAATTTAATAATTTTACTTTTACCAGTATACAATTTTGAAACTATTGATTCATTATTTCTTTTTATTATTATTACTATTATACTATTATATCACCGTGTATGGTGCTTATGACAAGTGTTAACACGTAATTTATTACACATTTGTTTTATATAAAATATAGTTTATACTTCAAAAGGACCTTTATTACACATTATTATAATAGATATTACTAAGTCCAATACAAAACTTTGTTTGAAATTCGATTGTATTTCTTGAACATTACGTTTATAATAGTAATCTGATAGGTAAGCGATAGACGAATTTCCAACTATATCAATCCTAGAAAGTCTCAACATTGACCAACATACACCTACGTGGATATTTTTACACTTTTAGTTAAGTATTAATTTCTTAGGATCATCAAACCTACGAAAGGGGAAGGATTTTTCATTTTAATATATATATATATAACCGGAGTAAAATCTGACCGTTACATCAGTTTTCTGCAGGTAACTGCGAGTTTTATGGTTATTAAAATCTTCTAGGATATATCGAGTGAGTGTATTTATATTATGTGTTTAACTTTCAGCTATGAACTCGCAATGGCACGCATGAATACGCGTTCAGTAACTGATAAAAAAAAGTCTGACAGAGTCCGATTAAGGGCACTAATCTCGCTACTCTCGTCTTAGTACGTCCGCGCAGGATTGTAGAAAGTTGAAATATTTAATATGAAAGCAACAATAAATCATGCTATATGAAAAATTATTGTGAGCCATGTGTCTCAACTGTTATAACGGTACTGGCTTAAATGTATTAATTTCTTTGACACTTCACTATTATTTCTCGATATAGGGTACTAAACCGTCATCAAAACATAAACATTTCAAAGTACCGACCAGACTCGATTTCTGACCCTCATAATTTCGGATTTGTAAGGGATGTTTATCGCCTGTTTATTTTGCCCGTTAGGATCGAAAATTGTTTAAAACAGTAGAGGAAAATTCAAAACCAAAATTTATAATAATAATAATAAATATATTATATAACAGTCGTAAAACCAGATACGGTATAGATTCGGTATATAATTATAGGTTATCACGGGTAACTAACATCTAAAACACGTGTAAAAAAAAAAAAAACCGGAACTGACCTGTCCACGGTTGAGGAACCCGTGTTTCCTAGCCACCCTGTCCGCCTGCTGTCCGTGGTCGCCACCGACGCTGGCCACTCGGACGGCGAACTGGTTGGTGTAATGCGCGGCCGCGTCGATGTCGGCGGTGGTGACGGCGGCGAGCCACACCGGAAGCAACAGCAGCATGACGGCCGTCGGACCGACCGGATCAGGACGACGGTGGCGATGGGCGTTCGGCGCCATCGTTGTGGCGTGTGCTACTGGTGGCGGTGGTGGTCGCGCGCGCGTCTGTTGTCGTCGTGCCGACCGCGAGTCGTCGTCGTCGTCGTTGCGGGGGCGCGCGCGTCCTATGGCCAGCGGGTGTAACTATATACGCCGCCGCCGCTACCTATCAAACATTCATATCCGGTCTGATCCACATCACACATCATGCACACGCACATGCACACCTTCAACGCGTCTTCGCCAACCGCCCACCGCCAAAGCTCGGGGGGGGGGGAGGGAATGCAATTGGTTAGCAATAAAAAAAAAAAAAAAATTATAACAAAGAAGTGCGCAACGTGGGCGGCCGGGCGAGCAAAAGTTTACGGGACGAACACTGCAGCGGATGTGATGCGCGAAGAGGAAATAGAAAAACGGTTAGGTGCACATATTATATTATATAGACCTACGACTTACGATAAAGTACGATTGTAGCGTTGTAGTCGTTGTAATAGTAATATGACAAATGCAATGTTCCCGATCGTCCCACACCCTCCACCCACCCGATTTCCACGATATTGCATTATGCAAAACGAAAATGTCGAACGATTTATACTCGAGCTCCACGTTGCTACGACTCCTGTATTATACTATATGCGTTGGAATCGAGTTTCGAGAAAAAAAATTACTCCGAGAATAGTCGAGTTTATACCTACTTCCGACTCTTGTCTCGATGCTTATAACAATATAATATATTGTCATTGTGTCCAAGTTTAGTGCCTTCTCGTCCTCTCTATACTTATTAGAACTTGAAATAATTGATCGTTCATCTTTCTATAATTTTAAACTTTGTTGCACAATCGTGAAAAGTGAACATTAAAAGCGTAGTATTTATTATTGTAATTGCACATATTTTACCGTTTAGAAAAAAACAAAGAATACAGTAAAACAAAAATTAAATCTTATTATCTTCATTTCGTGAAATAAATACAAATTTTAAAACAGATTAATGTTGTTGTTGCCGTTTTTTAAACAATATTTAAAAATTAACTAACCCAAGCTGTTACGTTATACTATTTTTTGCCAGCCAAAGGCTCAACTGTTACAGACATTTTGCTATAAGTATAGAGAATATAGCGGTGACGATCAAACAATACAATTATGACGTGCATGGTATACGAAGCTAAAATGGGTACTTTGCCAACGTCTAAACAGTAAATTCTTACATCTAACGACGTATCTGCGGGTTGTTCAAACAATATTGTTACGCCAGGGTAAAAATATATAACGGTATGAAATAATTTCACCACGCAGACACCACGAACAATGTAATATAGAATAATACTATATAGTGTATTGCATCCGTATTTGTTATGTAGATGTGAAAAAAAATTTCAGCAAATATCGATTGACAATCGGATAAAAACCGTGTGAGTGATAATTCTTTATCTTTTTCCTTGAAAATTTAATGATTGATATAATCGCTTAAATAACTACTTACTTATTTATAATTTGGGACCCATCGATATAGGTAATATGTATTAAATCTCCTGTTGGAAATGTTAATTTCTTTATAATGAAAATTTAATGATTGACATAATCGCTTTAATAACTACTTACTTATTTATAGTTTGGGACCCATCGGTACAGGTGATATGTATTAAATCTCCTGTTGGAAATGTTAATTTCTTATTCAATAGTATAAATTAAAATGCTGCTACCTATATGTAATTCAAATTGATCATTAAACAGTGCTCATCCAAGCATTAAATTATTGCAACAGATATAACGGATTTCCGCGATTTACTTTCATGAGGTTATTAAAAATTAAGCGATAAATTAGTTGTGTGGTGTACAATACTACAAAACCAATACCTATTACTGTCTTAAGCATTTTGGTTTTATTATTTATTATACTACAAATGTATTACCTACACTTTAATTATTTATAATTTATAATTTACTGATCCTATATTATTAAACATATGGTTATGTACTCTACACAAACCTTAAATTATTATTTTAAACATTCAACGCATGAATATAAGCTATAGCTAAATTGTCTGAATTTATCCCAAACATTTAACACCATTTGAAGGTTGTATTAAAATGTTTTTATAAAACGATGAAAAATGTTGTAACGGTGTGATCCACCATCTACAGTGTTTATGTTTTATTATTATATGTACATTGTACATATACTACCTACGTATAATATAAAATATATATCCCAAACTTGTGTATCTTACAATTATTTTTAGTATGTTATCGTGGAGTCTCGCCGCATCTAATATATAAATGTGAAAATGAAAACCTATGAGTGATATGTTCTCGGAAACTACTGAACCGATCGTTATGATTTTTTTTTTTTAAATTGAAGAGCTCATTGCGGAGAAGGTTTATGGCTTTTGATCGATTCTCTAACTTTAAAAACAAAGGAGTTATCAATTATCATAAATAATGACCAGTTACGTAGACTGGGTGGGTGAGGTTCTCGGTACGGCAACGGACGGCGGCTAGACGTGGTCGCCCAAACTTCCCCTTCCATATCACCGTTGCGCGACGTGATAGTTCATATCGTTATTCGTTGCTAATGGAAAACTATAATTATAATTATTTAATTATTATATTATAACTTAAATCAATACCATAGATTAAATATATAAAATAATATAATCTATGTTTATATATAAATATCTATGTTGTTATATATGTTTATAATCTATGTTAATACAAAAAAAACACAATTTCTCGCATATTCTATAGAAATTCACCGCATTATGGTGAACGAAGGACGGACTAACCGACATTTTAAGAGAAGCTTCGTAAAAGTCGGAACGCTGCTTAATGTTTGTGTATCGACTATCGATGAATTGTCGAATATTCAAGATGCCTGCATTTAAATGGTAAATAGTACTAATAATAAGTAAATTACTAATAATAACTTACTTTAAATTTAATTTAATTTCTATAATTTTTAAATTTTTATTCGTTTCTTTTAATTATTAAAATTTATCACAATGAAAAGGAAAATTAATTTAGGTCGTTCATCGAATATAATAAAACGTCAACGTTTACTTAGATTCCGCCATGCACTTTTACTCTTATAGACTTCAAGTCAGAGAAAATTCTAATAATATACTTAAATACGGTAAACTTTTGAATCAATATATTGTCGATATGTACGCGAAAATTCAACATATTATACGTGTAAAGTATATCATTCACTCATTATCATCGATAAAGTAAAATATTTTATACAAACATTTTATTTCAATATACGTCCAATTTTACCTGGTGTAATTGGGGGGGGGGGGGTTTGAGGGCTTATCCCCCCCAAAAAAAGTCCGTCAAGCTCCCTGCTTTTTAGTTTAGCGAAGGGCTCACATTGATAATAATGTTAGCCCCCCCCTGAAATTTTAATGGATTTCCGCCTATGCCCGATGTAACTATGTGTATAATCTAATAATTATTAATATAAAAATCCTTTTGGTTACTAGTACGACGTATCAGAAATAGACAACAATTTATAGCTATTATTGAACCTACTATATACCAACAAGTAACAATATAAAGCAGGTCATTTACTCACTAATAATAACTGTTAAATAATTCAGAAACAATCAGTAATATAGAGTATAGATGCGCAGGGTGGAAGCTGGAATGGAGTTTAATCCCTCTCCCTACCACCAGAATAAAAAAAAATTACGATTACAATTGGTTATAAATAGAGGTACGATACTATTATAAATATAACGATCAAAGGAATAAAACAAATATAGAAAATAAAGAAATGATCTATATAGTGCAAGTATGCAGTGTTATTTACATTGTTGATGATATCACAATATCACATTGTATGTCAATCGCATTTTACCGTGTATCAATGGACTATAAAAAATACAAATTTTACTCAATTTTAAGAGACATAATAGCATAATAATATTAAGTGTATAATACCCCGTGACTATATTACGTACCTACTTTCTCAGTCATCTATTAGTTACACTGAAAAAGTAATTATAATTTAAAGTAACTATATAAAAATATCAATAATTTATTGAAATATTGGTTTCTATATATAATTATATTTATATTTGTATTAATTATGTTAAAAAAAACGACAATTATATACCTACCTATGTAAAATATACATTTAAATCTAAACTTAATGTACTAAGTAGGTAAATGAGCAAAATTTGATACCTATTGCATATATTTGCATGTTCGGAACATTTTCAATATTATTATTTATTATGTACTTATGTATATTTTAAAAATATTTAAATAATTTTTAAAAAATACAATAGTGCATAGCTATTGTTATGTTTTTTTCATTCTTGTGCACAATTTAATAGTAGATATTATCTTCACTAATCACTCATCAGGTAATACATACAAATATCTGGGAATTATTTTTAACAGAAATTCGATCTAATTTACGTTTGAGTGAATATTGAAACATACAATACATAATGTGCAATGGAATTTATAATATTATACATCACACATAATATAATCAATCATCGATGTTATATATTTAGTATAAAAACAAAATTTAAATTGTTGAATTGTTTGTATTTATTTACTTGTACCTATACCTAAGTATTTAATTCAAATGTATATTTATTTTTTGAATATTTTAGTGGTACCAATCAAAGTTATGCACAAATCAGTGCTATACATTTTATACTTTTTATTTAAATCATGTAATTATGAAAAAATAATATAAATATTTAAAAACTTAAAGAAATATATTAGTACTGCATTAATAACGCTAAATAAATAAATGTCCTTTTTTATTTTTATTAGAAACATAACAAAGTAAAATATCTCTAAGAAATTAGGTAACAATTATAAATCAACCAACATGGTAATTTTAGTACCTAATAGACTATCTACCTATCTGAACTTAAGCTAATTTATTTTATGATGGTTAGATAACATTACATTGTAAGACACAAAAATCTTATATAAAGAGCGATTTGTATTTATTGTAAATGACGTTCCCGCCATAAAATTAACATAATTTATATTTCTAATTAATACTACTAAGTAACAGCAATAATAACAATAGTAACAACTACAAATATTACCGTCATTTATTCGAATAAAATGTAACTATTTAGAGACATGAAATAAGCTTGAAATATTATATTACCTATTGTTCATATTGTGTTAAAAATACGATATTATATTTGGTGAATTTTACCAAACGCGAATAAAAAGCGGTCTTATCGAAGCACTAGATTGCCAATATATGACGAAAATCCGACGTCAAACGCGTTATCCTGGACCGACCGCGACGATTGAAAATATCGCGGTTGCCGAGATCGCGAGTCAGTGGCGTATACAGTGGCGATTGCCCCCCCCCCCACCATTGGGTAACTTCTGGATCTACTTCTGTCGTGAGCATATAGCGTATACAATATGGACCGCGGTCGCCGAATTTACACCGTGGTCATTGCGGTGACCACCACGCGTACACAAAGGTGTACACCCGCGAGCTGTTAACCACGACATTAGGTATGATTCGTTGATCAAAGGAAGATAGTGGCCAGACAGTTTTTGTGTCGCACTTCGCGAGTGTGTTGTACGGCTTTCGGCAAAACGCGTCTTGCATACGTAATATATAGCATAACATTATATTTTCGAGCCTCGCAGTCCGATGAAACGCGTCATAGTCCGTTTCCGCCGAGGCTAATGGCATTAGTTTTGTTCGTCTCATCAAACAACGATAGGTTTCACGTTGCATATCGATTCACAGGTACAAAGAAGCATATTCGACTGTAGATATTTAGAATTCATTGTAGTGGCAAGTTATGACGTACCGAATGATGTATACGTACCGTTTTCCTTAGTATTTCGATACATGGAAATCGAATTTGGGGTGAGTAGTTTATGCAGAGTTATAAATATTCAAAGTTTTGATGAGTGGTGAAGTGGACAAACATTTCGCGGGGTAACCTCGTACCACTCTACCTCGCTCATCTAAACTTTAATACTTATAACACACAAACTACTCGCCCCGAATTCGATTTTCATGTATCAAAATACTAAGAAAAATATTCTGCTCTGGAATATAAAATTAAAACCCTATGTATTAATACAAAAAAATTAAAATTAAAAAATTATAAGGATAAAAAATATAATTTTTAATTAAAACAGCATTTTATAAGTGACTTGAAACTATGTAAAAAAATATTTTCAAAAAAATTTACACTTTTTGAAATATTGAGTGTTGTTTGATAAAAGAATCACCCGGTATAGTACATTTATTATAATAAGGTTTGTGAAAACCAAAAAAAATTCTGTCATGGTCGTTACTAGGTACATATTATAGGCCACTTTCGTGACGTATTTAAGGAGTGCCTAAGGGGGAGGGGGTACCACTTTTCTATATTTTTTGTAACAAATAATGCAATCTTGTTAGATATTGTTTTTTATTGTTCTCGTTATTAATAATTAGTATTTACCAATCTTGTAACAACGAACAGAAAAGCACTGTACCCTGGGGGCTGTAATCAAGTTCCTTAATGGTGAAATGTGTTTATTATTATTTGTTAAATTTGTTTTACCTGTTTAGTCAAAATATATAATATATTGTATGAAACTAATTTTTCCGTCAAAAGTGTACGTTCATAAATTATATGGTGGCAAAAAAGATTAGAACTGAATAATATAACTATTAACTTTACAAAAACTAATATGATCGCTGAAAAAATAACGAAAAACCTAATTCATTAGGAAACTAATAATCAGAATCTGATTAGCTACATAAATGTTAAAATGTGTATAATTCTGTTTTGTTTTAAGTTTATATCATAGGCCAACGTTAAAAACACAAATACACAATTTGATAACATAATATTGTTGAATAAATTAGAAGTTATTACAGATTCAATAAATATGACAAACCTATTGTAATAATGATATACAACAATTATTTTTATACTATATCTTTATTTGATAAGATTTTCATTTAATGAAAACCAAAACGACTAAAATTGAATAATATTGACATATTTTGATCAAACGTTCTAAAAATCAGTGGTGTATTTATTATATGGTTCTTTTCAACCCAATAATATTCCTTTATTTTCATGAACTTATATTTATATTATATATAGAATATTTTATAAAAAGAAATACTGTTAGGTATATTGACAATAAAAATATATTATTTTTTAATAATTGAAGAATACTTAGTATATCGATATAGTTGAAGTCCTTTTATAAAAATTGAAAATCGTATTATCAAATGGTTTCTGTATATTCTATTATTCTTGACAGTATTTTCCATCTCTTTGGTACGTAATACTAATGCATTTACTTGAACATTTTGTGATCATCTGCAATGGCGCCCAACTATATAGTTAGGTGTAGTAGCCACTACACCATTGAAATAATACATTCCAAATAACCCGTAGGTAGTGAAAAACTAAAACTTTTTAAAATAGATTCCACTCTTCTATGTGTTAGAGTCTATATCAAATTACAACCACTTCTACGAATAGCTTGTGAACAAAATGTCAATATTATCATACTTATCTAATCAAGTTTATCGTTTTTTTTTTTTTTTATTGAGTCTCAAGTCTTCTGAGTTCATAAAAATTGTTACAATTTTTGTTTGTAGTTTACACATGTTGTGCTCATAATATGCGCATGGGTAACGAAGACCTATGCTTCTTTTAAACAATTATTAATTTATTTTTATTTGTTTTACTACCACCACCTATTTATACTATTTGTTTGTGTTTACTTTGTTTACTTGGGTTAAATAGTTCACTTATCACTTATGTATTGTTATCATAGTATATCATACTTATTTATTAGGTACATGATGTTATATTGGGTACCAAGCCTGTTAATAATAATAATAATTCATTTGGGTGGCATAAAATTATAAAACTCGTTAATAAGTTATGTTGTAGCCTTGTGGATGATTTATTAGAAACTAAATAGTTAGATTAAACCGAACGTAGATTTGTATTTCTATAATTAGGCTTAAATACAATTGAATTACAAGTTTGAAATTCATTGATTCTTATAAAATTTAAATATTGACGTACCAAAATGAACTAAAAAAATATACGCCTTAATACACCATTGTTCAAAGTACCTGGAAGGACATAATTATTTATAATGCTCTATGGAGAAGATAATTATTTGCTTAGCAAAAGTAAAATAGATACATTTAAATAGTAAGTATTTTCTCTAAAGATTTCGGTAGTTAACAAAGTCAACTTGAAGTTGTATAATTTTCTATACCTAGTATATTATTTATTTATTAATAAAAAATGTTAAAGTTATTAAAATATATGGAATCTATAATTTTATTCTCTAAATACTCAGTGTTGTTTTTTAATCTTAATTACTTTTCAAAATTTAAAATATTTACTCTGCAATTAAGTAGGTATAATGAAATTAAGTAATAGATTTATATAATTAGATTTGAATAAATAATTTAACCAGTAATCATACAATATATTACTTCATAGATTAATTTTAGTAGATTATATATATTTATATTGATTAACGATACTACTACGTCGTATTTTTTCCCAATAATTAATGAATAATTTTAATGAATTAAATAATTAATTATAGATGACTAATTTACCATATTATGTACAATCATTACAATATTACACACTAAATACTATAAAGACTTATTTTTTAATTATTTAAAATTTTTTAAATTTTTTGTTGTCGAAGTTTTCATAATACGGGTGACCTTAGGTCTAAAATTATGTTAGTATGATAAACGATACCATGTTTTTCAGATATTCAGACAATCATAGGTAAACAAGCCCCCAAGGCAAATCAGCTGATCGATTTTCTATATGATATAACGGAGCGTGGAGCGTCGCAGGGATACATCAATTAATATTGACAATGCGTTGCCGCCGATATACTCGTATAAGATATATTAGATTAGTATTATTGGGCTAAAAATGTATCACTTGTCAAGGCTACACGCTCATCACTTGTCAAAGCTACAAGCTAATCACTTGTCAGGGCTACATACATATAACTCGTCAGGGCTACAGACTTGTCAAGGCTACATTTTTTAACTTTTCAGGGCTGCGATTTTTCACTTGTCAGGGCTACATTTTTGAACTTGTCAGGGCTACATACTTTGTCAAGGGCACATTTTTGAAGACTTGTAAGGGCTAAAAACTTGTCAGGGCTGCAATTGTTCACTTGTCAGGCTACAGACTTGTCAGGGCTACAGACTTGTCAGGGCTACAAAACTTGTCAGGGGCACATTTTGAAGACTTGTAAGGCTACAAAACTTGTCGGGGCTGCAATTGTTCACTTGTCAGGGCTACAGACTTGTCAGGGGCACACTTTGAAGACGTGTAAGGGCTACAAAACTTGTCAGGGGCACATTTTTGAACTTGTCAGGGCTACAGACTTGTCAGGGCTGGAATTGTTCACTTGTCAGGGCTACAAAACTTGTCATGGCTACATTTTTGAACTTGTCAGGGCTACAGACTTGTCAGGGGCACATTTTGAAGACTTGTAAGGCTACAAAACTTGTCAGGGCTGCAATTTTCACTTGTAAGGGCTACAAAACTTGTCAGGGCTACATTTTTTTAACTTTGCCAGTGCTGCAATTTCTTTTATCGGGGCTACGAAACTTGTCAGGGCTGCAATTTTCACTTGTAAGGGCTACAAAACTTGTCAGGGCTACATTTTTTTAACTTTGCCAGTGCTGCAATTTCTTTTATCGGGGCTACGAAACTTGTCAGGGCTGCAATTTTTCCACTTGTCAGGGCTACAAAACTTATAGGGGCGCTAAATTTTGTCAAAACCATGGATATGTAGCCCTGAAAAGTTTTGTGGCCCTTACAAGTTTATAGCCCTGACAAGCTTGAAGCAAGGACAAAATGGCCCTTACAAGACTTTATAACTTGTTAGGGCTATATTCATATCACTTGTCAGGGCCACATATGCATGGTTTGACAAATTTAACGCCCTTACAAGTTTTGTAGCCCTGACAAGTGAAAAATTGCAGCCCTGACTAGTTCAAAAATGTAGCCCTGACAAGTGATAGTTCTTGTAAAGCTTAAGTATGTCAAGGCATTGTAAGGGCTGCATACTTGTCGGTGCTACAAACTTATCACTTGGCAGGGCTATAGGCTCCTCACTAATCAGGGCAACACATTTGTCAAGGTCACATAGTTTTTATAGAAAAAACAATAAATTAAGCAAAAAATAAGAGTGGAATGTAAGTGTCCGTAAGCAAATAAAAAAAAAAAAAATTTGAAAATTTAACTCTGAAAAAAAAAACTTAAAAATATATATCTACAAACTAAAAACTGCAGTCTAAAACCTCCAGATTTTTAATCATAATGTTATATAATTATGTACAATAATAATATGAACAGTGTATTTTAAAACAAAAAATAAACTAATTAAAACAATGAAAAAAAAAATTATAAGCTGAACAATAGAATTAACCGAAAACTTAACTGCAGTTCATTTTTAACTAATATCTAAAGATATCAAAGACTTTAAATTAAAAAAACAATTACAATGATCTGTTGTGTACCACCATACTCTAGACATTTTAGAAAATATATAAAAATGAATACAAATAAATTGATGGGAAGAGGTCCTGCACGGAATTTTGTATGTGATTGTAATTTATTTTTTCTAACATTAATTTGTGTTTAATTTAAAATAATATTGTGTTTAAGTTGGGTCTACAATCAATTTTAAATTACACTCTATAAAGTCTAAATACAAATAAAAACATGGTCCGTTTTGGTCTTTTAAATGTGGGGAAAAAATGAAATTTTGTACAGTGTAGAAAAAAGTGAGAAGGAAACCTTGAGAATTCTTTGACAATCGGTATTAATATATTATTTGATACACATAAAACCATAGTTTAAATTTAAACTATTTAAACTTTTTCTATTTACAATTTTTGGTGGTAATTGTGCTGTATTTAAGTTTTTAATTATACTGGTACAACTCTAGCTGGCAGTCTTTAAAACCGTGTAAAAACTATTATAAGGTCTAATTTCCTGTCCTATCCTAACCTAACCAAATTAATAATATTTAGTTCCAAAAAATAAAGAAATATCTACAGTTAGACACAATAAGATACGGTGCATGGTTCATAGTTTTGTTTCATTAATTTTTTGTTTTATCAATTCATATTTAATAAAGTAGGCTTTAATGAGTAGTTTGAAACTATTTGTATGTAATTTTGGGAGTATACAACACCGTTACCAATATGAGTCTCACTGCTCAACAGTTTTACCTACAGATAAATCATTACAAGGGCTGTGAATTAAATGCATCTGTATATTTTTTTGATACACAGTATAAATACGGATATATATTATATATATATATATGGATACGGCTAAAAATTGTTTTGATTTATTTATAGTTTAAATATAATATAATCATAATATAATATAATATTTATTTAGCATATAATAATTTAATGGGTTAGGGTAAATAAATATAGACTAATATATAAACTATTTACTAAACATTTTTTTTTTATTTAATTTTAGATTCTGAGTGGAACGATGAATGTTTTGATTTTACAATGATGTGTGCTTTTTTAATTTTTTTTTTTATTTTTGTGTCTGTGTACACGATTAGTAGCCGAAATAGTGTTTCGATTTTTAACTTCAGTATCTTATTCGATGGGAAAGTGAATCTAGTTGGTACTTTTTAAAATTTAAAATTTCCAATAGTTTTCTAGAGCGCGAGAGAAACAACATAAAAATTAAGGTAAAACGGGTATTTTTATGCAAAATCGATTTTTTACAAAACAATTTTGGTTTTTAGTGTAACTTTAGAGTTATGATAGTTTAGAACATATGATATGAATATATATTGAATATATAAAACTAGTTAAATATATAACTGGTTGTTTGCATTTTCTATTCATGATAAAATTTTCAAAATATTTAGATTTGTTTTGAACTGTTTAGGAACATTTTCAGTTTCCTTTTTTTCTATGAATGTAAATTTATTTGTTTGTTGGGTAAAAAAGCTTAAAAATTGAGGCTTTAAAACAAGGCTCCTACTATATGATACTACTACAATGACATTTGAAAAATATTAAAACTCTTAGTCACGGTTTTTATTTAAAGTTATAAATATATACATTTATATATTGATAAAATACGGAAAAATCACGAAAATTAACAAATTATTTTGAGTTGAGAATTCATAAAAATTTTTCTTTTTAAATCTAAGATTTGAAAATGTAATACAAGATTACCCCTAAGTTTGTCTACCTTTATCAAAAAAAAAAAAATGTCTACAAGCAAATCAAATTAAATTTTTATGAGCGTTTTTTTATAAGCATTTAAAGTTCATATTTTGTCAAAATTTATCAAATTTATAATTTAATAATTATTTTGTAGTTAAAATTTATAAAATGTTCAACTTTTATAGCTAAGGATTGAAAATTGAAAACAAGGCTCCACGTAAATAGGTTGTATATAAATTACTTTATTCACAATAATATCATCAAATATACTTAGTAATATCATAGGCTGACTGACCGTTTTCGCTCAGAATTGTTTTTCTTATACAATGATATTATATTATTTAATATAATATTAATATTATATTATATTCAAATTTTCCTTCCTTTACTTATCACTTAATGATAAAATAGTAACAATAATAGTTGATAAGCGTAATTAGTTACAATTATTTACAACAAATTGCAGGCATTTACATCGATAAAATACAGTAAATTTAAAGGTGAAGTATTTTTTTTTTTAATATTATTGGAGTTGAGTTAAAGAATTAAAATTTAAAACAAGGTTTCACGTAAATAGGTAAATATATAAATTACTTTATTCACAATAATATCATCAAATATACTTAGTAATATCATAGGCTGACTGACCGTTTTCGCTCAGAATCGTTTTTCTTATACAATGATATTATATTATTTAATATAATATTAATATAATATTATATTCAAATTTAACACCATCCATTACAGTGACCCACTTGTAACCTACAAGCTGAGCGACATCCATTTAATAAAACCCATTTTATTAATTTTAATAGTTTTTTTTTTAAATATAGAGCATTTTTTTTTAATAATTTTAGTGCATTTAATTCATAGCCCTGCTAATTACTTTAACTTTAATATCAATAATAATAATATCAACAATTACAGCTTCTTCAACTTGATGACACTAAGGATGATGTCAGATTTTTAGCGCACTATTTATTTTTCTCTCTGACCCATAAGCACAACATGATGGAGGCAGGAGAGGAAAGCTTTTAATATCCCCCCCCCCCCAAAAAAAAATAAATTATTCAATTGTTTCCCAAAAACAAAATATTTTTTTATATTTTTTTTTTTTTTAATTTTTATTTACCTCTACATTATGTATATTTTACTATAGGTAGAGACGCCAGACAGTATTTTATTATTATGAAAAATTAAACACGAGTAAATTAAAATTTCTTTTTTTTATAATTTTTATATTTTCAAATGAATGGTGATAAGATTTTAATTCTTATGGCAACGCCCTAACGAGTTACTTTTCATTTAATATCAGCTGGTAATGACTACAGCCTCCCCCCAACATTTTAGCCCTAGTGTGGGTCAAAGGGTCTCTAGTTACCTATAATTCATCGTACTTGATTGTCAGTGAAAATAGTTAAATATCGTTGTGTGAATACCTACTCAAATGAATAACTTAAAAAAATATCATACCTGACCAACTTCCTAATTTTTACCACGACTTTATTGATATCCGGAATAGTGTTATACCAGTAGTTACAATACAAATAATATTGAAAACTTGCGGGCAATACATCCCCTGATCAATAAAAAGAACCATACTGAAAAATAAGAAAATACATACCCAATGTCCAAATCAAAATCTGCTATAGTCTTCGAAACACTGCATATTGTTCACACACATCAGTCTACTTTTAATATAATATTATTCCCACTTTCCAGTTGACAAATCTTCACTGACGAGTGACGAATACCATTTCTGAAATAACACGCAGCCTGCAGTAAAGTGTTCAACAATGTTCTTATGACCTAAGCCTTATAGGTATTATATTTGTTGTTATTCTAAAATCTATTAACCGTAGATATTTAAAATTTCCATCAAATGTTTAAACTATCATTTTCTATACATTATAAAATTTTCAAAATATTTCGACTCGTTTCCAGTTATTTATAGACATTTGAATTTTGAAATGTTTTTTTTAGTTTTGTATTCTATAAATATCAATACAATTTTATTCGTTCAGTCAAAAAACCTAAAATGAATACAAAGTTCCTCGTAAGTTTATAATATAACAGCAGTTAAAAAATATTAAAATACATATAAGCACGATTTTTTTAAATAAAAACATGTAAAAAATTCACTTTTTTGAATTAAGAACGTTATATTGAACGTACAAAACTGTACCTACCTACATAAAAGTTATTAATTACCTACCTATTAACCCGTCAATAATATTTTATTTTTTATTGTGTACCCACAGTAATATATTAGATAATATTAAGTACATACTCGCTGGCTAGACGTGGATATAATAATCGATTGATATATACAATATAATGTTAAGTTATAAATAGGACGTGGATTTTAATGCATTAAAAAACAAGAAAAATTCTTTACAAAATATGATTTAATGCATTTATATTACAAAGTTTAATAAAATGCCCAGAAAAATTAAAAGTCCAATTTAAACGTAATACGAATACAAAATAGAATTAAGGTAGGTGTATTCGTAATATTTTGAGATTCATTTTAACACTGTTCAACCAGATTTAATATTTTGAATTAAAAAACTTCGACAGTTATTCCTTATTGGCAAATGTTGTTTTCTATAACTGAAGTTAGTTAAACTTATAGTTTCAAACATATTAGGTACGTAATAAAAATAGAAATATTAGTAAAAAAAATGACGTATATTTAATTGTATTTAATTTTATTTGTTGTTGAAAGAATTTTAGTTACGCTTTTATGAATTCAAACCATACAATTTTAAAATGTTCTAAAACCGCCCAAAAAATGCTCTAAAAATCAATAAAGCTTAAAAAAAATGCTAAATAAAAATGTTATTCAGAAAAAATTTAATTTATATTTAAACCCGTGAACTAAATATAAATAATAATTGCTGATGCATTTATGCTGATGAGTGAGGGGGGTGGACAATCAGCCGAACCGAAATCTAACATCTTAAACACCTAATATTAACAATTTTCCACACATACGTCATAATAAAAAATATTTATAATTCATATTTATACCGATTTTTTTTCTATATTAATAATTATAAATATTTAGTAAAAACAAATTATTTTTGAGCAGCGGCTGACCGGGAAAGTACCGGGTATCTCGCAGGCCCAGTCCACCTCTGAATTTTATAATTCATATACATCTCGATGACACTTTAAAATGTATTTTTATTGGCGAAAATGATTTAAAACTACTTTTGTACTAATTCCTAAAAGTAAAATAAATTACTTTAATCACAATATTATTTATTACCATCTTCGCTCAGAATCGTTTGTTCGTTTGTATTTTAATAGTTTATACTATTACTATTAATTAGTAAATTATTGAAATAAAATAAATACTATACCAATAAATTATATATTAATTAATAATTTTTAAAACATCAAAAAAAAAACAAAATAAATGTGATTTTAATTAGAGTTTTGTAATGTACCTACCTATACGTAAAAAATAAATAATTATAATAATAGCTGTTGAATTTTGAGGGACATAATAGGTAACGCATTCGTATATTTATAATGGCGAGTATATATAAGTACCTATATTATTCATAAGGGGAATGGTAAACTACTACAAATGTAATCTCCTACAAAGATAGTGTTAACTATAAACACTAAAATAATAGTAAGTTTTTATAAAACGGTCAAATTAAATTTTTAAAAAGGTGGATAATGTTGTTTCCTGTTGTTTCCTCCTAGCATACTTATATAAATTATCAAACTTAATAATTTCCTCCAGTTTAAATCGTTTAATTAATTAATTGCCATACATAATTAAATATTAAAAACCAAATGATTTAGTTATATATGTAAAAAAATAAAAATAATCTTAAAAAGAAATCAGTAGAAAAAATATGTCTATGTATTTTCGACATTAAAAATAAAATATCCGTCTTGCAATACATTAATACATATTATACAAAAATAAATTTAGCTGCCTATATAAATAAAAACTTTTAGTAAAAAAACTTAAAATAAATCATTAACCAAGTGTTTAATTTTAATTTTACCTATAAAAATATATTTTTATATTTATTATTTTCAAATTATCATTTTTAGCATTTTGAGCTTTTAAATTTCCAAAATCCTTTATTATCACATTATTTTTTTATTTTTATTATTATTATTATTAACCTAGCCTTTGTTTGAAACCAAATCAACATTATAACTGAATATATTTGTATTACTTTATAGTTATTACCAATTCTTTTATGTTTATATATGTTTTAAGTTTTATATGCAACTATAAGATTGCATGTTTCAAAAATATATTAAAAAACATTTATTTTCTTTACATTTTAATAATTTATTTATGAGAAATAGTACATGTAAATTTAGTATATCATTAAGTAAAAATAATTAATGATTTTGATCGAGGGGAGCCTTGACAGGTTTACATTAAATTTATAAAAAAAAGGTATAACAAAAAAGGTTGTGAAGCACTGATATAGATATTAGGTGAGCAATGGAAGTTAAGTATGTTACACTAAATTTATACTTAGGTACCTATAACTTATAACGTAAGATTGGAAAAAAAATTACCAGTAATAAATTAAAATTGTATCTTATGTCTTATCTGTGATAAGTTTTAACATGTATGTCTATAAATTAAACCAAATCATACACAATGACTATTTCAACTACCCTATATAGCAGTGGTCTTCAACCGGTGGGTCGCGACCCATTTTTTGGTCGCGTAAGCTTTAAAATTGGGTCGCGAAATTCTTCTTTTTAAAATAGAAAATAAGTTTAATAGATGAAATAAATAAAAATACAGTTTATATAATATATATTCTATAATATAATGGATATCAAATCACAGTTTATATACTGGTATAATTCTGGGTGGCCGGTGGAATTAATTAAGTGAAAACACTCAAGAGCAGACATCACATTACATTTTTTGTGTCGTATTTTTATTTTAATATATTTTTTCGTGTGAATTCTATACATTTTCAAATAATAATAATTAAATATTCTGCCTACTAAAATGTAATTTTTATTTATTCAGTTATAATAGTACTACTACAAAGTATTACGCAATTTTAGCTTGTTTTTTTGTTTTTCTACGTGGCTTATGTGAGTCGTGAAAAATTTAGACTTAAAAAGTGGGTCGCGAGTCCATAAAGGTTGAAGACCACTGCTATATAGGAATGCACATGTTAATTATAATTATTCTACGACCGGGAACTGGAAAAATGACGACGACGTTTGTATTATTCAATCTAGCGTATTTTATACAATTCTAGTTCGGAACTAAAATATGCGTCTACAACACTTGGTTAGCGCATTTTTCGTGACATTAAATATTTGTTTTAAGTCTTAAAAGTAAATCTAAGCCCCAAAATAATATGAAAACAAATTTACTTTAAACATCGACTCTTTCGGCGGAATCCGTGACGTGTGTTCACTGCGACGTTGATGAGGAAACGCTCCAGAATACAGAAATTAAAATATTGTGATTTATGAAAAAAAAAAAATTATACGGAACGCAGTAAGTTTTTTGCAAATATGTGCTTTGCTTAATGAAATTTTAGAATTTTTAATCAACTGTGTCTTCTGCGACGACTTTGAGATTTGCCATAGAATATAAATGACAGATATTATATACTACGTATATGATGTGATATGGTGAGTCCATGGATATAATATAATGCAACTTTTTATATCAAAGAGCTCCATGTTAAGAAACAATATGTTCATTGAAATTTGATATGATAATGACCAAAATAGTTTATAATTTTGAATTTGAATTATAATAATATGATATATTATTTAAATTAGTATTTTCGTTTATTGATATAATTATTGATGGTGAATAGATATCAGACACACAAGCATATTTTTATAAAAGTATACTGTATAGCCAATTCGTCGGTAATTAATTGTTGATTAGCTATGTACCGACTTTTTTTAATATATTATAGTATGCCAACTCGACACGATACGGTGTAAATAACCTGGTGACAAACGGTAAAAAATAACCTAGCGATCGAAAAAAAAAAATTAAAATAGATTAAAACGGAATCATATTGCTATATTAGTAAACACAAAACATGCCCGATTTCTATTCCTAATAAAACATCTAAATATCCAATATAGTTAGTGTTATTAAGATATTAGGTATTTCATAACCCGTTATTATATTATAGATTTTTATTAAACTTTTTACAAACGTAGGTATAAAAATTATTAGAATTGTATTTCTCTATTTTAGATTCTGAGCGGAGCGATGAATGTATTGATTTTACAATGATGTGTGTTTAATTTTTAGTTTTTGTGTTTGTGTACACGATAAGTATAGTCAAAATAATGCTTCAATATTCAACTTCAGTATCCTGTTTGATAGGAAAAAGAATCTAGTTGGTGGTTTAGGAAGGTCAAAATTCCCAATAATTTTCCAGAGCGCCGGAAAAACAAAATAAAAATTATAGAATAACAATTTTTGGTGTAACTTTAAAATAAAATTACTATAGATACATGAAATTTTCACTGAATACTTATAATAGCATTTTCTATACACCATTTAATTTTCAAAATATTTTGACTTGTTTTAAGTTATTTACGGACATTTTCAATTTTCAATTTTTTTAGTTTTTTTCTATAAATGTCAATATAAATTTATTTGTTGGTCAAAAAAGTGTGAAAATGTAATACAAGGCTCCTGATATATTGTTACAAGAGTAGTTGAAAAATATTAAAAATATATAAGCACCATTTTATTTTATAGGAATTTAAAGTTACGATTTTGACATAATTGATTAACATCTCGAAAATTATAAATTATTGTTATCATAATAAATTATAAAATGTTATAACATTGAAAATTCAAAACAAAGATTCTCATAAATAGTATAATACTGTAAATACTGTAACCAAAAAATCTAAAAAATATATAAACAATTACTTTTTTACAGACAATTTAAATTCAAATTTGGACAAAATTACATATATCAACCAAAGATAACGATTTCAGTTGATTGTTTGTAGTTTAAAAATATTATTCATGGATGTTGATGATATGAAACGTTTAGAGTATATAATCATATGTACACATAATGAAATAAAATATACCTACTATTAGCAATATTATATAGATCGGCTAACAGATAGTCTTTACTCAGAATAGTTTTTCGTATACAATGATTGTACATCATTGAATTTAAATTTAACAAACTTAACTTGTAACCTATTGTACAACGGAATGACATCCACTTATCCGCTTTTTAGATTCTGAGCGGAGCGATGAATGTATTGATTTTACAATGATGTGTTTTTTTTTTTTTTTTGTGTCTGTCATCACCTTTTAGGACAGTAAAAACGATGGATTTTCTTCAATGGTAACTTTCCATTAGTTTTCAAAAGCGCCGTGAAAAACAATAAAAAAATTAACGAAAAACGGGAATTTTTACGCAAAATCTGTTTTCGAGAAAATCGATTTTGGTTTTTGGTGCAACTCAATAGATACTTGAAAATTTTACTGAATGTTTATATTAGTATTTTCTATACACGATAACATTTTGAAAATAATTTGACTCTTTTTGAGCTGTTTACGGACATTGTCATTTTTCAATTTTTTCAATTTTTTTTTTCTGTAAATATCAATACAATTTTATTTGTTGGATAAAAAAGCGTGAAAATTTAATACGAGGCTCCTGATATATTTTTACAATAGCAATTGCAAAATATTTAAAATACATACGCACAGTTTTTTTTTTTATAAGCATTAAAGTTCAAGTTTTGACAAAATTTATCAAATTTAAAATTTAAGAATTATTTTATAGTTAAAAATTTATAAAATGTTCAACTTTTATAGCTAAGGATTGAAAATTGAAAACAAGACTCCACTTAATATGTTATATATAAATTACTTTATTCACAATAATATCATCAAATATACTTGGTAATATCATAGGCTGACTGACCGTTTTCGCTCAGAATCGTTTTTCTTATACAATGATATTATATCATTGAATTCAAATTTAACACCATCGAGTACTTGTAACCTACTGTATAGCAGAGCGATATATACTTACCCACTTTTTTTCTTTTTATCACATTAAAATATTAATATTATTATTTATTATTTTATTGTTATATATAATATAATAATTTAATAATGTCAAAATGAATTTATAATGTATTGTATGATAACCAAGAAATTTATGAATATTATTTTTACTGCATTTACATATGCCAAGTGTTTAATTAATACATTTTATGCCTAAATTATATAATTCAAATGTTCATCAATAATTATTATTTATGATTACTTTATTATGTTTACTTACAAACAGAAATATCAGAGTATATCGTATATCGTGTTATACAAACATTATTTTATAATATTGTCGAGCAATTATTATACTATTATAATGTCATGAGTTATGATTTGTTTCATATAAATATAAATATTATGTTACATTCTACAAAAAAACAATCATAAAGCTAATTATTTAAACAAGAAAAAAATAGAAATTGAAAATACAATTTTAACAAGTTTTAGCTGGTATGTTAGTTAAACATTTTTTAATTTTTTTGCTATATATTATATTTAAATCTAGGTAAGTATCATAGCTTTTATCAGCCCTGGATAAAATTGATAACACTAATTTAAACGCCAAATCACAATATTTTATAGGCTTAGTATTTATCAAATTAATTTTTGTTGTATTTAAGTAAACTATAACTATAATTTATGAGTACGATATAAATTGAAACAATAACGATAATGCTAATATTAAAATATGCATAGTCGTTAACAATAGTGTCAACAAAATTAGTAATTCATTAAGATAGATTGATATCATATTTTTAATTGGTGCAACTTAATTAGCATAAAGGATCGAGGGTTGACCTGAAATAAATAATTACGAAGATAAATATAAGTACACAAAATACTTTTTATGATTACAATTTATAATTGTAAAAAACATTTGTTAGGTCCATGAAAATTATATTTTTATTTTTCTGAAGCTTAAAGTGAGTATTTTTAATTGATACAATTTTAAAATAATAAAACACTTTTGATTTATTTTATCAAAAAAATAATTTAAATAGTTTTCTCTCAAACAGAAAAAAAAGTCGATACCTAAATACCATAAACATAGATTTACCTTGAACACAATTCTAAGTATGGATTTCAACCATAGCACTTTAAGTTTTAAGCCCAAAACAACAGATGTATAAATCATTAAAATGCATTCTGACTTGTAAGGATAATAAAGAAAGACATAAATTCACTACTAGCAATAATATATATGTACGTAATAGAACGAATAAAAATATACGAATACATTTATAGATGAATTACCTTTATGTAACACCGGTGACGAAATTTCATAACATTTTATTTCAAATACTTAAGCACAACCACAAAATATGTGTCATCCGTCCGCTTTAGTCTTCCTTCATTACACGGCCATATCATTTCTACTTTCAACTGAATATAATATTTTACATATGTTTTGGTATGTTGTTTTTACCGTTACCTACTTCTAAAGTTTGTTATTTGTCCCACGGTGAACATAAACTAGATCGTGTGATCAAACAAACAACTGCCGTTACACCTTTTAAAATTGAATATTTGACTATTATTAATATAAATAATTTATCGTAAGTAAACTTTTCACATTTTGTTATGAATGTACGAGTATGGATCATATGATACGATATATCAATCATTTTAATTTATTATTTTTCCTAAATAAATGAGAAATTTCTATGTTTCTCTAGCGTTTAATTAATACAAAAGTGCACAGTACCTTTGTTTTTTTTTTATATAATAGTAGGTACTCATCATCATTATATACTTTAATTTATAACTTTTTTAACGTATAACCAATGTGCAAAAATTTGCAGATTTCTGTTTATCAATATTTTGCATTGTAGTCGTCATATTTCATTACCAATAAGCTATTAGTATTTGTATCCAAGCAGTTATCTGTATCTTTAAATTGCAGTACATAATATAAATAGAAGCAATAAAATACGCTATATAAGTTTAAGGTTGGACACAATCCTTCCTAGTTTATTATATATTATTATGTATTTATATTTTATGGGTAATTGGCGTTTATCACAAACAATATAACTGACCATTATACACATGTATTGCCGTTTAAGCTATGGTCATAAGTAAATACAAACTAGTGAACGTCTTATTTTCCAATTTAAGTAGTAAATTAAGACTACTTTTTAAATATTTTTATATGGTACTATATGCCATCATTGTACTATGTTTAAACATTTAAAATCTAATAATAGTAGGTATACGTCATAATATACATAATATTGCATATAACATATGCATCAGAAGATGGCAAATACTACTACGCTTTATTCTTCGAGATTTAATTGTACTTTAAAGTACAAAGCGTTAACTTTTTACCCTTTGGCATAAATGGAAACTTAAAACAGTATCTATAAAACTTTGTTCGAAATAACTGGTAGATATGCTTTTAAATGTATACTGCTTCAAAGAAGAAATTACGCACATAGCACCGCTGGCAAATATTTTTTATACAAAGAACTTGAAATAATGGCATTTCAAAATTCTGTTGCTATTTTAAAAATATAAAGATTAAGACTTTTTAAGAATAACATAATTTTTTTTTTATTATTATTATTATTATTATTAATTAACCCGCGACCACTTAGGCCATTGGGTGGTTTTTACTGTGGAAGAGGGTACTGTAAGTTTAAACACGTGTTCTGGTTTGGCAGATTTTTTAGTGGGCACCCGTAGGTATCTGCTATGCCCGGGTGGGATACCGTGACTTGCCCAAAGAAAAATGCCACCCGCAGCCGGCATCGAACCGGCACCGGTGTGCGTCTCAATCAACGCCTTAATCCGCTTGGCCACTCATAATATTATATTCTATGCTAACCAAATGTGTGGTGTTTTTTTTTATACATAAATGTAGTAACATAGAATTTAAAACATCAATATTCTACATAATAATTATTAATTATTATATTCGCAATTAGTCCGTTCTTAATAAATATAATATCTACTGCCTTTCTTTAAATAATTTTATGAAATATTATTACTAGGTTTATCAATCTTTAATACTACAATAGGGTTTATATTGTTTAGACTTGAAATGGTTTTTTTTTTTTTAATCATTGACCGCAGGCCAAACGGTTGTCATGATAGAATTGAGATACGTAGATACCCATAGGCGAGTCTAGAACAATTTCACAGATCTGGTCGAGATTACATTTTTCAGAAGTTATCCGTTCAAAATCACTACTCGCACTATATAAACAAAAAATCTAAAAATTAGTTTTGAGTCGATTTAAATTTTCTGTTCTGGCACATTAGAAAAGTGGATGGTCGTGTAAACACGGTTATGGTAAATATAATATGATCGAAAGAAGAAGACAAGTTTGATTTAACTATTATGCTATTCATATTTTAATTACAAAAAACAAATGCGTTGGACACTCGCACTATCATATTATTATCGTGTACATTGCGCTAACCAAATTACGGTGCGTAAAATCGATCAATTGCCGTAAAGTCGGTCTCTGGCCCGTTTCACGTTGACTGTATTACCGTTGCTCAGCTCGATCGGCTGACTGGCGAGCGCCGCGTCCACACCATCGGACTCGCTGAACGAGACGAAAGCATAGTTGAACTTGGCCGGACCGGTCGTGACCACTCAAAACCCGCACGTTGACCACTTCACCGAACTCGGTGAACTTTACCCTCAGATGCTCGGACGCGGTGGAGCCCGACAGGTGACCGATAAATAGTCAACGGTCTCCCGACGACGGACTTCCGCGGACGTCGCGGTCGGTCTCGGTCCCGCGGCCACCCGCAGCCGGTACAGGCGTCCCAGCGGTGAACGCTCGCTGGACGATCGACGCGACCGCGGTGAACGTCCTGGGCGTCTTGATCCGGACCGCGAACGACTGAACGAACTGTTCCGAAGTGGCCATCGCCAGCAACCGGTCCGGTGCGCACCTGACCGTGTTCGCCGATTCGACCACCACCGCCCGGCGGTCGTGGCCCTTCTCCGTCGTGCTCTCGAGCAACTCGCGCACCTGCGGCAAGCCCGTGACCACGACCCGCGAGCCGTTCGCGTTCACGTGACAGTACTGAGCGCGCTCGGCGTAGAACCGCCACAAGTGTTCCGGTACAGCACCGTGTAGTACTGCCGGACCAATTCGTGCCCGACAGTGGCGTCGTGGTCGCTGTAATCAGTGGCATCCGGTCTGCCACTGTTCGTAGCTTCCGCTACGCGCTCCTCCGCTCGACGTGCGTGCCGCTTGTTCTGCTGCTCAACGCGCCGCCAGAACGGTTCGTTTTTGGAGGTCCTCCGCCGGCAGCCACCGATTTGATAATCGGTGCAACTATTATCGGGTACGATTGCCTCCATCGTCGCCATCGATTTTTGCATCGTTGAATTTGCGTCCACAGCGGCAAATATAATAATAAATATTTATATTATGCTATTATAACAGAGTCGGGCGTGTGTTTCTAGCCAGACTTGTCCCCCTTGGCATCTTATTATTGTTGAAATGATTATATTACAGTTATTGCAGCCAGCAATCTCTTTCGAATCTTCGTTTATAAAAATAGCATATTGGCATATTTTAACTGTTTGTGAGCTCTTTGACCTGACGTGCAATTTACTATTTTCGATTTTAAAATTCCTTTTTTTTTTTTTGTAAAAGTTAAACTTTAATTATAATAATCAAAAATATCTCATCGATTACTCAGGCTCGTTTATGCATAATATTTCGCTATGCTCTCCTGGTCATACGGTTATCACTGATATGATGTTCGCGTTAACAGTAAACACTTAAACATGTTAATAATACGGTTAGGTTAGTAATGTTATATTAATAATATGGTTCTAAGGTAAGTACCTAGTAAAATAGTTCTATGTACCTAGGTATATGAAAATGTATTCGGTTCAACTAACCGGCATTACAGTCACATAAATTGTATTAAAATAGGTCCTGGCTTAAGATTTAAGTGTTACAATAGTAAACAATTAGATAAATATACAATTTGATTCAGTTAATCGATCAGTTTTTGATGGCTGATAAAAAATTATAACATGAATATCACACCAATGTCCCAGGCTCCAAGCCTTAATTTAAATAGCTACTTTAACCAATAAAACTAAGAGAACTTATGATATAACATTCTGGCTTGTAATTTTTCGTCGTATTTGGCAAATACACTGAAATAATAAAACATTATATCACAAAAATTATGCTAAACTTTTAGTGTCAAATTATTTTATAATAAATAAAATATATAATATTTATCTATTTATTTATTTATTATTTGGGGATGAATGCATGATGCCCAATAGTGAAACATACAATTTAACAAAAAATACACATTACTTTATAGACGAATTAAACTTAATAGATTTGACAACTAAAAATAAAATAATTACTTAAAACAAATACAAATTTGTTAAATGTTAAATACAATTTTTAATAATTATTTCATATTTGTTACAAACTGATTAAGGTAGGGTACGCATTGGCTAGACGCATCATCCGATCAATTGGATAATTCTAACCATAATTAACGATATGGTAAGGAATAACAAAAGTAAAATATGATCTAGTGAAACGACCAGGAATCTTAAGTTAATTCGAGAAAGAAGAGAAGAGCATAAATATGTCCATATGTGTCAATATTAGGAATAAATAAAAACAAGAGTGTCCAATTTTGTTTCATCTTGATTACTTACCCCATAATTGATGAATTGTGAATCGTAGGTATTTAAATAAAATATGTACAATACTATTGTCTATTTGATCAATATTGGTTTCTGGCTAACTGCATTTTATAACTGCGTTATAGACATGAAAAACTTTAGATATTCAAACATATTTTCAAAACAAATTAATTAACTTACGTGTGTATACTTTGTAGTCAGCAGGGCCGTATTAAGGGACAATGTATGAGGGAGCAAACATAAATATGACGTCCCGAATTCATTAAACGCCTTATTTTACAAGTAAATAACTAAAAAAAAATTTTCTCGCTACGCTCCAACAAACATTGTACAATATAATTACAAAAAAACTGTATGCTTTCCTACACTTAGGTATTGTCTTTTACAATATATTTAAACACATCAGCCAGATACAATTTATACAAATTAATAAAAACAATAAAATAGTGCAAATTAATAAATTATTACATACGCTACATGTCTACATATCATTATTAATTTCAAACTCATATGTCTCATGGTATATGGTATATTTTATACCTACTTATAAATTATTATAATGATAAACGACTAAGGAAATATTTATACTATGTTTAAAATTTTAAATATTATATAACAATGACATTATCCTAAAAATTGACCAAGTTCAAAACTTTTGTTATTTCTTATATAAATAAATAGTATGGATACAATAATAGATAGGAAATTAAAACACACAACTAAATACATCATGTCTTTTAATTATTATTATTATTATTTAGCTTTATTAAATTTTTTCTTGCGTATTTTTCTTGATAAATATTTGTAAATTGTATCAGACCAGTCTATATTTCTGAGAATATCATTTTTAATGCATAGTAGCGTCAAGGAAGAAGTTTTGTCTTGTGAAAGTGTTGATCAAAGGTAATTTTTCATTCTTCTGAGAACATAGATACCCGCGTTGGAGCATGGCATACATGCATATAACCTTAAGACAATTAAAACATCAGGAAAAGTTAATGCCAAAGGGGAATTGGATAATTTTGTGAATAAACCGTTTATTGTTAAATATTCTTTAGCAAAAGAAATTGCAATTTTTTTAAAATGGACTATTTCTTCAATAGATGTGTTTATATCTTGATTGTATATATTTACAGTATGCAATGCCTTCTTACGTAGTTTCAAAGAATCTAAATTAGTTAAACTACCTAAGAATCCAAAATTTGAATGGACAATAACATTTTAAGCAATATTGAATATTATAATCGAACAAGCAACAGATTCACAGTACTAACTGCAGTAGTGGGTACAATGGTACATGGCAATATCGTATGCGGGCAGCTCGGTGCATCGGAGGCTATAACATGTCAATAAATGTAGAGAATAGTAATAATATTAAAAATAGTACGATTAATACGTAGGTAGTAGATAATAGGTATTGCGAAAACAAGGTCCATAAACAGCGTTCTCTCCCAATAAGTACATAATAGTTCTAATATTAGATAATTTATTAAATTATAATATAAAATAATGATTTCAAAAATGTCAATCGAACTTTATCTACCGAATAATTTTAGTAGATTGTAATCAAAATGACCCAACATGTAAGTTAGTACCTACACAAATATTTTAAAACTATTATAATAATAAAAATATTATTTTGTAGGTTAAAATGTTTAAAAATAGTTTATTAAATACAATATCTTTTTTCTATTCCTTGGTTTAATATCGGCTTTACACAGAAACATCAATTTCTATCCAACTCTTACGATATTTCCTTCTCATCCATTACCTACAGTAAACATTAATCTTCTCGACCTCTGTATAGAATGACCTCTTTTTTTTTTTATCTGACATCAATTTAATTACTTCTTAGATGATCTTCCCTTATACTCGCAAAGTGTGGTTTACGCAAGCAAACCATAATAACTTTAGCGTTGAGACTTTGCAATAACAAATTTCGATTAAATGTTATTCTTATCAAAAATATAAACATTATTTAAGCCATATTATATACTCGTACACACTTAAATACTCTGTATTCTTCGATTGGTACGTATAAATACATTAGAGCCGAGGTGAGACTAAAAGTGGGTCACGTAAAATTGTAAAATATATATTATAATATATTTTTATATTTTAAAATATTTAATATTCGATTACCTACTATAAAATAGATATATATTAAATACATAAGTATGTAGAAAATAAAATAAATAGTATATGTATAAATATGAATATAATATTAAGGTATCAGTATTTCCTATGGAACTATATTATACATATATTATTACCTTTCTTTGATGTCCGAATTTAGATTTATCATTGACTGTTATCCGCGATGTTTATGAGAGTACATTGAAGTGTCACCATGACACTGCCAAACTAAGAGTTTTCGCAAAAGTATCGATTAACAATGAAACAAATTAATGAGCAAAAAAAAGCCATTAGTGTTTTGTGGGTTGCCAAAATTTAAAAATTTTCCAAAATGAGTCGCATCGTGAAAGATGAAAAGTTTGGAAACTTTTACATCAGAGTATAAACCGGTAAATCAATACATAATAGCATAAATATTTCACAACTGCATGTGATGATATATTATGAAATATTCAGTATTAAAAATTGAATGTTAATCAGAAACAATAAAACAAAAATATTTTGGATCGCATGTAAGTAAATGAAAATATGGTTGTGCAATACATTGTATACCTACAGTTACAAAGTTCCTAACAACTACCTAACTGATTTTGCATTAATTTATTTATTAAGTAATATTATAATTATATTGCACATTTGACAAAACCATTTTTACCGCTGTTGATTGATAATAAATAATAATCATTTATTTGAATTCTGAATGATTACAACCTACGTCCTACATAGTATAAACTGAAAACTATTTTTTTTATTTTTCTTATGTTTTTATTTTTGACCTTTATCCATAATATTGAAGTTACAATAATAATTTCAAATTTAGACTATAAAGTATAGTATGAGAGGACCATATATTTTAATTATAGCATAGGTCATAAAATGAACTTTAGCGTCTTTATTTTAACTTCAAAATGGTTGCAATAAATTAACTACAAAATAATTAACAATATAATAAATGTATGGTATAATCTGATAACCAGTGGTGTAGGTAGAAGTTTTTTCTAGATGGACTCAAAAAAACCGCATCAAATACCTAACCTCTATATATACACACACATTAAATAAAACTATATCGATTTTAATGTAATTTAATTTTTTTTTAATAATATTATGAATATTATGTGTGTCTATTAAAATATGTATTGCCCCCCCCCTACAAGAAAAAAATCCTAGATACAACTGTTTACGTCACTGATGATAACAAAAACCAATTTTAAATCTATTTTATTTTAGTACCTATTTAATATTTCTCGTTGATTTGTTAAAATGTAATATATATGTACCTATATTTAACATTAATAATTAAAATATTACGTCTTATAAGACGCGTTTTGAATTCTTATATTTTAATTAACAGTGAATATTCTTAATGTCTAATACATCTTAAATTATTCTTAATGCGAGGTAGGTACACTTATAAAATTGTATGTTACAATTATTGCATAAATGTTACCCACTGAACTTAATATTTTTTCATCAATCATCGTCAACGACATTTATGAGTGATGAAAACTCTATTATATGTTGGTATTTAATGTAAATAGTGTTAACAAAAGTTGATTGCACAATATCCCACCCCCTCAAAAATAACCCTCAATGTTTCTTATTCAATATGGAACAAGATATGCTTACAATGATGAAATACGAGGATTTAACTTCATACGCGTATCTTTTGAGTTTTGTAACCTCATTTAAAATCCATTACTTTATGGTATGTAATAAACTTTTCTTTTTCGCATAACATGCACCGCTATTATCATAATAATATTGTTACTATGATTATAATATACTTATATTTACATGTGGAAAACATTACATACATTTATATTTTTTTTTCATTTTTCGAATAAAATATTATAAATACTTATTTGATGTACTTTTTTTACATGAAGTGCATTGTTTTTAAAATGTTGTTATATACCAAGTATCTATTTAAACTAAGTAGCCTGCACTCACTACTCCACTCATCTAAACTTTAAACAATAATTACAATTTAACTTTGCATTCGAAATTCGATTTTTATGTGTCTAAATACTCCGAAAAATATTCTACTGCAGAATATTAAATTAAAAATGTATTTTGTAGAGTATAAGACTAAAAATATTAATGATAAAAATGGAAAAAATACAATTTTGTTTATAAATGTTGTTTTACAATGACGTTAGTCTTTTTAAAATAATAATAGTTATACTTATCTAATACATACAATATAACGTAGGTAGTATTAATCATTATTCAACGATGATTATTAAAAAACCAATTTTTTACATATTTTTTTAATGAATTTTAAAATGCTGGATATTTATTAGATTTTGTTTGTAAGTCTTAATTCACACATATTTTATGCAATAGATTAACAAATCCAGATGATAAAAGAATACTAAACAAAATTCTTAGTTTCATAAAATGTATGACAAAAATAAAATATCATAATTCTTCAAAAAAAAAATAACCAATAAACGTATCTAAAACAGAAACTATTTGATTTATTAAATTGAACTGTTTTTAAAACTATACCGTATGGTTGTATAGTGATTTATGCTCGTGCAATTAAATAATAAAACATAAATTCAACTTCTTCTTCAAAAATAATAATATTATAAATTGCAATATTACTTCGATTATATTTATACTAAGTATGGAGTACTAAATAATACTTTATTCTAACTAATAAAATGGTTGATCACTGGTCAGTAAATATTTATACAGTAATGTTTTACACTGTTATTTTATTATATTTCAAAAATATGTTTCATCGGATCTAAATTAATAATTAACAACATGAATATCCAAAAAATAAAATATATAAACAATATTTTTCATCTATATATCTATATGAACAACTCATCGTTTCTCAAAAAAATGTATCCATAACACATTTATGTTACCTACCCAGAAAATTGTTCTGTCACCAACATTATCACTTGTAAACTATAATAAAGTTGAATGGATGCACTTTGTTTTCAAATTGTTTTTGAAAAATACGATTTATTCTCATGATGTTATGTATACGATGCATCTAGACTCATATCACCATTTTTGATATTTGTAAATTGGATTTTTGACATGTTGATTATATTATTAGTTACCTCATTGATTATTAAAATGGTGTACAAAAACAATAAATTATATAATTCATAATTTATTAAATTTATTAAAAACTAATAAAGAATTCTTAACTCGTTTTTATTTGACCTGTATAGAACGCTTGATAATACATTTTAAATTTGTTACCCCATTAATTTTTTACAAAATAGTAAACTTTATCAATATTTATATTCTATACTTAAATATATTATTATAAAACCCATGTATATTGTATGTTTTATTCGTTTTTTTTTTTTATTAAACCAATTAAATACCATGACATAAATTACGTAGTATACAATGTATTCATAAAATAAACACAATACCTAGAAAACACGTTTATGGCACTCTATGCTTATTGCTTACTTATTTTTTCTTCATAACCGAGTGCCCTAAAAACAGTAACAGTTCGTTTTCTATTTTCTGCATGATATAGCTAAGAACCAATTTAGACGTACATTTTTATACCACTAACTTTTTTCTAATTATTATTTTTCAAACCACTTACCTATAAAATTCAATTCAAAATATTATCTTTTACTAATTTTATGATTCAAAATTATTAATAAACAAATAAAATACTTTTTTCCTGAAACGATTTTCTTGGATTTATAGTAAAATTCATACACACTTACTATTCAAAAAATAAAAAATAAAATAAAACAAGCAGTTTTAATTTCATAATATTAACTCCATACACATTTTACGATTTGCATGGATATTTTCTTATTGATCTCGTCTGTTTAAAACAATTATACTACCAAATTGCCTAAAAAAAGTAATTTATTCATTCGCCACAGTTAATGGATTATTTACACAAATTCGCTTTAAGTACATATATACCATAATCATAACATAAAAGGTTTCATTTAGATTTTCAGGATATGATATAATTTCAAATGTGTTTACGCTCAAGGATAATAAAAATATCCCTACGTACTATGGATAATATGTATATTACATAGTGAGTTCATTTTATAGACCCTTTCCAAGTTTACAAAAATGTCCTGTATAATATTTCTGCTATAATTTATTAAACTCATTAACAAATCTATATTTTGATCTTTTTGGTACTTGTGTAGTACGTTACCTCCCTCTACTTCGTTGGTGTAGAATCCTACCGTAAAAAGTTACCGACCTATCAAAAAAGTCTACGGGTGGTTACCATTGTTTCATACTGATTAATAACAATTTATTTAACTAAAATGTACTAAATTGATGATTATCATTGTTAAGTATTTTAATATGTTATATATTGTTATGCTGTGTTTATGCTATCCCAAAAAACTTCAAATATATTGACAACTGCAGTCGTGTTATGCTTAAATTATTGACCACCTCCATTTTTTTTAGGTTAGTGGTCTAGAATAATATATGTTGCTTGACACGACAAGTTGGAAGGAACCAATATATTACAAATTTACAACCATTTAAAATAATGATATTAAAACATAATTATTAATTATATTATAATGAAATTATAAATTATTGTTCAGATTGTTCAGATTAACAACCATTTAAAATAATTATATTAAAGCCTATTATAATGAAATTAAAAATTATTGTTCATAACAATATGTAAGCATTAAAACACAACTAAATGTAATCGAGAGTTTTACAGGCACAATTATAACTATGTATTATGTAATTTCCACTGGCTACTTAACCAATTATAGTGTACTCTGTAGTAAAAACCCATAACAGTCAATTCAGACATAAGATGTTCGATCGTTTCCCAAAAAGTAGTGATTTTGACTTGAATACTTGATGCCTTTAAGGCTAATATTAATAACCCACGCATGTCGACTAATTTACTTATCATAAACCACGATTAATTTTATTTAACTTTAATTGTATTACCTAATTATAAAATATTATATTAATATCATAGCATTATAATAGTATATTAACGCATATTGGTAAACTGACAAATTCAATGGTTTTATTGAAATTTATCAATTTTGAATTATCGTTTAATAATTAATACATTTTATATACTTAAATTATATTTTTACCTAATACTTAGTGTACAAAATTGAAAGAAATATACATGCGTCACAGCATATAATAAGCGTCGTTTGTGGTGAGGGTGAGAAGGTAGTTATTAGGTAAGTGACGTGTGGCCTATACTCTCTGACTGTAACTTTTTACGATTGTGTTGCATCGTTTGAAAGAGGTAGAGTATAGGTACTTCCACACCAAATCACGAATATCATGACATTTTTAATGAACAATGAGTCAAGATTTTCCGTTTTTATAGACTTAATGAGTTATCTCGTGGTAGATTTCTTAGTTGTTAGGTAAGTACTATACAATTAGTAGTTCTAATAAACTATTCGAAGAAAGTAAATATGGCTCATTTTTTAATGGAACTTTACCTAAACAATATATATACATTATACATAGTATACATACCTATACTTAGCTATATTTTATTATTATAAACTATAGCTATTTTAATAAGCCGCTCTTGACGTATTGACCTAATTGTCGGAAAGCTCAATTTATTTTATTACCTATAATATTAAAAATACTATTTTACCGAGGTATATATATTGATATATTCATTTACAGATTAGTTTAGGTAGAAATTTCGATAACATTTAGTCAACTTTAACATAACACATAACAACCTTTTCAAAAGTTTATATCAACTTTTGGACAGTTAAATGTTTTCCTGGAACGTTATACTTTGAATTTCAAACACCAAAAAACCGTTTATCATATCATGGCGTACCTATAATATTAATGTGATTAAGCTAAAAAAAAATAGTAAATAAATCAGCCAAGTTATACGTACTGAGTAAAAAACAGCAGTTAGGAAATAGTAGTTTGTCATACGCAAAAACGGTTCGATCATCACGTCCCTCCCAACAGTTGATTCAAACACACTTTGTGGATAACCTGCGCCTGTGAATTTGGAATTATTAAATAATCGTAGAGGTTTTGTGTACTTTCATGTGTGCTAGTGTGAGTATGCCAAACTTTGGTTACGTGACTTGGGTTACCACACTATACACTTTATAGGTACCCTTTTTGGCTACAAAGTTATTTTTTCCTTTTAAATTCATATAAAGTAAAATAGGAAAATAATAATAAAAGTAAGTTCGATGTGTATTGCTACACTATCCCCCATTCCAGTATCGACAAAAAAAAACCCCCTTATAACGTTGGATGAGAGGCAAAAGCTGTTTTATTTCCCGAGTCCCGGTAGCGTCGTGAAAAACGACAGACATAACGAATAACATTATATAGGCTTATGTATGTTTGTGCCATCGCGTGGCTTGTAATAAATGTAAAACTTGTACTCGAACCTACATGCCAAAATAATAAGTTTACCAGGATCAATGTTTTTCCCATTCTAAAACCAATATAATATGTTTCAATATTTTTTTTTATTTTCATCTACTTTCTTACTAAATTAGGTTTGGCACGTGGGTCGTTATATTGTCAATTTGTCATTAAATCGGACGACGTTTCTTTCAGACCTTTCAATCAATAAAAAGTTTTATAATGGTATTTCTGTATCCTTATAGATAAATAAAAATAATACAAAAAACTTTGTTTCAGTTTTAACTTTGTGTATAAATTTAAAAAATATATAATATACATTTTAATATTTTATTTTAATCATTTATACTTTTTATTTTATAATGCAAACTTTTTTAATTCATCATTTCTTTTTTAACCATCTTAATTTATAAATTTTATTATTTGTTAAGATTTTTTAAGATTTTTATAACTTAAGCTCTGTTCTTAATATATCTTAATTTATATTGTTGTCTTTAATTCCTTTAGCGACAAATATATTTAATAACAACTAAATATACAAATATAATATATTTTAAGTGATTATTTTCCTTTATGTTCTTTACATTCATTATTATTTCTCCCTAAATAAATTATATGCATTCATGTATTATTTGTTATACGAATGAAAAATCTACGTATATAGTGAATGGGAAAGATTACAACTTTTTGCATTTAACACACAATATCATAATATTATATTATTGATTTTTTAGTAAATGAAAATTTAAGTCTGCTTAATATTATGAGTTTTACATCATCTTAGAAAAAATCAGCAATGTTAATATGATGATCAGTGTTAACACTATAATCAAGATAATTATTCGGTGATGTTTTATATCTTACCTGAACAGTAGATATTTATTTTTTTTTTTTTTTTTTTATTGAACTTAAGCCCGGCAACTATGGCCATTAGCTAGATATTTATTAACAATTCCATATATAATTTTGTTGTAGATTAAAAGCTGTTTTTTTCGGATTACGAATGCCGAGTTAACACAATATTGATGGTTGGTATTCATATTCATATTCATATTATTATTATTTTTAAAAATCTAGTTATTTAGTTTAGAAATTTGAAATTTGTCTAACTCCGATTGTATATACTATATAGTATATGCTATATAAAACTATTTTACATTCATTTGTAGTAGAATAAAAATATAAAATAAAAAGGTGGTAAGTAGTTGGGCTAAGAAAATATTGTTGAATTTATATGTGTGAATGATATTTTTATTCTACCACGAGATATTGGTATACTTTGTGATGGGAGATGGAGTGCTGTTTCGACTTAAACTTTAATAAATGCAAAGTCACTTACCTTGATCGTCGTTACACTGTAGTTGTCGATCTGGATGTTTTTGGAGTCGTTACTTCTTGTTCGTGGTTCGATGCGCGTTTATTACAACATATATTTACTTCTACGGTCACACGTTTTATTTAAGATTTTTATGTTAGTGGTATTATTTATTTTGTATTTTCGATTTATAATTTAGTTTTGTAGTATTACTAAACACCTTAATGTTTGTCTGTAATGACAACCTGATATACACAATATCTTAATGTTTACGTAGAAAATGTAAATTTTTTAGGAAGTTCGTTAGTTGTATGTATTTATCTGGCGAATGACCTTAATGATCAGGATTTAAAGAGTGATTTTGTTAATGGACAAGTAGTTATTTTTATACTATATTCAAGATACACAAACTCCAAAGCATGTTTCGAATAATGTCGAATCCTTCATACGCTATTAGTATTGTATCCTAATTATATTATAAATCTAACACTTAAGATTTTGGGTGGATGATCAGTTATTTTTTTATACTATAGTCAGAACACAGACACTCCAAAGCATGTTTCGAATATTGTCGAACCCTTCTACGCTATTAGTGTTGTATTCCAATTATATTATAAATCTAACACTTAAGGTATGTGGAATTAAGTTTATTGGCCTTTGAGGATGGAGATGTAAACATATATTGTGTATATTTATAAGGAAATTTGGTGTGGTTGAAATATAAAATAAAGAAGATAAATTTGTTTTGTTTGAATAATTATAAATTAATTTTGAACCAATAAGACCATACGTGGTATGTTAATTTAATGCAATGTTTGAATTTGAATTTTGAATAGATAATACCCAACGATAGAATGAAAGTTTGTGCGTGTCTTCGATGTTGAATGGCGTAGGTCTTGAGTACTGCCCTTTGCAGAGAGCATCGTGCCCGTGGACGTATGCACTGCTCTGCTGAACTGCTGTGCTGAACTCCGCCGTTTGCTATAGACTGAGCTGTTTATATAACTGGTTTATCCCCTCTTAGATTATCGTAGCGCAGCATCACGCGTGCTGGCTGTATGGCCTTGAAGTTGAGTTGACGCGCGTCTTACACGCTCATATTGAAATTCGCACTTTGACGAATATTTATTGTTGTATATTATTGTTAAGGTAAGCACATATTACTTGTGCTTGTGATTTGCATAAGAAGTGTATGTATCTCTGGTTTTATGTTCTTGTAACTTGGAAAGCTCATGCGTGGTTGTTCTGTGACTTGTTGGTTGACAAGGATTCGTTTGAACGGTACTTGAAGGGCGTGTGTCTTACATGGCGAGGGGTGTGATGTGTAGGGTAATTGTAAATAAATAAGTTCGTATTTTAGCATTTTGACAACCTTTATTTTTGTGTGGAATGCCGGACGCTGTCTAGATGTTTTTTAGTTTGAGATGTGTAGTTGTTTTAATGGTCTTGTTACTGTAGACGATTTCGTCCTGTGGTGTGTCCATATCATTTCTTTGTGTAGGCCGTGAGAAGGTATGTATAGTGTAGCTAGTTATTTTTACTCTGCTATTGACGATTTTACTGTTTGGTGTTTTATCGAATGCCCGTTATCATAATTGTTGTTTTTTTTTGTCGGGTTTAATAATTCTCACAGTCTGATCGTATTTCTGGTAATCTGCATCTGTATGTGGTTATTGTTTTGGATATTTTTCTTTGACGTGGCTGTGGGAAGCCGCAGTGTGATGTAATCGCATTCCTTCTGAGTGGTCCGAATTTATATTGATTTAAGTTATATAAATAATTTGTAATTTTAAATTGCGTTTTTAAGTTTTCTACTCCGATGTATGATCGTTATTGGTTCAAAATCATTTTATGTGTTTATTAACGTAGAAAGTAGACATATAATATATTACAATTGCACGAAATTCGATTTTGCACTATGTCCTCATAGTGCACATGGCATTACACAATAAAGAAATGAGGTAACATAGTTAGAAAAGAATATAAATACAATGGAATGAAAGTAATAACTACGACATCTACAAATGATATCTGACAATAGTTGTTGGTAATAGATATATATATACTAGTGATATTATCATATGTGTTTTTACATGATTTTTTTTTATATTTTGATGTGAATATAAAATAAAAAGTTAAAATATATGTGTAAAATCAGATAATTATGTTTAGATTAAGTGTGGTAATGAATATAATTAGAAATATTACTAGAATCTTTATGTTATATAATAAGATAGGGTGTATGTGTATTTAAAGTATTTAAGTGAGTATATAATGATAATTTTAATAGTTAAAAGATAAGAATGTTCTACAGACTCTGAGTTCTATCAGAGTTGTGTAATCAATTTATTTCGATTGTATATAGTTTATTGGATAAGTATGGTTAATTCGTATGAAAGATAATTTGTATTGATAATTTTGTGATTGTTCAGATATGGTATTTTAATTTTTTTTATTATAGAATTTTGTTTTTTTGTATTAATAAAGGTAGGTGTGAGTTGAGTTATCTTGTGTGAAACTTAGTGACTGTTTTTTTTTATGAAATTGTGAATTTTGAAATGAAAAGGTTTATCTATATTTTGTTTGTATGAATTATATTATGTTTTTTTGTTTAGGGTTTTTTTTTTTATTAGGAAATACATTTTTTTTTTATTTATATCGGTTTTTTGCTTTACTTACGTTGTTCGGCTGTTTGGTCCTGTTTTCTGATGTTTTTGAATTTCTGACGTTTGGCTGTGTTTTTGGTGGGGTTTCTAACAATGTTAGAGTTGATGTGGTTGATGGTGCCTTTATTGTTGTGGGTGGTGTTGGATTGAGTGGTTTTGTATTTGGTGTCTTTGATTGTTGTGTTGTCGTGGTCGTTGAAATTATTTCCTACTGATGTGTCGTCGTAATTTGAATTTAAAGACTGGTGTCCGATAAATTTTTATGTTTAGTATGATTTATTTTGATAGGATTAGTTGGAGAATGATTATTTTTGATAATATTTCGTGATAGGTATTCTAATATTATTCTAATTTGTTAAGTATAAATTATAGATAGTATGCTGTGGATTTTTGTGCAGTTGAGTTTTGTAAATTGTAATGTCTTATCATAATATTGTTGTGTCTTATTGTTAGTAAAATGATTCATAATAATGTATACTTATAATTAAATTAATTCTATTAATAGTATGAATGTATATAACTAATGTTTTTTTTTTTTTTTTTATAATTATAAAGAAAGCTTATGTAAAATTAATAATCTAATATAATACGTAAGTTAATTTAATTCATAATGTCTAATTTTAGAATTCTAGGTATATATTGTTATATAATCAGAAATGATTATTTTAATTGTATTGGTTTTTTACCGAGATTTAAAAATAATATGATGATATTTCTGGTATTTTGGGTATAATTGTACAATTGTACATGTGTTAGCTTTTTTGTGTTAACGTTAGTAGTACCTTCAAGGTATGGGGTATGTTTTTTTATAATATGTGAAATTTGTGGGCAATCATTATTGAATATAATGTGGAAAAACTAAAAGTAACCATTTAAGTTGTTTGTATTTTATGTAATTCCTTACGTTTTGATATATAATTTTTGTATTTTTGTACGATTTAAATTTAAATTTGAATTTATATTTTGGTTGTTTTGAGTTAAAGATGGTTTTTATTTTAGTTGTCAATTTGTGTATTGATTGATCTAATGGTTTGAATTTTTTAATCCGTAATTTTATATTGTTGAATTTTGCTCTTAATGTTTCATAATTACATGATTTTAATTTGGTTATCGTATTTATAATAAAATAAATATATAATATAATATATGTATATAAAATGCATATTTTAGTTTGTGATTCCACTTTATTTTTTATATATAATTCTTGATTACATTTTCTTTTGTTGTTCATTATTTTGATATAGTTTTCATTATGCAATGTTTTATTAGGTTTGGAATTGTTATTAATTATAGATCTAGAGCTCCAGTTAATTTCATTATTTAATTTATGTAGTATTATATGAAACCTGGGCTCTGATTTGTATACATATGTTTCTTTTCTTTTATCAGAAGATGATATGTATATCATATATATATAAAAACTATAGTAATTTGCTATATTCGAAAATTGATTATAATGCTCATAATATTTGACTAACACTGATAGCTGTAGTAATTGTGTTGTGTTTAAAAAATTTAATATTTTTTTATTATCGTAGGCATCGATTAGATTCATATTTGGTTTAAATTGTTCATAAGAGATTATATTATTCATTTTGGATATATAATTATATAATGCTACAATAAACTGAACATTGTCTAATTTATTTGTGTAGCTCATGTTAGTTATGTTATTATATTTAATAACAATATTTGTATTGCACATTGATGGATTTATTTTCGTTTTATACAAATTCTTTAATATAATATTTTTTATTGTTTTACATTGTATTAATTCATTATTAGTTATTGAATTCATATTGGATATGGCTTTAATTTCGTGGCTTTTCATTATGCCTAATTTTTTTAAATTATATGAATTGTCAAAGATGTTTGAGAATGATGTGGGTTTATTATATTTTTCTTTTGTAGTTATATTTGTTATTTTTATATTGTATTCATTACTAATGGTAGTTATTTTACGTGGTGTTAGTTTTAAGTAGTAAGGAATATCGATTTTGTTAAATTGTTGTGTTGGTTTGTTTGATGATTTTATTTTATATTGGATATTATTGGAAATAGTATGTCCTGATGAATGATTGTATGCGATACTAAATATATCCTTATTGGCTTTAATTGTAATGCCTGATTTTATTATGTATTTTTCATTACTTTCTGCTGGTGGTGTTTTATATATTATTCTCGTTTTAATATTAGTTTTTAGGGTAATTGTTTTCTTTGTATAATCTATATTGGCCTTATTAGTTGCCAAACATTGGTTTTCCAAAATTATCATATTGCTTAGATTTCTCGCTACGCATATGGGTATTTGGAATATTGTATTTTCGATTTGTGGCTTATTTAGCTATGCCTAAGAGTTCACGTAGTGTCTTATCTGGACCCGATAGTTCATATATTTTGTGTGATGGGCTGATAAGTTTTGGATTTATTAGATCTGGATGAATATAGTTCATGAATGCTCCAGAATCTATGGAAATTTTTGGTTTTCACTCTTTAGGCTTGCTTTTATATATGGCTCATTAGTCTTTCTATTTTCGTCTATTATTGTATAAATTGAGTCATTTTTAATGTTTGTGTTAGTTGGTGTTTGTTGGGAATATTTTGGATTTATAAGTGTTTCTGGAACCGAATGATAATGTTGGTATACTTTAGGTTCATTTAACATGTTTGTTGGTTTTGTTTGGTTTGTTTTAAAATTAATGTTTTTTAAGTTACAATTGTTGGCAGTATGGTATTTTTCATTTCGTAATTTATACGTTGATTTTTGCCTACATTCTATGGTAGTATGGTTAAATTTGAAACAGTGTTTGCATTGATGTGAATATTCAAGATCATGATTTTTGGGTATTTTATTGTCATTGACATGCGGTAGTAAATAATTGCCTGGATGGTTTTTCTGTTTATTAACGTCATAATTAGGTTGATAATTTCGTGATAACTATTATGTTTTATATTTTGTCGATTATTTTCAAAATTTGAATTTATTTGGTTTTTATTAAATTCATTTTGGCGTAAGTAATTATTATGTGCAAAACGATTTGTATATTGATCGTTATTTTTATAATGATTAATATTTGAATTATTTACGTAATTTTATTGTAATTTTGGTTAGAACCTAAATTAATTAATATCGACTCTAAGTTAGAAATTTTAGATGATAATTTTTCTAATTGTTTTGTATTATTGTCATTTATTACATTTATGCGTTCCTTAGTAATTTGGTCTCTGGTTTTGATAGAAAATGGATTTGTTTTGTCGTTTACAATTAATTCTATTGACTCATATTTTCTAATGTTTCTTTTTAAATCTGTTAAATTATTATTTTCTAAAATTCCTATATATTTGATAATTTCTGGTTTTAAGCCTTTCATTATTGTATATACTATCTCTGATTGTGACATCAATGGGTTAATTCTTTTGCATAGATGTTCTGCATCATTAATATAAGATGTTATAGTTTCATTAGGTAATTGCTTTCTATTTTCTAGCAAATTCTTAAGTATATATTTTTCTGCTGGTGACTCAAATTCTAATCGAAGGGCATTTTCTAATTCTGTCCATGTGGTGATTGGATTAGTTTTCTCAAAATTGTCTAAAAAGGTGGACGCTGTACCTTTTAGGTAAATAGCAATGAATAATAATTTTTGTTCTGAAGTCCAATCATTGATATGGCTTGCTTTATTGTACTTCTGGATGAATAGGTCTACACTTTCATGAATTGCTCCAGAAAATTTGGATGGTTTATAAAACGGTAGTCTTTTAGACATATTTTGGTTTTTTTTTTTTTTTTTTTATAACTCTTTACGCTATGATTTAGAATGTTTGATATATTTGTATTATATATAATATGATAGTTATAATATTTAGGTTTATATTATAGTAATTATTTATGTTTGTAATATTTCGTTTTATTTATGCTTTATTTTAGAATTATATTAAAATATTTTTTTAAATTTTATTGTTTGGTTATAAATTAAGTACAATTTTAAGTAGTGTTTAATTTCTAATAAAATATTTTATCCGTATTATGTTTATCGATTTTTATTCAATTATCTCTTTTTATTATCTATATTATTTTGTAGAAGTATTTTATCAAATTAATTTTATTTAATATATCATTTATATCTTTGTGAAGTTTAAAGGTAGATTAGAATAACATTTTAAAATTTTTTTTGTATATTTTCAGATTAAAAATAACTAATATATTTTTTTAATGAATTTTGGAAATAAAAGTTTAAAGACATATATTTTGTTAAGATTTTGATAGTTGACATAATTTTATTGGTGTGATATTGTTTTATAATGGTTTTTGTGTAATTAATTTTGATTGTGGATTTATTGTAGAAGTGTAATTGTTGCAATAATAATGCTACCTAGTTGGGCGCCATTTGTAGTAGAATAAAAATAAATAAATAAAAAGGTGGTAAGTAGTTGGGCTAAGAAAATATTGTTGAATTTATATGTGTGAATGATATTTTTATTCTACCACGAGATATTGGTATACTTTGTGATGGGAGATGGAGTGCTGTTTCGACTTAAACTTTAATAAATGCAAAGTCACTTACCTTGATCGTCGTTACACTGTAGTTGTCGATCTGGATGTTTTTGGAGTCGTTACTTCTGTTCGTGGTTCGATGCGCGTTATTATTACAACATATAATTTACTTCTACGGTCACACGTTTGATTTAAGATTTTTATGTTTAGTGGTATTATTTATTTTGTATTTCGATTTATAATTTAGTTTTGTAGTATTACTAAACACCTTAATGTTTGTCTGTAATGACAACCTGATATACACAATATCTTAATGTTTACGTAGAAAATGTAAATTTTTTAGGAAGTTCGTTAGTTGTATGTATTTATCTGGCGAATGACCTTAATGATCAGGATTTAAAGAGTGATTTTGTTAATGGACAAGTAGTTATTTTTATACTATATTCAAGATACACAAACTCCAAAGCATGTTTCGAATAATGTCGAATCCTTCATACGCTATTAGTATTGTATCCTAATTATATTATAAATCTAACACTTAAGATTTTGGGTGGATGATCAGTTATTTTTTATACTATAGTCAGAACACAGACACTCCAAAGCATGTTTCGAATATTGTCGAACCCTTCTACGCTATTAGTGTTGTATTCCAATTATATTATAAATCTAACACTTAAGGTATGTGGAATTAAGTTTATTGGCCTTTGAGGATGGAGATGTAAACATATATTGTGTATATTTATAAGGAAATTTGGTGTGGTTGAAATATAAAATAAAGAAGATAATTTGTTTTGTTTGAATAATTATAAATTAATTTTGAACCAATAAGACCATACGTGGTATGTTAATTTAATGCAATGTTTGAATTTGAATTTTGAATAGATAATACCCAACGATAGAATGAAAGTTTGTGCGTGTCTTCGATGTTGAATGGCGTAGGTCTTGAGTACTGCCCTTTGCAGAGAAGCATCGTGCCCGTGGACGTATGCACTGCTCTGCTGAACTGCTGTGCTGAACTCCGCCGTTTTAGCTATAGACTGAGCTGTTTATATAACTGGTTTTATCCCCTCTTAGATTATCGTAGCGCAGCATCACGCGTGCTGGCTGTATGGCCTTGAAGTTTAGATGTTGACGCGCGTCTTACACGCTCATATTGAAATTCGCACTTACGACGAATATTTATTGTTGTTATTATTGTTAAGGTAAGCACATATTACTTGTGCTTGTGATTTGCATAAGAAGTGTATGTATCTCTGGTTTTATGTTCTTGTAACTTGGAAAGCTCATGCGTGGTTGTTCTGTGACTTGTTGGTTGACAAGGATTCGTTTGAACGGTACTTGAAGGGCGTGTGTCTTACATGGCGAGGGGTGTGATGTGTAGGGTAATTGTAAATAAATAAGTTCGTATTTTAGCATTTTGACAACCTTTATTTTTGTGTGGAATGCCGGACGCTGTCTAGATGTTTTTTAGTTTGAGATGTGTAGTTGTTTTAATGGTCTTGTTACTGTAGACGATTTCGTCCTGTGGTGTGTCCATATCATTTCTTTGTGTAGGCCGTGAGAAGGTATGTATAGTGTAGCTAGTTATTTTTACTCTGCTATTGACGATTTTACTGTTTGGTGTTTTATCGAATGCCCGTTATCATAATTGTTGTTTTTTTTTGTCGGGTTTAATAATCTTCTCACAGTCTGATCGTATTTCTTGTAATCGCATCTGTATGTGGTTATTGTTTTGGATATTTTTCTTTGACGTGGCTGTGGAAGCCGCAGTGTGATGTAATCGCATTCCTTCTGAGTGGTCCGAATTTATATGATTTAAGTTATATAAATAATTTGTAAGTTAAATTGCGTTTTTTAATTTTCTACTCCGATGTATTCGTTTATTGGTTCAAAATCATTTTAGTGTTTTATTAACGTAGAAAGTAGACATTAATAATTACATACACATTCATTTGAAATTCTGTCAACGTTTACAAATTAACTAACAAAATAACAACTACTATGTTATTTTAAGCATAATATATACTTTAGAATTTAACTGTCAATAGTATTACTTGATATTAAAAAATATACAAAATATTTAGTTATTTCGCACAGTTTGTACTAGGTAAAAGCTTAAACTTAATATTTTCTCAAAATATGGCTATTACAAATAGATAGGCTAGGACCTATAAGAAAATAAAATATTTAGTATCTAATATAAATGTAATAAATTCAAATAAATAATGTTTGGAATAATTGCTGTGTCTGTTCAAAAATAAAAATTTTAAATCAAGTAAAAAATCTTTAAAAATGATTATATTTAATGACATGTTTTGTTATGAGTTTATAATATGAATAAATGAAAAAATATATTTTAAAATATGCACAAAAATCGTAATCCTGCAATAAATGTTTATTTTTATCATATAAAAATTTAGTACCTTAAATCCAGATTACCGATAAACATAACGGTGATATATTGATGATTATGTTCGTATTGGTATAAGGGTTGTTAATATCAAATATTATAGGTTCATATATTATTTTGAAAATCAGTTTTTAAAATAAACGATCTACACCATATTATACTTACGAATATATGATGTAAAACACATGTTATAGACATTTACTGCAACAAAAAAGGTAAAAAAAAATGTTAATATTTTGTAGAATATATTATATACAAGTTCAACAAGCTTACGATTATATTGAATACTTCTGGTACATACCTAGCATGTTCTAAAAGAACAAGAAATAATGTTTGGAAAACTAAAATGCACACCATTTATAAAATATTTGACAAAATTAGTACCTAAATTAAATATTTACTATCAATCAATACTTTTTACAAAAAAATGTATTTATTTATTAAAAGTGTATTTCAATGAAAATTAAGTTATATATTAAACATTCCTACGAAAGTTCCTTCTAGTAGTAAAAAAAAAATATTTAGAAGTAAACAATATTAATATAATAAATTAGCTCAGGTTGGCTCAGTCTTACCCATATCTTTTTAAACTGGTTTTTTCTATTTTATATCAGTGTAAAATAAATGGCATTCGAACATATATTATTCAAAAAACATCAAGTCATTGGCTAATTAGAAAATATTAAATATACGAACCTATACATTTTATTGTTTTGTACTTCAGTAAAAGATTTCTGAGACACCCTCAACATATAAAAGTTATGCTATAAATATTATATTTTAATTTTGTTTTTTTTTATTCAATACATTTTTTTATGTTTTGAGTGAAACAGGTTATTCTTACTCTGTGATTAGTTCATGGTATTGATTCCGTACGGTGTGTACTATGGTGTGTATGTTTTATGTATGCTTTTTAAATACAATTATTATTCGATTGCTGTCACCACCATCGATACAGGAATAAAATCTTATTTTATGACTATTGACTATAATAAAACTGCAATGCAAGTAATAATTGTTTTATAAGCATTTAATGATTATCATTAGGGGAAATTATAGTAGAAGTCAAGTATTAATACCTCGTCATTGAATAAGGGGTCACTGTAACAATAATCATTCTTTGTTTAAATATCTCATTCATACTAATTTGAACTTCAAGTATCTACAACATTGTGTAAATATTCCAGTTTTTCATTTTTTATTTTTACGATTAATTTTGAAAAATACTTGACATTTTTAATTTTAACCTCTCAAAAGTACCAACTTAATCTAATTTAATATTTAAAACCACTCTTAAAATTAAATATCGAAGCATTTTTGTCTACTTACATCATCTAAAGAGACACACAAAAACACACAACCATAGATCATTGTAAAATAAATTCATTCAAAATCTAATAAATGTTCCATCACTAATTACTTAAACAATATTATTTGCTAAATTAATATTTTAAAACGCGTATTCACTAACCATTGAATTTATTTCAATTTTAAAATGTCATGAATTTTATATTAAACTTTATAATATTTTTAACAAAACAATAGATGATTTTACAATTTTGATAACTAGTTATATAATTTACTTTAAAAAATTGTGGAAAAAAACTGAAGACACCATATTTTGTATAGATGTATGCTCAAATGGGTATTTCCAAATATAAAATAGATTTATTCATAGAACAAAACCATAAGTCAAAAAGTAATTTAAGTTATAAAACAGATTTATTGAGGAACACATAAAAATAAATAAAAATCATAATTTTTGATTTGCATAATTAAAAAATATGTACCTATTTGATATTTTGTATTCATTTCAACCACTATTATTACAAAATATATTTTATTGGTAATATATTTCATTTTAATTGATTATCCTTAATAAAAGTGAACACATATTTGTATCAAATAAAAAGATTGATTGTTGCTATAAACCAATAAACCCGTGGATTGTAACTCATTTTTTATATACCGTGTGTTCGCGAAAACAGGGTACACAAAAAATTGAGTTGTTGCTCTTGAACAAAATAGCAAGTTTAAAAAATTTCAAGTTATAGAAATTTATGATCCAACAGTCTAGTTTCATGTCCCGCAAACAGAATTCAAAATTATGTGCAGGGTACTTAATAAAATATTTGAACTCAATTATAAAGTGTACCCTATATTTTCGGGACACAATGTATTTATGCCTAATTAGTATATATCCATATTGAAATAATATGTCATACTTAGGTACCTGTTTTTAACAAAATCAGTTGTATTATTATAATTTATTATTTTTTTTAACTGGCCTAAGGCATCTTTATATAAACGACTAAAGTAAATAAAATACAAAATGTATATACATCGCAATTAATACATAATACATAATTTATAATATATTTAATAATGTTAATATATAAATATAAATATACAAATTTATATTGTTTTCACTGTACACGAAAATGTTTATGGTTGTACCTTCAAAATTATGTAGCCCACTTAAAGCCAAGTCACTTAAACTAAGTCATACGGCTTTTAGCGTCTGAGGTTCTTAGCTAATGCCTTTCAAGTTGTCAAGAAATTATGTAGCAGATGCGTTGGTGTGCAGCTCTAGTCTTATGTTTGTTGGAAAACTTTTTTATTTCGTCCTGGACGGATGATATCTTCAAATGTCGGTAGATGTCTTCATTCCCGTCGAACATGTATGCTGCGACAAAGAGCAGTATTTTAATAACGTTAAATATTAATTTGATGTTGGACTTGCAGATACAATCCCTCAATTGTATGCCAAAAGTCCATGTGGATTTGACGATAGCTAAAATATATTATACACAATACAGAAACCGTTTGTTTTCCAGTTCTAGTGTGGAACGTCTTCCAACTACCCATTATAACTTGCACATTTTTCTTTGATTTGCAATTTTTTTTTTTTTTTTTTGGTTACGGTGTTTTCGATTCAAGCTGGAATCGTGGTTCATACCCAACAATTTAGCTGAATCATTGTGTAGGATCGTTGTGTGATCATACAACACTTGTACATTTTCGGTAATAACGTAAAATATAATTCACGTGAAGGATGACGGTCCAAGTAGCCACGCGCGCCGACCTAAATAATTTATGTTAAACACTTGACTACAACTTACCTACGCTGTGAGAGAAAACATTTTTCGTATAAAAATATTTATTAAACACTTCGCATGAGTTCGACACACGTGAGTGGATCATACGTGTTGCTCGTTCAACAAACAAAACGCGTCTGTAGTTGTATTATTGGAATTCAAAAAAGGTGTATCGTATTCATGTTATACAATAAATAAAACTACGCCTATTTTTAACAAAATCCGATTAATTATTGCATGAAATTAAAATAATGATGTCAGAGGTATTTTCATTGTTTATTGAAATAACTAGATAAGTATTGTATTTACATGTAATATATTTTCAATGATGTAATAAAAAAATATAAATAATATTAAAAACCAAACAATATATTTTCTTATACATGGATCCTAAAAGTTTTTTCAACTTTGTAAAATATTTTCTTATTAATTTTTATTAAAAAATACTTGAAATTCTAAAATGTAAAAATCTTAATATTTTAAAATCTTAAACAATTTTTAAGCTTTATCGTATATTTTTAACTTATAACTTTAAAACATTAGGTGCCTACCATAAAACCAGGGTTGATGGAAAATCGGTATATCGACAATTTTCTCCAGGGCCGGTTTTTGTGTGAACCACCTGATTAATATTTTATCAAAAAAAATGAATTTGTAAAATCACAATATATTCACATTACATAAATACAACTACAACAATATTATGTACCTACTTTTAAATCGAAAAAAATCTTAAAACTGAAAAATTATGAAAATATATCATGATACATGCAGCAATATAACAATATAGTATAATACATTAATACCTATTACCTATTATGACGGATACATACATGAATCACGGAGAAAAGGATTTTAAAAAATAATGTTTAGATTTAGCATCTTTCTCACCTACTAATTTTAATAATTTTGAAAATGGATTTCCAGAAAATTTTTCATACACACTTAGCTCAAATTTAAAAATGTAATCACTCTGTCCACTTTAACTTTAAATGTTAGTAAACAATTCCTAGAATCGAATCCTTAATTTCTAAAATAAAAAAAATCAAAGAACTCAGTATGCTGTATATTACGTGACGAGTTTACCAGAATCTATCTCTGTAATGGATGTGTTAAGTTTGAATTTAATATGAATTAATGCATACGAATAACGATTATAAGCGAAGGTGGTCTGTTAAAATAAATTATAATATTAATATGCATTATATTAAATTATATCAAATTAATCACATATAGTTGGCATTTAAAACGGCCAATAAAGAACACAGAATCAGTTAGTATATTTATATTTTTAACATAGTAAAATATTATTTTATTTTTTGTAAACACTTCAATGTAAACCCTATACATTTGTCGCTCCGTTCGGAATCTAAAAAGTGATTTGTGAGCCACTTAAATGTATATTTCCTGGTTCAAAAAATATCACCAATTCTTCCCTGCTTGAACATCATTAGTCGCAATATATTTTAAACAATAATTTAATGTTTAAATGTTTACGATCATTTTGTACTTCACAAAAATAAATTTTTAAATTTTGATTTATATTTTCACGTATTAAGACTTGATATTAATGCAACGTTTCTTACATAACCAACTCATAAGTAAAAACATCGGTTCCGCTCAACAACTTAAGCATCTCAACACCTTTATAATGTCATGTCCTTATTAGTATAATCATTTTTATAATGGAGGGTGAATATAACTTGCCAGTTAGGGGATACATGATCAGGTTTCGAATACAATATTGTTACACCCTGACACGTTCATTTTTTATGTAAATTTCGTAATAAACCTCTCTAGCACTCTTCGTTATTTTTGGCGCAAAAGTATCATTTATTATTTTTTGGGTTAGGTCCAAGCGACAAATAGCTAAGCTCGGTATCTTCTTATTTGACAATAATCACAAATTTCAAATAAATGTCAATTCATGAATTTGAAAAACAAATATTTTAAAAAGACTTCTAGAATGTATTCGTAATTTAACTGTACGTATTATTCCACATTACCTAATGACCGGAAAATCCAATCCAAGTAATCGTTTTGTCAAATAGAATATCTATAAAAAGCTACAATTAACAAATCAACAATATATTATAAACATAGGACATAGATCATAGTTTTAGAAATTATCATAAATACATAATTTTTTTACTTTTCTGAAATTCATTTAAAAAAAGTTGTTCCTTATGATCTTATATTCGTATGTACCTAATTAAAGTTAGGTATATTGTAAAGTATTCGGGAATTGAGTTTATGACGTATTTTAAAAAATATTGTTAATTTATATGATGGTATTATCGAACTTGGTTTTTTTTTATAACTGTGTTACTTATAACTTATAAGTATATTATAAATAAGAATCCAAAAATTTATAGTTTCAAATTCCTAAGATAATGTAAAAAAAAATTTGTATCCCACTATTCACTAATCTTAAGAAATTTTATTTACGTACAGCATACTCTGCACAAAAATAAAATCTTTATCTTTTAAGAATATCAACCACTTTTGAATTCACAAATTAAAATCAAGAAAACTGCAGCTTAATAATAATAATATTTCAAAAACCATGTCTGAATTATTCATTAAAAAAAGTTCAAATTAAATTGTAATTGGTAGGTACAAAAAAATAAAATAATATTACTTTTTTGTAATTTTTGATTATCATTAAAAAAATGTATTCAGATACTTTTATAAATATTACTTATCAATTTTTTTTTAAGACTGACAAGTTAACCATGTAAAAAATATGTAAAATGATTTCAATGAATTTTATTATTAGTTTCGAAAAAATCTATTGAAGAACATGAGTATGTATACGCGTCAATCTTATTATATAAATCTTTAAAAGATAAAAATATGTCTAAATTCATATAGACATATTTGATATAACATCAACTTATTTCGTCTCATTAAAAAATATTATATTTCTACTTGCTATTGAAAATACTATCAATAAACATATATAATTCAGCAAAGAAGAATGTACTAATCTTAAAGGAATTTACAACAAACGCATAATGATTTTTTTAATTAGAATTTATGAAAAATATTTTAATATTTTAAAAATAAACAAATAAATTATACATACATAATGGACGAGGTTAATGCGATTTATGTAAGGAGTTAAATTAAGCTTATTAAATGTAACCATTTCTCAAGGAACCCAAATGAACTTAAGCAATTTATACGAATTGGGAGCATAATTCACTAACATAATTATTACAATCTCAAGGGTATAAAACTTGTCCTGATAACGTTATAATGTGAACTTGTTCCTATTATTAAACTAATATTAATATTCTTCTATATTTACAAAAATGTATTCGTAAGAAGATATTTAAATGATCAATTATTTCAAAAAATACATACACATATATATACCTATAAAATATATAGGGTTATTAATTCACCTAACATGATTGTGCCACTCATTTTTTTTCAAAATATTAACATATTTAAATTCTGATTTTTTAATTGTCAAGTATGCGGTAAGCCTTAAGGCTATATATTTTCAAATTATTTGATTTTCATAAGCCTCCTGTGGTGATGCAGATTTATCTTTTAATAAAAAAAAATTACCACCGAATTGTATTATACATTGTTAACCAGATGATTATTTTTAAATTAATATAAAACTATAAATAGTTAATACAATTAAGAGTTAAGACAACATTTGATTACAAAATGCGACCAAAAAAAAAACAAATCTGTTAATATTATTAATTATATGATTTTGATTACGTGTTTAATATTTTTATATTTGAGATAAATTAAAAAAACATATGATTAATAATATAATTTATAACTAGTTATATACCTAGTTTTATTAATAGTAAAACAAAAATAGTAAGTAACGTAAAGCGTCAAAAATGTTCATACATGTAACAATTTATTACCTATTAATATTTTACTTTGATAATAATATATTAAAACAGTTTATTAAACTAGGCACCAAAACTTAAACTTGAGAAAATTATTAAAATTTTAAATAACACAATATAATACATAATTGTATTTCATTGTTTTATTTTAAAATATTTATATATGAGTTGAAGAAAAAATCAGTTATGTATTGAATTATGTTTATATTATAAATGGGAAAATTAAGGTCATACAACTTAATTGTGTCACAATATGTCATAACCAATCATTAGTTTCCTAATGTACGTTATATAGTTTGTTATCTACAATCTACTCATTGTATTCAATATTATATTCGTTGGAACTAGAACCATTAACTGTTTGTTAGTTTTCGATACTGGCAGGTATAGCATGGAGTGGAATACGAATGGCCAACATAAGTGATAAGGGACATATTAAAGTGGAAAAAGCCGAATGTTTCGTGGTGAACCCGTGAGGGTCATGAGGCACACATTACACAGATATAAGGGGAGGAAAAAAGTTTTGTTTAATGTATTATCCAGATTAAAACAAAAGGGACCCATTCGTTTTATTTGTTGAACAGAGCGTCCGGCCCGGAATACTAATTGTGAATTATCGACTTTCGTTTAATCGACATCGTTCAGAAGTTATTTAATGCGGCGTTGGGATTTTTCCCTTGAGAATGGACAAAAAACTATCATTGACCTTTTTTCACCGTCCAACATCCACTATTTTCTCAACCACCAAACCTCCGTGCTCACATATACTTCATCCGCACTTATGGTTATTTCAAGTATCGTTTTTTTTATTACTGAAATGGGCACAATATATTGCAATATTTTATTTTTAAGGCTGTATGGTAACGTGTAGCTTATAAACTATCTCGTGGTTAAATGCAATTCAAACGAAATAAACCTATACACTCAATTGAAAAATTAAATTTTAATTTATTAAAACATGAATGCATGCATGACTTTAGCTAAGGGAACTTTATACCATAGTCTACGGCATAGAATGAACTTTATTTCAAATAATTTTGCTATAAATTATACAATATAAAAGATATATAATACATAACACCACCTATAAATTGTAATGGATATATATCTAAAATATGTACAAAAATACATAGTTGATAAAAACATAATTATATAGATATATATACAATCTGAATATATTTAATTGTATCATTATTATGACGTTTTATTTTTTTCACGAATTTGTTCTTGTCTATAGTTGACGAACGTATAATACTAAAATAACTATACTTTTATTCTTATTTGTTATTGAGCGCAATAAATGAGTATTTAAATTTGGTTATACAATCAGATCATATTATTATTTTATTATTTTTAAATCATGCGCATATTATTGTTTAGTAGGTGTAAGACCTAAAGTACATATTATAATATAATTTATATGTCTAATATATAAAGTATAACAATGGTAATATTATGGTATTCAAATGTTTTTTTATTTATTATTCGTATTATTTTATACGGTATACAATTCAGTACCGACTGCTAATTATAACAGAAAGTATCTACAAAGTGTCAGGAATACCTAAGCAGTAGTTTTACGAGGCCTAATTTAGTTACAATTGTATCAGGCATGTAATTGCATTGAATGAATAATTATAAGGAGTGGGTACAAACAGATTTTTCATTATTTTAAACACTCATGATAATATTATAACTGTTGACCATAATGTACCAGTTTCTCTAACATTGTTGAAATTTCCACTAAATTTAACTTATGGTAAATATTATGTCTACATTAAATGTAAATTATGACCTGACAAACTTTACACTGACACACTAATAACAACATCTTTTCTGGGTTTGTTTATTATTATTATTATTATTATTATTGTACATTTATATTTTTCTATTTATTTTCTTTATTTCAATATTAAAAAAGTTTAATATATGACTAGTTTTTAACGAAATTGCTCCATCTAAAATAAATATTTTATAATCTTATTTTGTTTTTTGTTTCTGATTAGTATAAGTGTATAATGATTACTTAGAAGTTAGGACAACTTCACAAGTTTTTAACAAAAATAAAAAATATCACGTGTTTTAGTTTTATGTCATCGCCTTACTTATATGCGTATTGCGTGGATAGTAACTATATATTATAGAATAGTTCAGAGAATATACTTTTTTTTCTAACTACTTATCTTGAAAAGTCCTGGGAATTTTTACTTTTTAAAAAAACTAAATAAACGGTCTAAAGTACCAACTAGGTTCAATTTTCTCCCTAAAATCACCCTCAAAGTTGAAAATTGAGATACTTTTACTACTCTTAAAGGTGACAAAAAAACAACAACACACCATTGTGAAACTAATATATTCATCACTCCATTTTGAATATGAAAGGAAATACTGTATGCTGGAAGTTTACGTATAACCACAATAATCAATTTACGAATATTACACATTTATAGTAATCAAGTAATCTATTTGTCTATTATAGTCTATACATTTGTTATTGAGCGGTAATATAAGTATTTAAGTAAAACTTTAACTCGATATAATAAGTTTTTTACTATTCATAAACCATAATATTTGCATTTGTCGTCATCTACTCCTTGATATTCTATCACAGCACCTGTTGCTGGTTTAAACAATCATACTCTCTACATCAATATCGACGCACCCTAGAGTCGTAAGAAAGTAGAATTGGTCAAAACCATTATTCTCGACAAATTACATATCTTAGGTATAAATAATGTATTACTTAAATACCTATTTTTCGTCCATTTTACATAGAATATATATTAAATTTGTATTTGAATGAACACCACGGACTTGTAATCAAACGAAACCTGCTCTGACGTGTTTAACAGGAAAAAACTCAATTTAGAGGAGACATGAATTATAGGTACTCGTTACTCATATTCATATGGTAATATACAATGTGATTGTCATTCATGTCAAAATTATACCAGTAATGGAATATATTCTGTAAGTTACACGTCACTATAAATTTAAAATTGGAAAAATACATTTCTGAATTCTGGTAAGTAGGTATTTATACCTACATTATTATTTTTATTTATAATATAAATATAAAATGTTTAGCATAAATGTACCTACCTATATAATATCAGGAAGATGTCAGCACGCTATTTGTTTTCTCTTTCTGTCCCACATCCATAATATAGGAAATTTGCTTCCAGTAGGTAGAACCAATTATGTGTTAATATTAGAATACATTGAAATATTACCAAACTGAGTTAGACATGGTATTTTAAATCATTTTTAAAGTTTAAAATAAAATGCTAAAATATCTACTCTTTCAAATTATTTCATGTATTTAATAATGTTTAAGTAAACGAATAAAAAAATGACAAATGGGTATTTAGTATTTACACATGTCATAATATAATAATATGGGATTTAAAATAATCCAAATTAGCTAGAAGCTTTATTATGTATACAATATACATAGTTTTTAATTTACAGATTATAATTTCAGAAATACACTCCATCCATTTAATTCCAAATACCTGCAAAAAATATAAGTTGGTACACTAAAACTAGGATTCTATAAGTACATCGATTTTAAAATAAAGTTTAATTTGAAATACGCTAATAGAGATAATCACTTCTAACTTCTAATGCTCTTTCCTATGATCGAAACATATTTTTCGTGTGTAACTTATTTTTAAACAAAACTTTCAAATAAGGGAATTGCAGTTGGTGTTGGATAGGAAATTTATAGTTTTTTCAAACAGTGACATACATTTAGTGTTCTCGAGAAGATTAAGCAAGAGTACCTATACAATATTTTAAATAAACTTTTTTTTAAACTAGTTCTATGGTAAATAATAATATCATTAAACAATTTTAACTATTTGTAAATGTTTAGGTAGGTATCAATAAATATAAATTAATTTAATCCTCACCTCCATCACAAGCATTGCTTAAAAGAGGTGAGCCAACACTTGTCAAAAAATCAACCAAATGTAATCAGTCTTGCTGTTTATTTTTTCAAATAAATAAATTAATATTGTTTTCAAGTAGGTATCTATATATTTTATACTAGAATACTTTTTCTACTGTGAATATTCAAACACGCATTTTAAATAGATACGTTTCATCTGTATCTGTACTTTAATACTTTTATAAGTATCTTTTACAAGATTGCTTAAAATAAAACTAAATATTTTCAAAATGTTCAATATTTCATTGTGTATAGATAACGATAACGCAAATAATAGTAGAATGTTTCAAATTTCTATTTTTTTAATTACAACAAATTAACTAAAATCCTTTAATATTATAAATATATTTATAAAAGTAAAAGTTTGCTAATTATATAGACTGCTCTAAAAGTCGGAAACAAATTCCAAAAACATATTTGAATGTGTCATGAAGTTTACTTGAAACGGCTTTCTTACATTTTGTTTTCTTACTTTGTAATTTTTTAAATTTCCATTTAGGTATAAGACAATGTAAAATATTACATATTGGTTTAAAACATTTTTCAATATTACGCTATTTCAGATATTTTCTTAATTTTGAGTTTAACTAAGTAGATAGGTACTTACTATTCTGTAAGTGTAAAATGTGCATATAATACATATTGTGACTCTTCAAGGCTCAGACATCATAATAATATATAGTATTTTAACAAACTTTGTTCGTTTATGTTGGTATATTTTATTCTCGAGCCATTTCATATAACTTGTTTGGAAAAGATAGGTGTATAAACGTTTTTAAAAAAGGTAAGAATTTATTTTCATGATATTGAATCTAGCTGGTTTTCTTTTATTATAATATAATAATGATGTAGGTATATAATCCCAATTGTTATTTTGCCTTATATTGAGAGGTTTTTTATTTATACCTATACCTTCCTAATGATTTCTTATTTATTTATCGGCGTATTTTCAAAATGTTCTTAAATATTTAGCAAAGTTTCTAGTTTTTATTATTAGACTTATTATTAGGCGAATAGTTGGCAGGTGCATATAACTATATTATTATGTTTTACCTACCTGTTCAATAGACAAAATTGCATAGAAAGTCTAAGCTTCAAAATTATAACAAATTTATAACAACTAAAAATGTCTTTCTTTTTGTCACATGGTATATAAAATCAGATTCAAACAATAATATCGTCGTTTAACATCATGTGATTTATCGGTTGAAGTTTGTTTTTAAAACTTTTTACTTGAAAATCTCTATTACTACTACAACATAATATTATTCATTGCGTGCTTTTAAAAAATATATTTTATTGAACAAATTACCCACTATCATATCAAAACAATACCTACACATTAACACTTATCCATAAATGTGTATTCATTTCTAAATGTACGTTTTTCATAGAACATAACATTAAAAAATTACGTCTAAAGATTTTTCCGACCGTATTTTGTTAGTCAGGTCTCATGCGCTGTAATTTTTTCTTAAGCAATCATTAACGTGTTCAATCGATTTAATAATAAATTGTACAATACAATTTGTGGTTACTAGTTACTACCGACATTTAGTGTACAATACAAGTATTATCATTATCTCGTGTTCGCCAGAGAGCGTGACCATTATGTCGAAACCACGGTAGAAGTCTATCTATTAGTCAGTGATCGAAACACATGGCCACCAAAAGTCGTGAATTTAGAATAACTTCCATGGTTGTTTATTTCGACCATGCCAATAATATCACACAAATATATGAAAGGACATTTTCTTATGTTATATGTGGATTACAAAGCTAATTATAATATGTGGACTCAACAGTAGGTACAAAAATATAACACGAAATTAAAAAATATATTTAAGAAACGTTTAGTCATAAGTCACTAAGTCCCCTCCCATAATTGTCACCCAAAAACGAATTTAATGTACAAATGTAACAATGTCAAAAGCTAATGGCACACGTCGCCGAAGCTACAAAAAGATCAATAAAAAAAATATATATATTACATTGAATTTTATAAAAATTGTATAAGTATAATTCCCGATATTTCCCAATTATATTATTACTACCTAGCTGACACGGCAATGCTTTGCTATTGCTAAGTTTTTGTGATTGCTTAACTCCTTTTGTGGGTAATACGCTGTGTGAAGTCTTTTCAAGTATAAATCATATATATTTTAGTTTATAGTCATCCCGACCGACGTTGTCCGTGAGATTCACTTGCGATTATGGAGCAGTATATATTATCAGGTAGATCGCGGACCCCGAATAGTGCGTACGTAAGTGTATCATCATAAGTGTAGGTAATAGGTATCAAAAAATACAAAAATTGGTCCACCGAAACCTTGGTTCGAATTCTGTACTAAAATACACAGGCTTCTAATTATTATTATTAAACCAGTAGCAACCATTTATAAACAAAAAAAGAAAATCTCAAAATCTTTTATATGTATTATAAGTTTTCATTGATGTTCCGCTCCTGTTGGTCGTTATATTATAGCCTATAGCTTTCCTCGATAAATGGATTATCCAACAAAAAAATTAATTTTCAGATTAATAGTTCCTCAGATTACCGCATTCAACCAAACAATTAATAAACTCTTCGGGTTAATAATATTAGTGTAGGTAGATTATAATACATTGATATTATGTAACTACCTAACAATTAATAATATAATATTATTGTTAGCATTATAATAAAATAAAATATAATTCTGTTTAAAAGGAAGACCGTAGCGAAATCTAGTGTAACTTTGAAACATAATAAACAACATACAATTAAACCACCAGATCGCGTATCCATTATGCATGTTCATATTAAGTTTAAACAATATTATAATGAATTGCAATAAATGCCTGTTTTTTTTTTTTTTATTTTTTTTAAATCATTATGAGCAATTTATAGATGGACCAAAGCTGTAATTTTAATACAATGCAACATTAATTATGATTGATTTACAATATTATTAACCTATTACTAACCGTAGCGTATTATACACCGCGGTACTGAATAATCCAATATAAATTATATAGGCATACCTAAAATTATTTACATTCACATTTTAGGTACCTACAATTTACATACCTAATGTAGGTATTTTCTATTTATTGGTCCTGTGCACGCTTACTCTAAAGGGATTTGATACCAACGGTTTCCCCGAGTTCAATATAGACAGTTTTTCAGTTGCGTGTCTTGTAAATGTGTACGTTGTAAATTTGTAATCGTTGGTGCAACCAAAGGGGTGGATGGTGCGAAAGGGTCTTTAGCAACCCCCCAGTTCTAATTTAGCATCCCCGAGTTCAAATTTAGCTAGTGTAGCTAAAACTCGTACGAACTATGTATAAAGTGTGTTAAGACTTAAAATGTCTATAAAAAGCTTCCAAGTATTGACTATTGGAGATTTATAACATATAAGATTTTGTAATTTTGGTATCGGGGGGTGTGGGGGAAAAGCACCCACACGGCTCTGTGAAGGGTTTATCGCACCCCACGTTTTAGAGCTCTAGTTGCGCCTATGGTTTTAGATAATATTTTTAGTGTGTATGACACTATACGTCACGTTGACAGTGTAAAAGAAATAGGCATATTATAGCACAGTGCTCCCAGGCGTGCACGCCATGACACTATCACGCTACATGTATAATTGTATTGATTATTTTTATGTCTAAAAGTATCAACATATTTTAATTTTTACTAACTAACCAGGTTTTCCGATAAAATGTATGAAAATACAATAGAATGACGTTTACTTAAAAGTTAAAATAGACTTTCTTATATTTTTAAATGTATTTTCTTAGTTTAATATTTAACATTTAAGAATGCATAATATTCGAAATTTAAAAATCAAATTTTTAAGGTAATAATATAAATAATATTAACAATTAAAAATCATTTTCGAGTTAACTTTTTATCGAATTCAAATATTTGTTCAGAAGTTCTATCCGATTACTGAGATAGTCAGTACTTATTTGTCAGCCTTATAGTTAGCAAAAATGTGTCTATTTTGGTAGAAAATACAGTCGAGATCAAAATCACCGTAAAAATATAAACATTTAGTTTATTATAAATATTGAATGAATATAATATTTAAACTTAATTTTATTTTGTATTATAATTAATTAGGGACACGAGTAAAAAATAATACATTGTCAATCATACTAAGTTGGCTAGTGCCCATTCGTTATTTCACACGGTATTTACGGTTACGGTATAGCGTTGGACTAAAATAAAATATTTGTGATGGCCTACTTTTATATTTTTTTTTTTTAACTCATCATTTATATTCGTTTATATTTTATAATTTTTGAGAGAACTGAAGTTAAATATATAAATATTATTTTTTGAGTGCTCATTTTTTCAAACATTCTATAATTATGCCTTTGTCCGGTAAGTATGTATATTATTCAATTATTGTAAGCTAAAAACATCTGTAATTTGTAAAAATGGCTAAGTATAATAATTAATACTACATCCAACATTACTTCTATTTTATATTTTTATATTACCATTTTGAAAGACTATTATCCTTAGTACAAACATTTTAATAACTTAGAAACTACTCGTTTGAATGTTAAAAATAAGTTAAATCAACATTTAAAAAAAAAATGAACCACTAAATAATTTACATTAATAAAATGTTAATTAATGTGGGCTTCTCATTTGAAAAAAAAAACAAAAGTACGTATCACCATAGAACACTCCTCAAATAATAAAAAAAATCAAGAATTTGGAAAATGTTCTGAAAATCAGAATTTCAATAAATTCAATATAAAAGGAAAAAATGGGGGTGATCATGCTTGGTGATGGTGAATCACCTTATATCCACCTAATATAATCTTTTTTAACTTTAAAATACTCATAACTTAGATATTACTCAAAATTAAAATATCATATAAAGCTTACTTGAGACCCTGGATAATACTATTACCCTTAAATTGTATAATAGGTCAGTTATTTGCTTTAATATTAAAAATAACAGAGTAAAATGTTCATCTTCTGAACAAAATGTTTAAAACATTTAACAAAACGTTAAAAAAAACGAACTCAACACTGCATGTGGTACGACATCTTCTCAAATTAAAATTCACATTAAAATAATAAATTTGTTTTTGGTACCTATAGATGTGAAATTAAAATTATTGTGATATGAATATAATATTGGATCATTATGTATAAACATTAACAGGTATTCAGACATTCAGGTATTCTAGTGATTAAATATGAATATAGGTATGTAGTATTGTAGCAACGTAAAGATAACATCATAATATAGTTATTGTCAATTAATGCAGTAGGTATACAAATAGTAACTTAATGTCGTTGTACTATAGATAACAATTATTAGTTGTTTTCAAGGAATACCTATGGATTAGACTGTTGACAAAGCAGTCAAGTGCTGTAAATCTACTAAACAGTTAGAATACCCAAACAATATTGTCTATGTATATTTTTTAAATATCTTTATGGATTTGGTGTTAAACAATTTAAAATTCAATATAAAATTAAAATAAATCAATCCTTCGATTAGTGGTAAAAACCATGAAGGAATACGGTACATTTCCTAGTGACCAATATTCATCTACAGACGATTTGAGTCATCCACGCTCTTATACTAATTCAGGTTCGTAAAAAAAACATTAACTACCCATTTATCAAACTCAGTCTCATATATTTGTCGTACAAAAATCTAACTATTTCTGTCAATTGTTTTATTTTCATTAAAATGTATAAAGATACATTTAATGTACCCTTTTCAACATAAAAAATAATTTATTGCATATTATAACAAATAAATTATTTAAATAATAATATATTAGGTATGTTAGGTAATACCTACTTTTTTTTAATTTTAAACTAAACCATTTGCTTTAGCTCTAACCTACGTATAATTTTTAAAGTTCTCTAACTCAAAACTATCGACTATCGAGCATGATAAACTTGATAAAATATAATATAATATGTATATAACATTATGTAGTTCCCAGATAACAAATTATAATGTTATTGAATATATCGGTACTTTAGTACTTATACATAGTTATAATAACCGAATTATAATAATATTATTATCGAAGTAGGTTTGACTATGGTTGTTAAATTATAGGTATATTAAATTTATATCAAAAAGTATTTTATTGAACATTCCAGTGGATTATCACATAAATATAGGCACCTACTGTGTGTTTGAATGAAAGTTATTAGATATAATGTAATAAATTTTACAATTTATCAACGTTGAAACATCAAGGGGAAATGTGGACGATTTATGGTCACTATAACAAAATTATATAGGTTTATCTTTCACCTGTGTGTAGCTCAATAGATATATCTATTGCATACCCACGTTACCTATATATAATATAAAGCAAGGGTCACCAATTAATACTTAACGCGGGCCACATTAAGAATTTGGAAAATTCTCGTAGGTCATACAAATTCAAAGTTCATAATATTTAGTATCACGTGCCGATTGGCCAAAACTATTTTATTTCTTAATAAAAAAAAATACACGTATTATATAACTAATGAAAATAGAATTACATTTAATAAATAAGTGAAACAATTATGAATTAATATTTTTAATGTGAACAATTTCTTTTTTTCTCCTTATCTGCGGGCCGGTCAAAATTCATCCGCAGGTCGGATGCGACCCACGGGTCTCCATTTGGTGACCCCTGATATAAAGGATAAATTATATGTAGTAAACCGTTTAAGAATTTAAAAAATAATACTTATGAGAAGTTAATGACAATAAATTCGCAGTATATGACATTTCTTCAAAACTATTTGATGGTTATCTATAGTTTTTATGTTATTGATGGATAATTATTTATTTGCTGAGATTATAAATTTTAAAGGTTTTAATTGTATCAATGTTAGTTTTTTTTTTTTGCACTTCCTCATAGTGGACACCTAAAGACCATAGGAGTAGGGTAGAATGGCCGATTCCTGTGACCCCCCGCTTCACCACCCCCCCGCCTGTATCGAGCTAGGCAGAGCTAGCCTGCCGAGCTAGCCCCCCGCCTCACCCCCTACCTACGTCATCACCGCCCCACCCCCGCCCATACCTCGGCAACGTTGACCGCGCTTGATAACCCCCCGCCTCACCCCCTACCTATACCTACGTCATCAACCGCCCCACCCCCTGCCCGTACCTTCGTCACGTGGCCCATACCGAGCTAACCCCCCGCCTCACCCCGCTACATCACCACCCCATACCGAGCTAGCCCCCCGCTTCACCGCCCATCGATACCATGCTACCACGTGTCATCACCGCCCCACCCCCGCCTGTATCTTCGTCACGTGGCCCATAGTAAGCTAGCCCCCCGCCTTACCCCTACCTATACCTACGTCATCACCACCCCCCCCCGCCTGTATCAAGCTAGGTTGAGCTAGGCAGAGCTAGGCAGAGCTAGCCTGCCGAGCCAGGTTACCAAGCTAGCCCCCACCTCACCCCCTACCTATACCAACGTCGTTCCCGCCCCACCCCCCGCCTGTATCTTCGTCACGTGGCCCATAGTAAGCTAGCCCCCGCCTCACCCCTACCTATACCTACGTCATGACCGTCCCACCCCACCCATACCTCGTCAACGTTGCCCGCGCTTGATAACCCCCCGCCTCACCCCTCCTACCAATACCTCGCCAACGTTGGCCGCGCTTGATAACCCCCCACCTCACCCCGCCACATCACCACCCCATATCGAGCTAGCCTCCCGCTTCACCGCACATCGATAGCATGTTACCACGCGTCATAACCGCCCCACCCCCCCCCCGTACATCGGTAACGTGGCCCATACCGAGCTAACCCCCCGCCTCACCCCGCTACATCACACCGCACCGCCCAGTCCATCAGACGCTCGCCGCGCGGCGGCCGCCCCGTCCGTGGCGCGCTCTGTCCGGTATTATATTATCACCGACGGTGGCGCCATCTACCCGTTAATCGGACGGACGCGGTTTTTCGAATTTTATCATATTATATTTCAATATTACCATGTTAAAACGTTACCCCCACTACTTATGTCGTATCCCCGTGAATAGATTAAGTTTAAATAATTGGCTGTGCGGATTTCGTACCCGCCAAGTTAATTGTAGCAAGTCAGTAACACTACAACCGCTTAACGTGAAACTTGTGCGATTAATTCTGACGGCGAAAATATGACGGGAAAAATTCAAAAAATCATCTCGGAGGGTAAAAATATACGACGTTCGACGTCCGTGCAGCCGCCTAACGATTTAATTGACTGCTCAAGCTTCGTCATTGACTTTTCGGGTCGCAAATCCATTAACATTGGACTTGACGTCTCGGACGTTTTCAACGTGTGCGTGCAGATTATAACGCCGTCGAGACATGTTTGTATAACAAGTGTATTCTTACATAGAATTTTCTCACTTCTACCATACATACTCCCGAATATAACCAATCCACCGGTTAAAAGTCGCGAGAGACTTTTTCTCAAGACGAGAATAACACGCTTTCCAGGACTACATATCGTGGTGAAAGCATGCTCGCCATCGAATCGAACCTACAACAAGGATGCCGGGTGCTGTTGAGTGAGTGCGATCTATTAAGAATACACGAGATGCAATGGACCATCAGCGAATCGATCTCCCGAAAATCTAACGTGACGCGCTGCGCGGTTATGGTGCAACTAGACCAGATAGCTACACATTTGAGTACTAATGTGTATGTCGATAAATCGTCTACCGTAGAAGAAATTACTACAGCCACCAGTAATATACATAATGACCTCCACACGATGAATATATTTCCAAACAGTGAGAACAGTTTCATTAACCATATAAAATTGGCGGCCAACAACAGCTGGCTTTGTGTTGGGCGAGCAATATTCAAAATAACGGCACGGATTACGTACCGAACAATGGCGGTGCAATTGCAGACATTGAAGAGGTGATTATTATATTACAGTATTATAATATAATATAATATTATACATCATAATATTACGATATAATATCATGCATATTTTATTCATATACTTATTTTTACAGCTTATTAGATTCCATGAGGACCCGGGCCCAGCGATGTACACATATTAAGAATATTGCTGTTGACGAGTACAAGCTCGACCCGACATTCCAGTCGCTAACCATCCTCCTTATAGTCTTAATATTATTAATACCAGACTATAGCCATATCTAACTCGACAACACCCAGTGTATTAACCATTCCTCTTAGAGTTTTTTTAATCTTTACTATATCGCACGTCACATCTGAAAAACGCACTAAAATCAATTCCGAGCGTGATATAGTAAAGTTTAAAAAAGCCCGCATAAGAATGGTTAATACGACTGGTATTCGACAAGTTAGTTAGGTCCTGCATAGCCTGGTATTAATAATATTAACGTGAAACGCAATATGTGTAACGAGATATAATATAATATAAATATATCTATTATCTATGTATGAAAAATCTGTTTATAAGATACTATTATTCGTGTTGTGCATATATATACTTGCATAGTTGTATAGTTGTATTATTATTATTATAAAACAAAATTCGTTCGTGCGAAGTAGGTACCATACAAATATTATATTGTCAATTACAATATACGTTACGTATATTATATTTCAGAAAAAAGTCGTTAAATTGTTTATTATTTCATTTATTTCAAAAAAAAAAAAAAAAAAAAAAAAAAAAAAAAAAAGTAATTACAAATATCTGATATTGTATATATTATTTATATATTTATATAGGTATTCATTCCGATGAAAACATAGCTGGTTATGTGTAAATACAGAAATCTTGACGGAATGTGTAAAAAAACCTATAATTTCAATAATACATGTGAAAAACAACATAATTTAGATATCATCTCATATAAAAAAAAAAAATAAAAAAAATATCAGATTCCTGTTAGGTACTCGGCGAATATGTCATAAAATCAGTTTTTTAACCAATACATTAATCGTTTAACATAGTATTATTGGATAATATTTAATGTATTTTAACACACTAGCATAGCTCAGTGGTGTATATAGGGCGGAAGCCTCCTAAGCCAGAACCCATAGTGAAATTGCAGAGGTAATTGTCGAATATGCCAAAATACATTTTTTGAACCAATACATTACCATTTAACAGTGTAGTATTAGAGCACTAAAAACAAATCCGAGCGTAATATATTATAGTAAAGTTTAAAAAGCCCTCATAAGAATGGTTAATACGCCTGGTTTACGACGAGTTAGATAGATCCTGCATAGCCTGATATTAATAATATTTAGATGAAACGCAATATGTGTAACGCTTTATATTATATAATACATCTATTATCTATGTATGCAAAATCTGTTTATATATTATATTATATAGGTATTAATTTCGATAAAAACATAGCTGGTTGTGTGTAAATACAGAAATCTTGACGGAATATGTAAAAAAAACATATAATTTCAATAAAACATATGAAAACTAGCATAATTTATATATTATCTCATATAAAAAATATCAGATTCCTGATATACACTCGTGAATATGGCTAAAATACAATTTTTAATCCAATACATTAATCATTTAACATTGTTGTATTAGATGATATTTAATATATTTTAATACATGAGCATAGCTATAAGCCTATATAACGATGCATTACTGGGTAGGAACGGGAAAAACTACCTGTTCGGTTATGTATTGAATGAGTGATATAGGTATAATATATTATTATACCATATTATAATATTATTAAAATATTATAATGTACCCTGCTTATATTTGTTCAACTATTTAGGATTTCATGAAAATTTCAAATCAACGACGCAGTTGTATTTGAAATATTGATAATGATGTACAGATGTCCAACCCCGGCATTCTTTTCACTGTCTCAGGACAAATGGGATGCGAAAGGGGATGATAAACCTAGTCATATTAAGCGAGTCCGCATGTAACGTATTATAATATGTATATATGCACTATCTGTTTACGAGGCACTACTATTCATCTATCTACATATATATATAATATAACATATTTATAACTCTTGTACATATCACGATACTTAATATATTATTATTGTAAAGACTTATACATGTATAATAAAGAATACATTTAAAACCCACATTGTTACAGCTATACGGCTTTAACACAATAATATAGGGAAAATGTCTGTATATAAGTGTATATTATACTATGTAATCGTGTTACGAGTTTTATTTCTCATTCACATCCCATGGTAGGCCTTTTAAAAATAATTTGTAGAATAATATATAATTTACGTTTCTGTATACACGGTATTATAATCTTTAAATAGTCATAATAAAATGGGTGTAATTATCGAGTTTTTTACACAAATAAGCCACATCTAAGCGATTCTAGACGGGGTTAAGTACAATCATCTGACAAGCCCCTGACTTCAACTGACTGTAGTCGTACACTGTTGAGACAATACACCAAGTCATACAACGCACAAGGTCGACCCTCTTTGATCGTAATATATTAAGAGAAACCACATACCTCGCATTATAATATATTATGTACTATCAGTTTGCGGGGCACTGTACCATTCATTTTACTCTATATACGTATATAATATATATATATATATTGCATACCATAAAAATGCATATTTTGTACATATCGTAATTCTTATATTATGATTGTAAAGACTTGTATATGAATAATATTACTTACAGTTATAATATTGGTTATATTAATATTATTATTACTATTTAGAAAGGTGAAATGATAATTATAAGGATGTGATGGAGGGCAAAGGATTAGAATTGTCTATTATTGTTGACGAAAATGAATGTGATAACTGGTGATATAACCACAGATTTGCTATGCGTATACCATTATATATTAATGCGCTACGTCAAAATTCCCCTCATTAACTTGGAAACATGGATAAGATGAACATGTCATCAGTATTGGTGGATATAAAGCGAGCGGATGGGGGTAGAAAACAAAAATATGACTCATTAAAAATTAGTCAATTTGAAACAGTCGCGTTAATACGTAACCCATCTTCTGATTCACTCGATAATGAGGATTATTCGAAAGTAGGAGAGATTTTAAAAGCCGCATTGTTACAGCTATACGAATTTTATTCCATATAGTACGAATTTCTCTATATAAGCGTATATTATATTATTATGTAATCGTGTAACGCATTTTATTACAAAAAATATTCACATGTCTATGTATATAGGCTATATAATATCGATATCAGGGGTTCTATACGTTCACTAGACTTTGCTGAAACACTCCTTTTAAATATAATTTGTAGAACTAATATAATTTTGGCTTGTTATATTATACGTTGCTATATTTTCTAAATATGGTGACACGAATATCGAGTTTTTACAAACGAATAAGTCGCATCTTGACGAGCATATACGGGGTATGAAGCATAAGAGACGACGCGTCGAACGGACACGGTCAAGACAGTCGCAGCGATTAGCTATACACCGCGCAGGATCCGCTAAAGGGTCGACCTTTTTCGTCTGTAATTTATATACATACCCATGTGTGCATATAAATGTCTATATATCTGGTGATGGTCGATTTAAGTAGATAGATGTCATAACGATTAATCGTTTGAATTATCGAAAAAAAGTCCCTACCCCTACAGACCTAGTCATTTTTGTCGGCACCTTCCTTTCTAGGACAGACACCAAACCTTAAAACTGTTACTCCGAGTTCAGTCTGTTCCCAGATATTTACCACTCAACACTTGACTTCTACATCTGCACCGTTTTTCCCTCTACCTTATAAAGTTTATTTCAAAGTGTTTAACAAACATATTCACGTGAATTATCATAATTGTTTTATTTATTTAATAAAATGAATTTCATTTCAATGCTTTTCTCGTTTTTAACGTGCGTCCTCTACAAACATGTGGAAATAAGGTATAATTTTCAGTATTATAATATTATCATAAAAAATATATTATTTTTTTTACTTCTTTTTTTTTTGATTATTTAGCGATAATTCATCTCGTCTCGAAAGTGATGAAGATGATAACGATGACGGGTTTGAGAATGATTCCGACGATGGAGAAATCGAGTAATTTTATTTAACATATTAGAATAAGTTTTAATAAAGATGTTTATTCATTTATTTTTTATAGGGAAGATATATTTGAAACGCTAGATTTGATGGAGTACGATCTTGCTTACTACTCACAGGTCGAAGGTCTGGGCGATCGTAATGTGATGGTAACAGAATTATGGATAGAAATAATGCGGCGTTTCCACCATATAAATTTGGAACAGACGGTAGCCCTCATCCTGTTCCGTGGGTCTAATTACATAGAATATGTAGATTGCGACATTGAAGGGTATTCCGGAGTGATATTAAGAGCCGAAAATGTTGTAAGTACTAATATCAATATTTCACTTATATTATTTTAAAACAAATAACTGCGTAGGCATATTTAACTGTATCATCGTCGGAAATGGAAGTCGAAGACGTGGTAATGGCTTACACCCAAGCTGAAGTTTTACTGCAGCTGAAATTTGAGTATAAATTATTAGCCCGAGATGAAAAGGAAATCGCGGAATTCCATACCAAAGTCCGTATGATAACCTTAGTATGGGGATTATCTAATGAGGTTTCAGTCAGTATATGTAGCAAAATTTTTAACTCATAGTATATATTTTTCAAATTATTTCTAAGGCAATAAGTTAATATATTTTATAAAATTATTTTTCAAAAATATAATAATAATAATAATTATACAGTTTTATCAAATTTATGACTGTGTTACGGGTTTTATCGATAAATATCTATGTATGTGTATAATCACCATCCGGAGTTCTACGGTGGTCAATACGCACGAAGAACGTCGCATTCCGTGCCATTAATTTCTCTAAATATACTATTGTGGGTACAAATATCGAGTTATTGTTCATAAAATAGCTCTTCGGACACGTATAATGGACGTTGTCGGACAAGTTCGTCCGGAGTTCAAATCTCCTACACACGTGGTCGGACCAATATATCTCGATTAGCTATGCAACGCGCAGGGGTGACCCTTTTCGACTGGAATCTACACATGTGTATATATCAATCAGTGTACCCGCTCAATATTGTGCGTCTCGATTGATTTGGGGAGGGTGACCGTTGATAATAATTTCGGTCGTCTAACCGTTGGACAGCGAATTTGAAATCAGGCGTATATTTTAGTCATCACAAAACAGTCGTTATGTATATGAATATATATATATATATATGTAATTGCCATCTGGGTTCTACGGTCGCGCACGGTCTTACGTCTGACCCCGCATTCCTTAACAATTCTTTTAAAAATAATTTGTAGATTAATACATATAACACGGTATTATTATATTTCACCCTTAAATTTATATCATGGGTACGAATATCGAGTTTAGTGCGCACAAATAGCCACATCTGGCGACGGGCATAGGCGGGGTATGCCAGGCTGCGTTGGTGTCCCGGCGGACACACGTGGTCAAGACAGTGACCGTCGGGCAACCCGACGGATGTACGTGTTCAAGACGACACATTCCGGTATACGACGCGCAGGATCCGCTCGAGAATCGACCTTTTTCACTCTAATTTATACATGAGTGTACATCTAACAGTGTACCCGTTCAATATTGCGCACGCCGAACGGAGTAGGTGGGGGTGGCCGTCGATGACGATAATTTTGGACACTTGTCCGCTGTCCACTCAATATTAAATCAGTCCTATTTTCTCGCCCGCTCAAAACAGTCCTCTCGTCCATATAGTCAATATCGTCCATCATCAAGTTCCAAATATTCATAAACATCGCCGTTCAAATAAAGTGAGTTTTATTAAATAATTATTATATGCTGTCGTATTATGCTAGTATAATGTCTATAATTTTTAAAATAGCATTCATTTATATTATATTATACGAAATTAACAAGAGTTATATTTTTCAGTTCTGAATTCATTCCCTCGTCACATTCAACTACGTCAAGCCATCCACAACTCTACTAAAAACTAAAGTGAGTTAATTAATTAAATAATTATATATACAATTGTATCAAACATAATTTTAATTCGATATTAATAACCAGCATTTTTGTTTTAGTTCAGCTCGTCTCCGTAGTTCACCCGCAGCCCCCGTGTCCCATTTCGTCGAATTTAACTCGAAAACTTAAAGTGAGTCAATTTTTAATCTATTAAAATAATAAGATATTTCTAAAAAAAAAAAATATCTATTCAGGCATAACGGTACGCGCATACGCACACGTTTAGACAATTTATTTTTTATCTAACATTTATTTTTTCTGTTCTCAGTTCATCGAAATGGCATTCCTCAAACGTTAAAGGCTCAAGTGAGCAATGTCAACCTTTCGATCGGCGAACTCTCCAGGGACGTGGCGTACTCCGTACAGAGCATGAAGAATGTGGAAACACAATTCGGGATGGCGGTGTCATGCGTGCTATACGATACCGCGGGGTAACGCACTATAAACGTGTTTCTACCGAAATCTGTTCAGATGACGGACGACGATATCGTTAGTTATAATCTCGGTGCTGTTCCCGCGGTAAGCCTCATATATCGAGGGCTAAATAAAGGAGTTTGTAATAGATTTCGAATAAACATTATAATAGAGCTCTTTAATATAAATATTATTGTCCTTATCATTATTATTATTGTAATAAAAAATAATTACAAATATTTTGTTATCCTCATTTTATCTATATCCTATAATTTTAAGGGTCGTATAATATAATTATATACATTTAACAAGTTATATAATTATTTTGTCCGAGCAATGAGTTGGTTTTAAAAATATATTATTTAATAATTATTTAAGGTTTATCCTCGCAAATACGAGATGGTGGAATATTTTATATTTATAAGGTTTTATTATTTAATAGTCGACATTTGTATACGAATTTAGGTGTTGTATAATATAATTATATACATTTAACAAGTTATATAATTATTCTGTCTTAATAATAATAATAATTGGTATTCTACGGTGAAAATCTATTATCTAGATTTGAAAAAAAAAAAAAATAAGAGAGACTTCAGTGTTCAAAATAATAATAATAGTTTATTTACACAAAATTAATACTACATTTCAAAGTTAAATTTCGATATCAGTTTTTTTTTCCAGTGTTTTTCTCGATCCCACCCTGAGTCACTGATACAACTAGATTGTACGTCATCTGAAAATATGAGTAATTTTATAGTAATTCTATTGCGATTTTATTTATACATTAATACTTACGTAATGCATCTCCACCGCTTGCGAAATTGCCGGATATCAGGAACATATCGAAAACAGGTGGGATATACCAATCCGGCGTCGAGCACGGAAATGGCTGTCCGTCCGGTTCCCAAGAATCGGGAGATTTCCACGGAAATCGCTGGCCGGGATTAAATCCTAACGATTCTTGCACGATCTCGGGTTCGACTATACGTAGCGTATAGTCATCCGGATTGTAAGTCTCTCGAAATAATTGTGGTGACTAAAAATAATAAATACATTTTAATTTAAATAGAGTGGTACCAAAATATAAAACTTACCAAACATCGAGACTTGGGGACACAGTCGAAAAACGAACACTCCTCTGACGACATATTAATATATATTGTTATTACACGTTCGTAAATGGTTAACTCCAAAGACTGACTGATGAAGTGCTAGCCATCAGAACGCCGCCGTATATTGTCATATAAATCCTCGCTCCACCCCGTTCACTTCTTATCGGAGTGCAAATGAGCGGGGGGTTTTTTTAAAAATAATAATAATAATGGTGTCAAGGCCTCGGTATAATATATAGGATAAGTATGTATGGAGATAAGGGTGAGTATAAGATAAGATAATGATGAGAAGATAAAGATAAGATAAATATGATAAGGATTGAAAGATGAATCTGTGATACTAAAATAATAATAATTTAAAAAAACGAGATTAAATATAAAAACGGTGTTAATATAATATTTTAACATAGTACACTCACATATTTTTTTATACAACGGTTGTATTTCTCGATTATACAATAACATCATATACAGATATGAGATCATTTAACTATAATAATAAAAATAATAACAATATAATAATAACAATTTACTAATTTATACGGTGATGACCGTGTGCGTACGTGGAAATATTGTCGGGTAATACATGACGCTTATCGTCAGCCCTGTTTAAAACTAATTTCATAGTCCTAATCGTACGCATTTCGTGTTTAAACGACCGTATAGAGACATTTTCCCTATACGGCGTGAACGGCATATAGCTATAACAGTGTGACGGATGTGTGGTCGACGGTGAATTTGTTGCAGACGTTGAGGCGTTCCGATGTATTTGGGCGACAGCTTTCAGCGCAGAGTCGGCGGCGAACATTTTTCCCATACTAGCGTCGAATTCGTCGTCGCACTCGTCGGATTCCGCATCGTCGTCCACGTCGGCGAATAAGCACCGCTTATGTTCGGCGAAAGTGAGATGGTTTCTGATCACGTGTCCCATAACACCCTTCGCACGAATTGTGACCTCCTGTTCCACGTCATAGGCATACGATTTGGATCGTAAAGCTACGAATTCGTAGACCGTCCTGGCTCCGCATTCGAACTTAAATCGGCCTGGGAGGCGCTTCCGAGCAGTCGTATAGCACTTATGATCTTGAGGGAAATTTGAGGTGTCCATAAACTCCATCAAATTGGGATTTTTTATTAGGTCAGCGAAGAAATCGTTCGTCGTCACGCGGTAGAATAGTGAATCTGAAACATGTAATAATAATATATATATAAAAACTGCATAAGTTTACACGAATTTTATATAGACGTACCAGTATCGGTATAAAGCAGCTCGATCTTATCTCCGTAATGTCGTTTCATTACATCGTAATGAAACCCGTACATTCAAAACTTTGCTCAGTTCTAGTACGGCGAATCCTATGTATATCGGCTTACAAAAATCACTTCTTTATTATGTTGCGTGACCACCGAAAGATTTTCGTTATACGTCGTGCAGTACTTGAACGTCGGTCGGTTTATTAGCTTTCGCATCCTGACGGACACGATACAAGCTCCAATCGAATCGTAGGCGCATATTCTCAAAAGTTTTCCCTACATACATATAGTATTATCATGAAGTAAAGTTTGAGCTGATTAAAAAATGTATAATATAACATACCGTATACCGAATTGTTTAAATCCTTAAAAACTTTTCTTCGAATTGTTTTTTGCCTGCTTTCGTAATTCTGTGTTGAGATTTATGTACGGGGCCAGCCATGGAGATTGGCGGAACTCTAACACTCTGTGCGTCTGTGGAATGTGCGTAAAAGTTATAAGATACAAATGCATAAAATAATAATTATATTAATAATCACTTTTTCGACTACGACACCATGAGCCATGGCCTGTTTCAAATTCATATAATGAACCACGTAGCGTTCTTTCCGCACAAATGTGACCATCAACTTTCGGACAGTCGACCCGTGCGGGATGCTGGCGTGAGGCAAGAACGGCATATCGTTGTGGGCGTCGTGCAGATCCTGCGGGTATGTTATATCCACCTCGTAAAATCTACCCACATCGTCTGTCGCGCGCATCCACTCTAACTGAGCCAGGGCGACCTCTGGATTTCCCGCGTACCATACGAAATCCCCAATCGGCATATACTGGCACATCGCGTAGCCGTACAAATTGTTTGCTAAATAAACACGGTAAAAACACAGATTAATATACGCGGACATATATTTTTATTTTATAATTACCATCTAGGTATATGAGTGACGTGTTGGGTTCTTCCGCATTGTATCCGGGCGTCTCGGGATTGTTGGCACGCGCGTGACGCTTGCTAGCCTGCACTAGTCCACCGCGCGTACCGGACTCTATGAACAGGACTTTTTCAAAATCGGTCAAGAGTTCAAGTTGAACTTTTGTAAGTTTCAACATGCAGTCAAAACTGAAGCCGGGTGACGTGTAGTAATGTGCAGGATCCAGGTGATATGTCGCCATACATATATCCTGAAATTCTCGAACACGTCGGCGCTTAACACACATCGACTTTAAGGTACAGATCGCTATAAGCGCCGAGCGTTGTACAGCCGAAATGATTCCAAACCCTGGTCGCGTGATCGTAATCCTCATCGCTCACGTGCGTCTCCGTCAACGCGCTGTAGAATAGAACTTGTCTGGTAACGATGGCACTAGCAATTTATCCCACGAATCTGTATATTCGTACGGATATACGCCTTTCCGCGTTACCAACTCCATCTCCGACGGAGTGAACACTTTCGCGACTTCGCGAAACTTGTCAAAGTTCGCGGAGGTGAGGTTCTCCGCCAAGTGTGCCAAGCTCGACGCCATGAACCGACACGTGTCTACAAACCTGACGGAGAACGAGTTGTTAATATACTTCGAGAACGAAATATATTTCTCCTCAGTGTTCGCGATTACCGATATACGATTATTGTCGCCGTCGCCCGACAAATTCGTCACGATAAAATGGGCGTCGTAGTTGCTCAGATTATGCAGATAACATGGTACAAAATTCGGTGTTTTCAACTTAAGGTTGCACGTGTTGCATAATGTTTTTAGAAAACGTCCCGACAAGTGGTCGTGGTGTGCAGTTTTACAATTGCGTTCGCTAAACGTGCAGCTGCACAAGTCACACATTGTCTTGACGGCATGCCTGTGACAATCCTCAACACTCATTATAATCGGTATATTAACTTCCTTATATAATCTTGCTATCTTTGAGGCCACACCGAGTACGTCACTGACAAAGCGTTTGGCAACATCGTCCTGAGTAGCTGAACCACGGAAAATGACCGGAGCTCGCGGTATGTCGAACTGGTCGAGCAACTCTATCGGCACCCCCTCCGCCGCGACAACATGGTACCCGTAGCTCATTGGATGATGTTCGTGTATCGCGGTGGTATTTTCACCTTGTTTTTGCCCCGTTTTCAGCAGTAGGGCTTCAAAGTCAGCGTATACCACGAATGGTAGACGGGTCGTCTTACACCACGCCTCGAATTTGAGCGTGTCTCCTTCTTTCGGCATAAGAGGAACAACCGGTTTGTGTGCGCCGCACAGTAAACGGTGCTTGGCCAGTGCCCTCTCTCCGTGCAGTTTATATTTTAATGGGCGGTCCTCAAAACTGGCAAAGCACCGTTTGCAGTAAAACAATCGATGTTGATGATTATTTTTTTGCGAACTGGCTAGGCGTGAAAAATTCGAAATGAACGCATAATGATTATCGTCATCCTTCCCGGTGAGTAAGAGCAGGTCGAAATGATCTGCTTTTTCTTCGTCCGCGATGCGTAGCGGATATGCGACGGATTGTGTGGACGACTTTTTATTGTTTTTATTTTTCACCCATTTTCTTACGCCGTATACATTAACGGTCGTGCCGGGATTTGACTTTTCAAATACCTTTATCTCGCACACAGGGGTGGGGGTTGATATTGCGGAAAAGTCATAGCGGTGTTCTTCCCTCGAATAATTCGCGCCTACTCGCGCGCGATCGCAAAGTACGTGTTTGGCTAGGATCGCCCACTTGAAACATTGCCGGTCGATATTTTGAGGGTTGATAACAGCATTCCGGTTTAGAATACTTTCCGGCAACGGTAAGTATGACGATCCCCCCATAGGCGTGTATTCGTACACACCCAAGAGCAGTCCATCGATGCACGATAAGGAAAAACCACTATACTTTCCGGCGTAGCAATCCTCTTCGGCCAGGAGTGCTGAGAAATCGCGATCGACCAGACGCTCGACGTTACTGTGCACGTATAATTCGCGGGCCGAAGTTTTAAATGCGCGATTTTGAGCTGAATTATGTAAATTTGGTACGACGTATGTGGCCTCTAATTTCAGGTTGTATTTGATCGGATTAATACGCCCGCACTCACGTAATTTCGCAATTAATTCGGACTCTATCGAGTTGAGGAACGCGCGGTAACTGGACACGTTATCGACATTTTTCCTAAAATACCACATGATAGTACGATTGAGCGACGCCTCGATCTCGATAAAGCCGGGCGTATTAACCTTTTGCATGCGAGCATTTTTCCGTTTGATATTTTTCCTACAATTTTCTGTATGAGCCACAAATTCCCCGGTTGGCGGTGGTGAAAGCGAAAGCGGAAGTGCGGCGGTCGCGGGGGATCTTGCGTCGGGTTCATCAAAGATAGGCTGTGTGGGTGGCGGGGAAACGATAGCCGGTGTGCGGGACGTGGATTGTGAGGCTTGAGGTTGGGGGGTAGGTATGTCCGCACGACGGCGGCGAGGCGAGATGACCGTCGGAGTCAAGACATCTGGCAGGGCGGACGGCATAGTGGCGGGGGGTGCCCAGCATATGACCGATGCGCGACCTAACATATATTATTAATATTAAGATAGTGTCTTTATTATTATTATTTATAAGAGTAAAAAATTATTTACCCATTGCTCCGCCTATTCGTACAGCGCTGTGGAATTCGGGAGTGTTTTTAGCGATCTCTATTTTAAAAATAATTTAATTAATAACCCCGAGTAAATCATTGTCGAACGGAAAAAAAAAACATTGTATGTGTATTTTTTCGGATCGATGGCGAATAATATTCAATGTACTTACTATGGTGATTTTGAACGTGGATGCTGAGATTGTTCCGCTGGGTGAACGTCTTGCGGCATATCCCACACGAAATCACTGATCCATCGTGGGTTTTAGCGTGTCTGTTTAGATCGCACTTATGAACGTACACTTTTTCACATAACACACAGTTAAACATTTTTAAATATTTAACACTAGAGAAGTTATTTTAACGGAGTGAGCGATGGAATACGAATGTACACCAGTTGTAGTCGAGCTGCACTGACCGTCTGATCTGTAGAACATATGCGGTTGCGGTGGACCCGAATATCGGATGCGGTGGTGGGTGGGCGGGTGGTGAGGGGTGTCCGACATTATCTATAAAGGCTGTAGAAATATTCGACCGCTAGTACTATGCGGCGCTGGGTTTATTTTATAATTGACGGTCGAAATATATACATTGCGCGACATGTATCGACAATGATAAGCATCCGGTGGCGGTAATAATATGCCGCAGATCTGCCTACGACCTACTGTTATCTGATAACTGGAGATAACTAAATATTTGTATCACCATTCAAATATTTTTTAATTTATATTATTAATGCTTTGCATATAATTTGCAATGCCCATTAACTATAACCATACTATATCCGTCAGTTGCTTACAGACGGTTGCACTGGTTAGAAGTGACTTATTCACGTTTAAACGTTAACAGCTAGAACGCTTATTTACGATTTTAAATATTCGTATACGTTTCATTTGAAATGAATTTATTAAAATGTACCGTCGATTGTCGATCACTAGTGCGTTTGGTACGTGAGAACTCGGTTCCGGAATATCCTCAGTATACAAGCTTTTTATCAAGGCTGAAAACATACGATTCACACCCGACTCGATCGTGTCAAGATAAATATTCGCTGTCTGAATGCGGATTCACATATACCGGAACGGGCGACTTGGTTCAATGTCACTACTGCGGCTTATTGTTGGGTCAATGGGAGGAAAATGACAAAGTGTGGCAACAACATGCCATGCACAACCCTAAATGTGTATTCGTACTATTGTATAAAGGCATGGAATTTATTGAAAATGTAAAAAATGAATTTAATAACAAGCGTATTGATAATAACGGCATTCGAGTCTGTAGTTGTAAATCAGGACCGTATGATGTTGGTAATAATAGTAATAGTCGAGCCCATGTATGTAAATCAGAATCGTCGTACGATGTTGTTGGGTGATAAACACCCATGTTCATTATAACACAATAACCTATATATATATATATATATATATATATATATGATACTTGTATTGAATAAACATCGAATTATATTAAACAATTAAATCGTGTTAGTATTTGACTTGGTATTCTGGTAAAAGTATGTATATATTATGATAAAATTCGAAAAACCGCGTCCGTCTGATTAACGGGCAGATAGCGCCACCGTCGGTGATAATATAATACCGGACAGAGCGCGCCACGGACGGGGCGGCCGCCGCGCGGCGAGCGTCTGATGGACTGGGCGGTGCGGTGATGTAGCGGGGTGAGGCGGGGGGTTAGCTCGGTATGGGCCACGTTACCGATGTACGGGCGGGGGGTGGGGCGGTTATGACGCGTGGTAACATGCTATCGATGTGCGGTGAAGCGGGAGGCTAGCTCGATATGGGGTGGTGATGTAGCGGGGTGAGGTGGGGGGTTATCAAGCGCGGCCAACGTTGGCGAGGTATTGGTAGGAGGTGAGGCGGGGGGTTATCAAGCGCGGGCAACGTTGACGAGGTATGGGTGGGGTGGGACGGTCATGACGTAGGTATAGGTAGGGGTGAGGCGGGGGGCTAGCTTACTATGGGCCACGTGACGAAGATACAGGCGGGGGTGGGGCGGGGGGAACGACGTTGGTATAGGTAGGGGTGAGGTGAGGGGCTAGCTTGGTAACCTGGCTCGGCAGGCTAGCTCTGCCTAGCTCTGCCTAGCTCAACCTAGCTTGATACAGGCGGGGGTGGGGTGGTGATGACGTAGGTATAGGTAGGGGTAAGGCGGGGGGCTAGCTTACTATGGGCCACGTGACGAAGATACAGGCGGGGGTGGGGCGGTGATGACACGTGGTAGCATGGTATCGATGGGCGGTGAAGCGGGGGGCTAGCTCGGTATGGGGTGGTGATGTAGCGGGGTGAGGCGGGGGGTTAGCTCGGTATGGGCCACGTGACGAAGGTACGGGCAGGGGTGGGGCGGTGGTGATGACGTAGGTATAGGTAGGGGTGAGGGGGGGGTTATCAAGCGCGGCCAACGTTGCCGAGGTATGGGGGGGGTGGGGCGGTGATGACGTAGGTAGGGGTGAGGCGGGGGGCTAGCTCGGCAGGCTAGCTCTGCCTAGCTCGATACAGGCGGGGGGGTGGTGAAGCGGGGGGTCACAGGAATCGGCCATTCTACCCTACTCATAGGTATGTATGTTTTAAAAGCGTTTTGTGAATTAACAGTTTGATTATGTGATATGTGTACCTACTTTTATTTATAACTGTGCTTAACATACGAAGCCGTTAGGATGTTTAGTTGAAGCCTATTAGTTGCTTAGTTTAATATTAATTTTTACAACTTTACTTCAGTTGTAATGGGGTAGTGGTAACACTGGATATAAAATTTATTTTTACTGTATTTTAAAACTATTAAAAAAACTTTATTAAAATGTGTGTTAGAATGTGTCTATTTTTAAATATCATATTAATGAACTTTCCTGGAGAGATTTTTAAAATGGTTTTATCAATTTTAAATATATTTTAATATTATACAGTACTTAGTCACCAATTTGGCACTTATTCTGGACTAATCAAGCAGAAAGACATTTTTCTGGATTAAGCGGAAGCTTAATTGATTAATTTGGTCCTGAGAATTGTATCAGTAATATGCAGCTGTCTGGATTAAACGATGACTACTGTATTTATTATTACTCACCGACTAAGTTCAGTTCACTGTAATGACGTGACTAACAAAATAAAAAATAAATATTAAATTTCCAACCAAATTTCAAAATAATACGAAAATTAAGTTTAAATCTCATTACTAGCAAATATCTTGTATTTATTTATTTCTGAGAGAGAGAGAGAGAGAGACTGTAGGGTAAAGATTTTCTAGTTTAGTATATATACTATACAAACAATGATTTATATTATAAATGCATTATCGATGCATAGTTGAGTAAATACTTTTATCTATAGATTAAATTACTTAAGAGTTCATAAACAAAACAAGTACTTATAGGTACGTACAATAAAATAGTTCATAAGATTAATTAGATTATAAAAAAAAACAGAAATTAAAATAAATATTCATTGATAGAGTGCGGTATGTATTGGTAGAGGTTCCTATAATTAAACCTATGATATACATAAAAAATAAACTTTCTACGTGAATAATTTAAATGTAAATGCTTTCCTGATAGAAACTTGCTGACAAATAAATTTTATAAATACATTCCTTAGGAATACTCAAAACAATATCGTATTGACTATGAGACTTAGGAGGCCAACATTTTCTATTTTAAACTACAAACCAAATTTTTAATTCAAAATTTACTGAAAAAATTATTTCAATTTAAATGTATTACAGAAATGCTGTAAATATTGTTATTTTTATATTGTAGAGAACATTTTTTTAAGTGCCAATTGTCAGTGAAAAATTAAGAAGATTTTAAGAAAACATTTTTAATTTACTCAAATAATTTTTAGTCATTATTTTTTTACCTGGCCATCACAAATTACAGTTCTTTTTATTAAATATAATAAAAGAATTAAATAATAATACAAATTGTTTAAAAAATATCTTCATTACCTAATCAAATAATCAAAATTACATTTTCATTTTGTCGTAAACACACAATAAATCACCCTAAAATATTTGGTTCAAGACAACCTTTATTGAAAATATCCTACTATAAGCAACATATTTCTATTAATTTAACACAGTATATTAAGACGTATTAAAAAACACCGAAACATATCTTTCTATTGAAAATTATAAAATTAAAATGTATTATTTTAGAACTTCATAAATATAATAAATAATAATATATACCTACATTGTAGATACTCGAAGAAAAATGCATATCTAAGTATGACGTAAAACCAATGGATCTGAATTTAAAACGTATTCAACTAATATAATACATTGATATTTGACTCAGCCTCTGCTAAAATAGTATGCAAATAAACTATTTGATTTACTTATTCTATTCAACGTCTATCTATAATCTAACAAAGTAAGAAATAGGTTTTACAGATCACGTTTAGGGTTTTTGATGAATTGCCAAATTTTAATAAAATATTATAGCCCATTGGTATTGAATACAAAATAACTAAACAATTTATTAGATGGTATCAAAAAAAAAATGTTTGTGTATACATGCATATTCCACATTAGGTGTCTTTAGGTCCCAATATCAACTAAAAATATATGAAACGTAACTCAAGAAACATAACTAAAGTGTATTGTGTGTATTGTGATTGAATTATTTTAAACAATTATAAAAATTGTATGTTATAATGTCCATTATAATATAAAATCTTGAAACAGATTCTATACCATAAAGATGTTTACGAAAAAAACCAAAACATTGAAACCAATATACATATTTTATTTTTAATTGATATTATTAATAATTTAAAACTTACTACTTTTGTGTCAATTATTATATTTAAATGAACATAAATGTAATATAATCAGTTAAAAATATTGATTTCTAAATTAAACTGTAAAACTAAGATCTATATTTAAAACAAAAAAATACAACTGATATCCTGCAGTTGTATCTGAAACTACATAGGTAAATTACCTTGTAAATAAACATTAAGTATACCTACTTAGTAATAGTAACAATATAAATAATTATGAAAACAATAAATGAATAGGTAATGCGTAGGTAATTATTTTAAAGGTTTTATTGTAAAACAATTACAAACATTACAAACATAAAAAATATTTCTACGTGTCTCTACTCTATATACATGCCTGCCGGCTGTCACCTTTAATCCATTTCAAGCATAATATTGAGTCCCGGAAACTTTTACCGAGCAATAGAAATGGTTATACTAGTGTAGTTGGTATATTGGATAATACAGTAAATTATTATTGGTCTATCAGTCAAATGCAGTCCATTTCAACAGTAAGTTATTTAGATCAATGCTATGCCATCTGCAATAAATTATTTATCTATTTACTTGTCACGACCTTTGTGAAATTATGCAAGAGCTTGTGTGCTTGTAGTGTCGTATCTACAGTAGGTACCTATCAATAAATCATGCACTGGAAACGTAGAATCGAAAACACATTTGTAGATTGGTGGGTACTTGGTAGTTTATTCGAAATGAAATGTCTTCAATTGTTTTTGTAAATAATTAAAATACCTATACCTACCTAGGTAAATCATAAAAATACATCGTTTTAAAACAATTATATTATTTTATTAGTACAATTATGTATACAAATGGAACATAGAATTGTAATACCTAATATTATAATTTATATGTATTTTAAAAAATGTATAAAAATACATACAATTAATACATTTAGTGTGCAGCAGTAGCTTAATAGCTTAGGAAAAAATCGACAATAACACAGCAATACACACAATACATATTAACTCAACATCTCCCTTAATAGCATGGAAATATCCCTGCCAATAACATAAAATAATATAATTGATTTATTGATATAATAATTTAAAAATAAGCCAAACCGAGGTTTGACATCTCCAGGTATACGTGGAATATTAGCAAAAAAAAAAACAAGTTCATGGAGACCTTTCGATAAAAAATTTGAATGAATACTCTTATTAACATAAAACAAAACCATATTTTCTTTTAGTATTTTGTATTATATTAAATTTATCACAATATAAATTGTTTTTAAATATTAATTACTTCATTAGTTTATGAAAGATTTTTATGAACTCTATTTTTCTATGGTCCACGCCCATGTTAAGAGATAGAGATAACAACGTTGGTGTAATGTGTTCCTAAAAACAATATTATATGAAGTTAGAAGTAATAATAGGTAAGTACATAAAACGTTAAAAAAAATCAGTATATGATATACGTATATAAATGTTCAAGTATCGTATAAAGTTATAAGTATAAAAATTAATATGGTATATTCAATCAAACTAAACAAACTACTTGAAACTTGCGTTATCAATCGCTTTTGATTAATATTAATTCAATATTTTTTGTACGTTTTATTTTTGTGCAATATATTTTGACTATGTATTTGTTGAACAAACTAAAATATTTATGTCAACTCAATTATATTCAATAATTAAAGAGTTTAATAAATAAAGCAAACATTTTTTTATACATTTATGAATTTTAATAATACATTTAAATATTTAAAATTTAATGCACGATGTTCAGGACTTGGTATTATTATTATTTTTAGTTGATTCCATTGCGTTTCAAATAATTATGAAAATGAACAATAATAAAGTCTTGATGACTGACCTATTTGGACATTATATCATAATCAATAAAATACAATAACATTTTTTTATTGTGAGTTATAATAAAAAGATACATTTGGATTTTGATCTAATTAATTATAATTACTATCAAATGTCATCAACGAGACATATTCATCACAATGTTATTTATTTGTTTTGCTCAAATAACGTTGCACACAATTTATATATCATTAAAATATTAAATATGACGCATATGAAAATAAATTGTTGTGACAGTTGAATACTTTATAGTTATAGTTCATAAATTTATTTATTGATAATATTAAAATATTTTTTGAAAGTCCTCACTTAATTAATGTATAAGTTAAACTAATAAAACATAAATATTAATTGTGAATACAAAATTAAATAAGTAAATCAGCATCTTAGTATTATAGTTTCTTATACAGGGTGACTCACATGCACACCTTCATTTTTCTTTAACAATGAATTTATTAAAATACTGGTTTTTAGAATTTTTAAGCACACCTATGTATACTATTTAAGTGTACCAATTTAAGGACCATATTTAAAAAAAACTTTTATTTAAAGTTAGGTATTTATATGAATAAGTTGCATAATTCACTAACATAATGAAATTAATCTGTAATATCTACAATATTAATCTATTAACATTTTAAAATTAATAAAACTTATCAGAGTATTATAAATTATAATTAATAAATACCTATTACATTTTTTGAAATGCGTTTTTAAGGGCTTGGTATTAAATACTTTAATTTTTAGTTTATACCTATATATTGATAACACGGGAACTACTCATTCACATTTGTATTAATATATTATACCAACATTTACAGAAAACAATATTGATTTTCATTTGAAAAACGAAGTTTGTATCTACATTCATTATTAAATGGTATAAATAAAAATCTAAGTTTTTAAAAATATAGACCATCTTCCCGCTTCCGTATATACTTAAATATTCCAGAAATACATTCATTATTAAAGGAAAAATATAGGGGTTGCATCCTTGGTGAATCACTCTGTATACTATAATATAGTTATTTATTTTGAAAAATACGCCTTATTTTTATTTCTGTTTTTTATGTGTATTACATTAAAAATTATTCATTTTTTTATATAATAATGTTTTTATACTTTTTGATTATTTTAAACCTTAGTTATATTTATATATTGTAGATATTGTACTTTTTTATTTTATTATCATATCAATTGTACTATCAATAACTATATTTCTACAGTTGCAAACATAAAAAAAATGTATTGTTGTATTACATTTAAGAAGCTACTAATATCTACAATATTTGGTTACAACGATTTGTTAAATTTATAAGGAAACCGTCGTTAGTACAAATACTATTATTATTTATGTAGCTACTCAGGCTACTCTATTATAATATTATATACACATCGATAATTACATACTGTGTGATAAACTGTACGCACTACAATAACAATCAAAGAGATGAGTAAGCATGCATAATTTCAGATAAGGTAAAATTAATAATTATCTGCCGAAATGTATCATGACATAATAGTATAATATTATTCCAATAATGATTGACCTCATACACAAATTGATAACAATTATTCTTAGTACCTAGTATTAATCATATTATGGTATGGCCCAACTAAAATCCAAACTTCATAGGGGATAGGGATTTCCTTAATCAAATATGGTAATGAATTAAGTATCGTGGAGGGGATACATCATAGGGTTATCCCGCCTATTTTTAAGCAATATAGTGATGTGACACCTGTTGCTGGCGCTGCTGAAGCATAAACATATTTTATAGTAATTCAGTGCGCGCGTTTTAGTCCAGCAATAGTGAAACACACGCCGTGCCGTAGTTAAATTTCAACGTATCATTAACTTACAGACAAAACAATCTCAATCATGCCTAGATCAAAAGGTAAGCTAAACACTTGATTTTTATAATTCCGATTTATATTTATTCATTTTTCATTCGTTCATTTATTCATTTTTTCATTTTTTCATTTTTTTGTAAATCAATTTTTTGAAGTATCAAGTTTGATTGAAAATGCTATTTGTTATAAAAAAAATAATATTATAAAAAAATGTTTGTATAAAAATATAAATTTAACTATTTTAAAATACAACTTATTGTTGTGAAAAACGGGTACAGTTATGCTTGCATATTATAATCCACGAGTACACTATTAATTACATTTTCTGATTTAGATTAATGATTTTAACTATAATTGTTAATATTATAATTTATTATTAATCTTCATAACGTTAAGTAAAAATACATTTTGAACTCTTTGAAAATCAATTACTGTTATTATGCCACTTTTCTATTTTACACAAAAGAGCGTATCTAATAATTCTTAATCATAAAACATTTTTTATTTATCAAATTTTTTAAAACAGTCAGAATTTGTTTTTTTCCATTGATATATTTAATCATGAAAACATTTTATTAGTATTAACTAGTATTAGGTAATCTTCATGATTTTAATCAAATAAACAATACTAGCATTCGTTAAATAATACATAATTATACCTATACATTTATACATTTTATTGTTTATAATAACTATTGAAGGACAACAGTTCAATTTTTAAATTAAAATAAATAATATTTAGAAATTCAAATTAAATATATATACATGGATTAAATGAGATTTTGAATAATGTATTGATATTTAATTTCCTTCAAAATAAACTGCAATATTTATTAATGCCCACTTACCTTTTCTTAATTTTGTAAACTATAACTCAACAATGTAAATATCTATACCAGTCTTAAAATGTAGACATTTGTATATAGTTTTTGAATCCCAGTATCATTTGTTACCATGCGTTTTTATTTAATAAAACAAAAATAAATTATATCAAATTTGTGTATGTTAACTATTTTGTCTAACAGACTGAGGTAGATTGAACATTTACTTTTTTAAAGAATCATATGTTTACAATTTTATTTTTAAATATTATGCTAATATTCTCATATTATGTTTGAATAAATTAATAATAATTTATACAAAAATTAAAACATTGAATTATAATATATTAACACAAAATCATTATTGCTCAAGGTATAGGTATATTGTTGAACTTATATTAATATATTAATATTTGTAAATCTAAATTATATTTGAAGTTAATTTAAATTGTGTGCTCAATTAGATAGGTACATAATATGTTTTAACTTTGTACAGCAGATTATGCTTACTGCGAAAATTCCATAAAAACAATTCGTGTTCTAATTTATTTTTATTTGATAACTCAATGAGATATCGATCTATTAATTATTCTGTTACAACAAAAGTAACTACGTGTCTACGGTTACAGTATCATAATACACAATAGGAAACTGACTTATAATATTGAATTTCTATAAATATTAAATATATATTATTTTCTAAACAGTTTACTAGATGAGGTTTGAAATTATTTTATTTTGGTAATTATAGATGTACCTAAATACCTATAATTTGTTACTACTATGGTATGAGTTTATGTTACCTACTTATAATGAAAATATTGTTTTGTGGATAACTATTTTTTACAAATTATTAGGCACCTAAATGTACTGTTTCTTAGACACTTTTATGCTTGTCCATTAGGACTATTCTTATGTTTCTCGGCGACTGCAAATTAACGGACCTTTTACTGTTCACGTTAAATGAATATTTCAACCTTCAAAAAAGTTGTAGAAACTAAAATTCATTTCGCTCGTTGAAAGCACACAATCAACGATTGTAAACAATTAAATACATCTGTTTTGTATTTTTCCGTCTCCCGAATAATTATTTATCATTAAAAAACAAAACAAACCAAATTACACATACGCGTTGTAGTAGGTACTATGGGTCTCTTCAATGCATGTATGTTAGGTACCTAGTATATAGGTAGGTGCTATAAAAAAAAAATAGGCATATTTTTGACCTAATTTTACTCGTATAATAGGTTATAGTATTATGGTCAACTATATCTATTTATATTTAAGTGCAGTATAACTGTATATTAACTGCGATTACATTTTATTTTCACCTTACCCAAAGAATTAATTACACTTTTTGGAACAATGTATTGTATAAAGTAAATTAATTAGTGTATACTAATTGTGCGAATAACCAACGGAAGTTTTAACAAACGATAATGTAACGCCGTACCGGAATGTTACAATTCCGTTCTAAGAAAAGATAAAAAAACATTAAAGTAGTTTAAAAATATTATAAACAAAATGTATGAAATATGTATATTAAATTTACTACCTACATTAATTTTATTGATTGCCGAGTTGATTTTATTTAAATATTCTGTAAAGTAATAATAGAACTTTATTTAAAAAAAGTATACATTTTTATAAAACATAATAAACAGATTTTTAAGAGGTTTGAGTTTCTTATTCATATTAGGTAGGCAACTGATTAATATATTTTAGTACCTATGTTCTTTCATATACCTATTCTATGGTTAAATGCAATCAAATAAAGACATTAATCTTTTTATTATTTTATTTGTGCTCGTAAACAATGTTTTATTGATTAATCCAAACGATAGCTATAGGATCATATAATAATTTATAAATTCGCTATTTTTGCATATTATAGATATGTACATATTTTATTTAAATTTAAGACTAGGAACCTTCCTCGTAGTGTTGTGTTGTTACGAAACTATTTCGATGGGAACTATCGCAATACAGATGTCTTGTTATTTGTTTTAAATATTCAAGAAATTTAAGTTGTCAAAACCATTCTTACCGTTATATCTACGCAACTACTCATCTACAATATATTATGCTTACTAATGTCGCTTGAAGTGATTTGAGATTTCGTGATTTCATTTAACACGTCATACATAGTATACCTCCGTGATAATCACTCCATGCTAAATATAAACTAGCCAACAAAAACATAACGTTTAAAAGTTTTCAATCTAAACATAGCTTTCGTATAACCCCTTTTTATTATCATGTCTTCATATACTATTTATTGTATATTTATTAGTCAGCTGAGTCGTATAATATATTCTCTATAATTTAAAATATATTTTATAAAAATCACACACATGATATTAAAAAGAAAATACTTAGGTAATACAAACCTGCCATCTAAAATTATCAAAATATTATACTGGGAGAATTATTATTTTTTATAAAATTATGTCATTTATAAAAGTGTCGGTAGTTCATATAGTTCTGAAAAATTAAAATATTTATAAACATGATATATTCAAACATGCAGAATTTACAATCAATTTTATGAAAATCATGAAAAACAATAATGAGAAGAAGTACCTAATTAAACGTATTTTAACTACATTTTTATCAGAATATGGTAATCCGTGTAGAATTTTTGATGATACTGTTGGAATTCAATGATTCATAATTCATGATTATTTCTTTTAACATAATATTATAAAGAACAACCACTTTATTGTATTAAGACAATCACCGCAAGTAACCACTTGCAGGTCACTTAACAAGTGAATCCCTCTATTTGAAATTACTAAATTAATCATTTAACTATATTTAATATTCCCCTGAATTAGTTTCTCAATAATTTTGAAGTTCATAAAACAAAAATATTTTAGATATTATATAAATGTTCTATAAAATTATAGTAGCGTTTTTAATACCTATGTGTTTATTGTATTAATGTGTACCCAAACGATCTTACGTTTGTTTTTTCACACCTGGTACCTATACATTATTATACGACGTAATATTTAGGTACAATTCAATGATACAAAATAATGCGTTCATGGCAAGTGTGTACCTACAACAATAAGTTAAAATGGTTTGTTTTCAACGACTACGGAGCCCATTTAATCGTAAACAAATAAAATATACTTTTTTATTCGTTGCTATGTAGGTACCTACCTCATATTTAATTTATGAAACTGTTCAATAAGTAATACCTAACCATTTTATAATATATTAGGTCGTGGAACCCAGTGTGTAATAATATGTTCATATTATACCTTCAACAGTTTTACCTACATCAAACTTGAATTTAGTATGCTATTAAACATGTAAAACCTATGATTAATATTTAAAAACAGGAATTTTCATTCAAAATAATATATATTTGTTTTTTAAGTAATAGTTAATTTTAGTAATAAATTAAGTTAGGGACCAAAAATAGTGTTAAAATAAAACTGAAAAAACAATCATAATGATACATTAACTGTAATGATTCAAAATATCATTGTTTGTATTATGGATATAATATAAGCTGTGCCTATATAATAATTTTTTTAAATTAGAAATTATAGTTTCTTTAATTTAGATACCTATATAAATTATAAATACTTTATTGTATTTAAGTATTTTAATTTTAGATATTTCACTTCACTAACATTAATTGTCTATAGTTATATTAATATTCATATATGATACAAGTGGATAAACTATTTTATTATAATTTAATTTTTATTGTTAGTCTAATAACTAATAAATAAATACGACTACCCGTTGTATCCTATAATATTTAAATATTTACGTACCTATAAACTTCAATTTTTACAAACTAGAACCATGAAACAGATATTTATAAATTTAATGATTGCGTTTATTCAAAATTATCTAAAAAATTATAACAAAGTAGGTAGGTATTTATTTAAAATTAAATTGAATTACAGTGTGTATGGATTCCATTGTGATAATATAAGTATTAAGTAGGTATATAACAAATGTAAAGAATAATTTATTTATGGTTCGTACTTTGTTAAATGAGCTATATTCCAGGTAGGTACTACTCGTTAGTTTATTGAAATAAATATATAACTTTAGTTGATATACGTTACTAACTTAACCTACTTACTAAAATTGAAATGGAATTAAAATTTTTTTTTTTTATCAAGTTTTATTTACTTTTTTCAACTTATTAACACATCACGTAGAATATGGTTTTTTATGACTCACTTATTAAAAAATAGCATGAAAATAAAAGTTATTAGATCTCAAATTTAATATCCTGTTATTTAATAGTTGCGACTTTTGTAAAATCTTTGTTTTTAGTCTATATTATCTTGGTACGTTTGATTTGTTTCTAAATTATTTAACTTTGAATTCCGGTGTTATTTTAGTTGATTTTGTAGATACACAGTTTTGAATGGTTAATGTTAGATTTTCATCCATCTTAATTATTTATTTTTTTATTTCTCATGAAGTATTCGTATTTATTTTTATTTTCACAAGTGCTTAAGAATAACTTTGATAAGAATATAATATTATGTTATTCCTACATTGATAGTCTAAACCTAGTATTCTAAAGCAGTACTGTAAATGATTATTGTAAGACATTTTTGATGATATGTAGGTATATAGAGTGGAAGAATGGCCAATTAGTGTAAGCCGTTTAAATTTAACGCTTCTTTTGTACAATTTTTTTCTTTGAATACCCAAGTGTCTTAACTCCTACACAATTCTGAATTAACTTGGATCTCTTTCAAAATGTTTAACGGAGAAAGATATCAGAATTGTAGCAGGTTCCTGTAAATAGACAAAAAAAACTGCACATTTGGGATGCTTACATTTTTTTTTCTCGTAAGATCTTAAACCATTCAGCAAACCTATGTAAATTTTATTTCAAATTTAATACTTTTTTTATAAAAATAAAGGCTATGACATTGTACGGTTAGGTTATTATTTTATGAACATAATATACCATTTTATCTAAGTACCTTTTATGTTATTATATAATTGTCAATTGTAAATTCTAATAATATATTATGTTGTTTACATTTGAGTACATATTAAAGATTGAGGAAATTTATTGTATTGTATCTATTAGATACCCTGAGGGTTTCTCCCAAATTTACTGAAATTCGGGCTTACCCTTGTTTAAGTGAGTAGGTAGTAGGTGCTTCGGAAATGTGTGGAGTATGATGGTGACTGTAATTGTATTGCAGTTGAAACAAATTGTATTAGTTTGCTCGTTGTTGAGTGAGTAAGTGAGTTAGGCTATTGTTTTGAGATTGAGAAAAAATATAGGTTTGGTTTTAATTGTTGTTACTTGTTAGATAATTTTTCACTCACCCCGACAAATTTTAGATTGATTGTCATTCATTTATTGTAGTATTGAAGTTATCATTTAGAGTTCTTAATTTAATTAGGGGTAATCAATGTATTACAAAGTATTAAACTTCTTACTATTGTTTGTTATCTTTTATTAAAATTGAGCGGTAATGTTTAATTATCCACGAAGCACTTAAAAGCTATAAAAATAAATTTATACAAATTAGATTATACCATAATTAGAACTATAAATAATTTGACGTTTTAATATCCATCGTTAGTTATTATTGTGATGTGGTTAATAGAGTTTTCTTATTGACAATTATTGAAAAGTGTATCTTAATTGACAGATTCGACTCTAACTTGCCGTGGTAAAACTAATCATTATAGAAATTACATAATTTAGTTTAAAAACCATAACTTGAATAAATTATTGCACGTTAAATACCTGTGTTTTTATGCAATACAATAATAATAAAAAGCTAAAATAATAAAATTAATTTTTATCTCATTACGAAAATCGTTAAAATATATTAAATTCTTATTTAATACAAGGTTTGTACATGGTATATTTTATTTATCTTAAAATCAAACATATTTTACTCAATGTACACGTGTATAATATCAAAAGTAAAATAATTATTAATTTTGTTTGATGGCATTTTTTTTTAATTGCATCGCGCCTTTATCATTTGATTCAAATGTTTGGCTAGTTACTAATACCATTTATATATGCATAAGTTTTGTGAACTGATTCAAACAAAAACTCAATAGGTTAGGACGTTAGGTCAGGTCGAATAGTTAGTTATTGAATCAGTATATTATGATTTGTGTACTTAAATGAAAATTAATACAATTACCTATTTGTTTTTTGTTTTGTATACATCATGTTGGTATCACTGACTAATTACATTTTCTGTTTTAATTATTGAATTGATATTTGATATTCAATTTGCTTTTTTCACTACGAGAGGTAACTACTAACTTGTTATTCTATATAGCACACTTTAAGTTAAACACATTTTTCTTCAAGGAGCTAGTTTTTAGCCATATACTTACAATTATTTTTTTAAACTGTCATATTGTTATTCTTTTGGGTACCTACTATAATTCTATTTATTATTTTTAAATCAACAGTTAAGTTATAAAAATAAAAATAATATTAATAATTATATAGCTACCTGTTTATTTTCTAAAAACTGTATTTTTAATTTTGTTTTAGTTGTACATGGTATGATAGCAATGGACGACGTATCTGACAATAACAAAATATGGAGAATGCTGTTTGCCGAATTTTTGGGCACGGCTATTCTATTGTTTCTTGGTTGTGGCAGCATTATGTGGCTTAACGGTTCAACTAATTCATCAGATATCCTAGCAATCTCTCTGACTTTTGGTTTCACAATAGCAACACTAGTACAGGTAAACACGATAAATATGATAATTAAAATTAAAACCGATCACGAAAACAGTAATAATACATAGTACCTAGTTCAATTATTACAGTTCAATGTTACATACAAATTAAATCATGCAAACAATGAGCGTAGGTACCTATACAGAAATATTTACACACGTGCAAATACAAGTGTAAAACTTTGGGGGACCAAAAAAATTTTTCTTAATACATTTTAACATACCTATCGAAGTAGGTATATAAGTATATAATCAAATACAACTCTACGTTTTTGTTGATGACAAACTGATTGTCTTTGCTCTGGTAAATACTTATATTATTCAAGATCATAAATAAATGTATAAAAAACCAGATTATTTAGATCATTATGTTTTCATAGTTTCTATATTTTCTATAAGTTTCATAATCATATAATAATTTCATTGCACTCATCCCTAATAATACAGTAGTCTTTAGTCTAGATAAATTAACTGTTGTAAAATCAACCTACTGGTTGTACATATAAAGCACCTTGACTAAAAAAATATATTCAGAAATAATATTTTTACGCTTAGGTACAATTCAATCAATTTATTTATTTTATGCGTATTGAATTCTTTATAAGTTAACTAGTATAAACATAAAAAAATTACCTACATCATTTTATCTGTAATGCTAGATGATTGATTTATAAATGTTCGATCTAATATTACAAGGTACATTTATTATTGCCTCAAAACTGTATATAATAACTATATCCTATGGTTACGGATTTTAAGGATAAACACATTTAAATTTAGGCACTTCTTATAAAGTGAAACATAATATTTGAAGGACACAAGAACAAAACAAATCGAATAAAAAAAATGGAATATTTTTTTCTTCTTCTTATGATATTATACTATATGTTATCATACGTATACCTTAATACCAATAATACCTATATAGGTACCTAATACACTTTGATTGTATTATTGTGTAAAGACAATTTAAAGGAAAATGTTGAGGAATATAATACGCATAATATAATACGAGTATAACATTATAATATTGTGTTAGATTATAATATTATGTTTATCTGTTAAAAATTAAAAACCATGCATTCATACGTCTTCATTGTTTCGCAATTATATTTGTCAATATAATTTGTAATATTATGCAATTCATATCTACGAAAGTATGAACATATTATGTTGTTTTTTGCAAACGTGGAAAACGATTGATAGTTTATGTAAAAATAAGTTAATTGGAAATTATCCATACCGAGTTAGTTTACAATTGTATTATATTTTATTTACGTTTATTAAAAACATGCGTTTACCACCTATCTATTATATAAATATATTATTTTTGTTTTATTCATGAGAAGTTGTTTTTTACTGAAAATTCTATTTTAGATATTTGGTCAGACCAGTGGATGTCATATCAACCCAGCAGTCACGGTTAGCTTTTTGGTGAGTGGCCAATGCTCGTTTTTGAAATCTGCTCTGTACATAGTTGCACAGTGTTTGGGGGCTATAGCCGGTATCTACCTTCTAGAAGTGAGTGAACTCTACTGTTTTGATAATATTAGTTGTATATATAATACGTATATAAACCACAATTTATAGATACTTATTAATGTTTTTATATATACCTACAAAATACACATACATAAAACATACATGGTATGGACATATATTGTGTACATTGGACATACATTATGTATTAAATATATTGTTTATTGATTAGAAATTTCGTGAAATAATTTCCAGTGTTATTATGATTGAGTGAGTGATTGAACAATGTTTAATGGGTGAGCAATTGCCTGATTCCAGGTAGAACTTAAGGGGTGGTACATTTGTACATTTGAGTGTTTTGTTTTAATATAATGTATAAGTTTTGTAATGTACATATTTTGTATGTATTGCATTGTCAATTTGTAGTTAAAAATTTAAAAATTCAGTTAATTTATCATTGTTATTGTAAGTGGTGTGAAAGTAAACACATGTTTGAATGGTACCATTATATTATTATTATTAGCCATTAGGACAGAGACTAGCCCTATTAACCTATATTTTTTTTTATTGTGCATGCAGATGCAGTTTGGCCAAAGTACCAAAATGTCCAAAATAAGCCCTGAACAAGTTGTAAACTCTAATATTTTTGAAATTTTGGTCATAATATGATAAATATTATTTTGCTTAAACAACATGTTAAATTTTTTTTATGTACCTAACTTAAACATCAAATCCATAGGTACTCATTAGCTCCTTAGCTTTGTTTTCAAACAAATCAAGACGACCCTGTGCTTGTGCTTAAATGAAACAATTTCATACATCTTTTGAAATTATCTTCGAAATGTGTCCACCACCCTACAAAGCACATATTTATAAAATCTTGAACAATTATTTTTTATTTTGTATTTCACATTTTGTCAAGTTCTAAAAAAAAGATCACTTTAGTACAACTGTACATTCAAACAATTCTAAAAATGCAAAAATATGCAAAATAAAATTATCAGAATCGTTTAGGTCATTAAACACATTTTGGTATCAACTAGGTATTATTTTCACTTGCTACATGGGGGCTAAGCAATGTGCTACATGGGGGCTAAGCAATCTGCTACATGGGGGCTAAGCAATCTGCTACATGGAGGCTAAGCAATGCGACAGCAGTACGGTCTACATGTAGTGGTTTTTTCCAGGAAAAAAAGGTATTATTTTCAGTAAACATTAAAAAAGATGCCAAACCATATAAATACCTGTCCTAATTATATAGATACAATTTACATTATAATCAAGGATTTATACTTTTATAATTATTAATTTGTATTTGTTTAATACTGGACAGTGGACACCAGCCTATAAGTCTTGCTTTAGTCGTGATTATATCGTGATTGAATATAGCGTCCAAGCTTCCCGATAAAGTGTTTCAGGACGGCAAATTTTCCAAGAGTTACCATAAATAATTAAACCTTCACTAATTATTAATTATTATGCTAATATTTAATCTTTTATAAAAAAATTCTAGTAGCAAAATATGCAAAAAAAGTTTGTCTTGGTTTAAGTAAAATAAAATATGTCAAACCCCCAAAAAAGTGAAAGCGTTTTATAAGTGCCGCGGGATGTCAAAATTCTAAATACAACCTGAGTGGCTGAGTATAATACGATATTATTTTGTAAACTCCGTTCCACAGTTTTTTTTTTTTTAAACAATTGTTCATTTTCCACCACAGAAATTTTGCATACTTCAATGTTAACCTTCAAAGTATAAAAACTATTGCATTTTAACCTTAAAAAAGTATGCCTTAATTGAGTAAAAAACACAGGGAACATAATATACAATTACATATTATTATGTGTTTATTTTATAATATAAATACAAATTTATTTCTAGTTTTTTATCAACTGATTTATGTCACCGTTAAATTAAAGTTACATAATATTATAACTTTTCCCACAGTGTAATTGAGGTATAAATTATAAATAATTAGCTGATATTATTATAAATATTTTATAATGGTCATATTATGCATGTAGGTATATCATTGAATCAAAGAAAATTATTTTTCTGTTGGTTAAAATAAAACGTATTTATAACTTTCAGAAAAGATATTTACCATATTTCCATACAAATCAGTGTCTGTAATGTTGTTGCATTATATGATATTTCAATGATCGAATCTATTTTATTATAATAATTATTGTGTTGTTAATTTAAATTTTACTTAGATTGTATTTATACATCAACAAAAATAAACCACTGGGCACATTACAATTCTGAATTATTGGTTATTGCTGCATTACAATTTAATCTACTATTTCATGAGCAATGTTCTTGACTTTAGTATGCATATAATAAAATACAAAATGCAATTTATTCATGATTTGAAAGGATTCATTTTAAATTTAAATTTATATTAATATAATGTAAATAGTTTTTATTCAGAGGAAACACTTGTATAAGAAAATTCACTATTGAAAATTACATGGATTTTTCTCAACGTTACTGCAATAATATTTCGTAATCACTCTAACTTTAAAAACATAACTAATAATTATTATACGATTCCAGATTTGGTGATTAAATATATTTCATTTTTATTTGTTGTCTATTAGTTTGTTACTCCAGACGCAGTAACTAAAGGTTTAGGAAAGACAGCCATAAACACACTGCTTCAACCGGGACAAGGATTCGTCGTGGAAGCATTCATTACCTTTATTCTAGTGTTGGTTATTCACTCGGTCTGCGATGAAGCCAACCGAAGCAACATAGTTACGCCGTCCATTTCCATAGGTCTGACCATTGCTGCCGCCCATCTAGCAGCGGTAAGTAATGCACCCACTCTATCATTTTATTTCTCTAAATTATGATCACAAATACATATCTCAGTAGTTTATGAAATCGTTTCGGTGTGCCAAATAGTTTTGTCATATTTTATTCTTATTATTAATTTTTAATTTAACCCTCGGCAATAGTGACCTGTGGGATGTATTTACATTTTACATCATTACAAAGTGTAATATTGCATAACTGTTAACAAATACGAATATACGTATACTATAGTGTATATTCAATGACCAAGATATATCAAATAGGCTGAGACGGTTGAGTAGATAGTTTGGTGTCAACAATGAATTTGATTGTGGAAGAGATAGAGTCTAAGTCCTGAGAGCCTGATTAATCGATTCAGCCAGTGATTCCGGAATTTTCTCTTCCTTGGCTTTATGATTTTTAATTTTATTTACGTAGCTTCAGTTATTTACTGTTTATATTTATAATTTTCTTTATATTATATAAATACAATTACCTACGTCAAATAAATACTCGGAAAGATAGAAATTAAATTAAATTATTAGTTTTGAAATATTAATAGAGAGAAATAAAGAAGCACTCTGACATTTGTTTCAAATCCATTCTTTAAATTAAAAACTTATTTTCAAGTTTAATATCCTACAACTTTATATCCTTGATACCTGCAGGACATGTAGCTTAGTTATATTTCGCAAGTAGAGTTTGCGTATGTACCTAGTGTTACGCGGTGACAGATGAAACAAAAAAAAAGAAAAGAAAGAATAATACTAATCTAAGTCACTATGAATATACTATGCCTATAGCGGAATGACTTTAACAAAGCATATAACAAAAAACATTCGCTCATTTAACCTCAAATTCACAAGGATATTTATATTGTTAGACAGGTTGTTTCGACAGTTGACTTTGCTTTTCTTTTTGATCTTTTTTAATCAAACGCCTTCACAAAACAATTCCTTAACCACGGGGATCTTGTGATTCATTTGTTTGTTTAACTCACATTTTGTTCTGTTTAATTAATGGTTAAAACAATAGTAAAATTATAAAAATATATAGGTAACACTTACGTACATTTTTCGTAAATTAATCGAAAAGTATATCATTACCTATACGACTGCACTTTCCATTATTTATCGGAAAATCAATTTTATTGTTAAACAAATGCACACTTTGAATGCATGTAAACAACGGTTATTGAAACTACATGGCTAAAAACATCTTAGCTATCTTCAGTTTCAGTAAGTTGTAGGTAACACCAATTAGTAAATGTGCTTACAGCTGATTATAATCATTTTAGTCGTTTCCAATAAATGTTCGTGAGTGGCAGCGATTATTGGTCATGTATTCTTCATTATTTCATCTTTTTATTACAATACTCGCCGAGTAAAATATTCGAACATCGGTTTTTACTAAATGTATAATACACCAATAATGTAATTGATACGTCGTGTATTAACTATATAATTAAAGATCACCGATACTGGTGTGTTGTTGGCATAAAATATGTGCGTGGCGCGCGTGCTCGCGCTATTATTGCCTATCGGTGGTGTCGTGTCACATGGTGATTTTTTATTGAACGCAATAAATGCATTATATTATATTGGATTAATTCGAAACGGATCAGTGAGGCCGTAAACGGCGCGTGTCAAAGCGATGGTCGTTCGAAAATAGATTTTTGCAATATCGCGTTATTAAATCGGTATAATAATTGACATCGTAAACGTAATAAATAATTAATCCCCGCACTTATCCGGGAATCGAACACCCCCGGCGTACACCCAAGACAAGTTTTACGACGGTGTAAAATAATAAACGTACACGCGCCGATTTGCGCGGATTGTAGATAATTAATTGCACGCCGAACACCAAATACACACACAATAATATGATACGCCACCGCGAATTTAACAACGGCTATATAATAGTGTTTGCTTAAGATCGCTTACACGCGACAGGTATACAGATCGTGTGTGTATATTAAATCTCTTTATTGTGGTTTATAGCCTTATCGGCGCCGTGTCTTGGCCGACTAAACGGTCGAAGATGTGCGAGTAAAACGGTTCCCATATTAGCAAACGGTATTCTCGTCGGTCGCGACCGCGGCAGGACTACAACAACCTGCCATGGCGTAGGATTTTCATACAGACGTATTATACAATATAACCATTTAGGTATACGTTGTCAGGGTTTCTCACGATTCGTTGAATGCTGACGTCGGATGCCCCCCAGGAAAACGGTCACGGAATGATCTGTGCCGAGAGACTGACGCGTTACGCGTGGTGACGTCATGGAATAATAGCACGATAATAATATTATAATACACATTATTATCGTTAAACTGTGTTGTTTTGTTTGTTTACTCTCTCGTAGTTTCGTCCGATTTGTTCTGCCGAGTGAAAAAAAAAAAAGTGAAACAATAGGACAACGAGGTCGATAATAATATATTATGAAAAGCGGCGGCTTCGTAGCGCATGCGGTGCCGCCGTGCAGAGAGAGGCTCCGAGGAAATGACGATTTTATGTAACGTACGACTCATCGTGTGTGTGCTACTGTGAAGGACATGTCAGAATATTATTATAATAATCACATCGGATGAGCCAGACGACCTTTTTTTTATTTCGCTGTACCGGCGGCGGCGTATCCATACGATTTCATAGTCATAATCGTAAAAACTTTACCGTGATCCTCGTCAAAATTAAATTGAGAATGTTGTTATAAATTATATAATATCGTCATACAACAAAGCACGGCAGTTTGTCTTCAAAACATTTACATTTTTATAGATATATATAATTATAATCTTATTATACTGTCAAAAGCTCGAAAATAACAACGCGTACCTATACCTATAATAATACTACCTATCTACGGCGAATGTGTAAACACGCGAGTGTACCGCACTACGGTGGTACCTAATAATAATAATAATAATAATAAAAATAATAATGGAAAACACACGTAACCGTTGTAGTGCAATATTTTCCGAGTGTGGTTAGTTGAAATACCTAAAGGTACGCACGGTGTGGTGCCAATTAGACATACACATAGGACCGTACCATGCCCACAACTGTGACAAATCGTAGCCTATATTATATAGGTACAGTATTGTAATGATGACAGGTGAGCAGGTGACGTCGAAAGGGTGACGGATTGAGCGAAAATTAACATTGTTACAGTAATAAGGCCAATATTATTAATACGATTGTGGTGTATCGTAGTGTAATTTTGCAAATGCGGTTTGACACGGTTTTTTCTAACTCAAACACACCGGATGAAAATGTATTTGATGAAGAGTACTAGTCGACCTTTTAGCCACAATAAACTATACAGAATAATACGCTATATAACTATATATTATATTATTTATATGTTATTATATGTATATTATATATAAATTAATGAAAAAAACTGATAATTATTTTTAAAAAATCCGTGGGATCAGCTATACGATAAACCAGTCTAAAATGACTAAAATTAAGTGATATCCTAGTAAACAATGTTTGCATTTAAAACTAAAAAGGGTACCTACATAAGGGGTTTTATACCTTTCGGAACGTAGGAAGAAATATTATTAATTTACCTGGGTACGTTATAGACATGTAAAATTTAACAGAAATTCGCTACATTTTGATATTTTTGGTTACGTAGCCAGCCATCATAACGACACTCTCAGGAGCACCTTTCGTCCCCTGTTTTATAAATACAATGTGGTATGAATTACGAAACAAATTGAATAACTTTAAATTTAAACGATCTTAGAATTTTTTTAACTCTTAAGTTTGGTTTGAAATTTCTTTAATGTTTCTAAATATTATAGATACTATAATACTACTATATAAGAATAAAAAAAATCTAGCGAAGTCACTCCTCTGCTGTACCTATAGTAGGTTTCGAGTGTATCTCGTCATTGAGTTCAATTGTCGTTCAATGACGAGGTACACTTGACACTTACTATATTATTATAACAGAGTGACTATATTCCCCGGATTTTTTTTAAATTTCAATAGGAATTGTAAAAAGTCAGACAAGGCACAACCCTGGTAATAAATAATGATTACTTATCTCGGTGTATTAACTAGCTTGCATATTTTGAATACATAGATAAATCTTTTGGTTCCATAAATGATTCAAAGCGAAGCTCTGTTTAATATAATAAATAATATATAGACATAGTTATAGTGTTTATTAACATATTGTGTTTTAAATATCTGCTTAGAATTACGACAGAGTAGTCTTCATATATCACATATTATGCATATTACATATTAGTATATTACCTGTTCGGGTACATTTTTTTTAACGTTATTGGCAAAACTTTCCGCAAGAAAAAATACGTCCTTGTAAAATTATAATAGTACACCTATTATAGTGTGCGTTCATCATTTTTATAGAAATTTAAAATAGGTACTCATGCGGTAGTATAATATAATAGTTATTTTATAATGTGTGCGTATATTTGTTTCTAAAGAAGGAAATCAATGTACCTACATACATTAGGTTTATTTAGCATCTATTAATATAGATAGTTAAGTGATCACATGTTATAAGATAACTGTGTATACGAAACACTTGAGTGTCAATCGATTTGAAAGTGGGTCATAAAGTTATAATCGTGATTTGTGAGCCTAAACTCCAAATAATCAATACACTATAACTTTTAATACGTTAAAAATGCTATAATCATAGACAATAATACATACTATATATTATTATCTATGATTATAACATACTAATAAAAATGTATTGTTCTACACAATATCGCGTAATTTATTTTTATTTTCGTGATATTAGAGGGTTGTCTAAAAATTCTATGTATGTAAGAGCGGAGCCCTTAATTGGTTTTAAAATTATTGAATTATCATTATTTTTTTTTCTTCAACATTGATGGTGATTTACAGTAGCAAATTTGTATCTAGTTAATACTTTGGGGGAACAAAAGTAAAAATTTCTATTTTAGTATATTTTTTATTAGTATTGATCAAAATATTCATGGTCTGTCAATAAGCTTGAAAATGTAATAAAAGGTTCCTCCAATCTCATAAATATTACTTATAAAGGCTATAACTATAGTGTATATATTTTTTAATGTGGCTATAGTTAATTTATAATAAACCATGCATTTATCTGAATTTGAAATTGTATAATACATTTATATGATAAAAAAAACAGATGGGTGTAAAATACATCATTAAAAATGAACTGAATAGCTGCAATGTTGGGGTAAGCATTCGGAAAAAATACCAGTACACCTGAAATGTATTGAAATATAATATACATATACTCAAAGTTTATTCATTAAAATAAAATGAGCTCAAACTCGTATTATTTACGGTCATAATTTTGTTTATACAAGGTAAAGCACACAATAGAGTACAATATTCATTGACACGGTAAATGAATAAAAGTTATTTTATACCCTATTGCGCGTAGTGAGAATTTCTCAGAGAATTCGGATGAAATTATTTATAGTATGAATAGGATTGCAGGCGTGTAGGTCTACAATATTATATTATATACTTTTAAAAAAGAAGAAATCAACGAGTACACAATTATTACTAAGCATTTAAGCTTGGGACTCGGGAGTAGTTGTAGTGGGTGCACCAGAGCGGCAGAGTCCGTCCCATTTCGTCGTTTATTCCGCAATAATAGCGTATTATAACGATATCGTATGATTATATAATTGTTTTGACGCACAACGATAATGATAACGTGCGCAGTATTATTATTATCGTATTAATATGGTAACCGGTACGTCGTTTAATTTCGTGCGGGGAAAACCGGATACCAAAAATAATAATTACCGTGTCGTGCGATCGAGCCAATACCTGCAGAACCTAGCCGCGTCGCGCCGCCCCGGGATTACTCACATCGCGTGCCGTGCGTGTCGTGCCAAGATGACTGCGTGTTATTGCTATTATTATTTGTCTTCGAGGAAATCTCCTCGGCCGATCGACGCGATCGCACGCCAGACGTGAGATTACGACCACAGAAAACGATATCGTTATTTCTGCGCAGATGAGTATATTTATAATATTACGCACATCGTCGTTCGTCCTCGTGTCCTTCGCGTCTCGTGTCGTCGGGGGCTGATCAGCCGGGGAGGGATTGCCGGGGCGGTCTGCGGGGCTCCCCGTGACCCTGCTCGTTATGCGGCCGTTTCGCGACCGCCGAGTTTGTACGACTGTAGTTGACCGATTATTACGATTTGGATTATCTGAATACGGTCAAATGACATTCACCCCCGATCGTGGGTGCACGGGGTGTTACCGGTCTACCCCAGGCTTTGGTCGTTTTTCGGGGACGTTGGCTTTCATACGTATAATGCACATTGCGTGGAATACGTATTTATGATTTGTGAGGAACTGTGGTCGTTTGACGTGGCAGTGATATACTGATGTAACATTTAATAACCCCTCCGCGATGATTGTATATAATATGTAAATATTTATTAATAATAAATGATAAATTGTTTATCAATACTATAATATTGTTATTACTTATTACTGTATAGGTAGATGAGTATTTCTGATTATAGTGATAAATTATAATTTAAAATTCGATATCTTAAAATCGCTATAAATAGATTCACTGTAAACAAAAGATAATTTATTATATAAAATTTAGTATTGTTTTTTTTTTCTTTTAAGTGAATGAATGTATGGATTTCACCATGTTTTTTATTTTTGTGTCCAAAGACATTATAGGAAGTAGAAAAAAATTCTTCAAAATGTCAACTGTAATATTGTTTATAATAGAAAAATAAATCTTGTTGATACTTTTGGCGGTCTAAAGTAAAAGCTACTCAAGTGTTTTTTTAAAAATTGGGAAAAACAAAAAATAAATTAGGGAAAAACTGGAATATTTACTCATAACCAGTGTTTGGCTTTATCGATTTTCTTAGTTTTATGTACCTAATTTGAAACCCAACAACCGTAAATATTTTTAACTTTTACCAAATGCTTATATTAGAATTTTATATTCATGGTATATTTTTCAACTCATTTTGAGCTATTTATAGACATTTTATACTTATTTAATAATTATAACATAATATTTAAATAAAATTGGACCCACTGTTTGTTTTCAATAATATTTTGATACTTTTTCTTGAGAAATTTGTATTATTAATGGTTATGAAAACATTTTGATCATACATGATATAAGGATTCCAAAATTACACAATTTTAATTATCACATTTTATAATTTGTCAGTTATCACTACAATTTTATCCATCGCGTTAATATATAGATAAAAACATAACCTACACGCGTGCCGCAGTACAATATTGTATTATATCGATGTACCATAATAGTATAATACTATATATGGGTATTGCCTAATATTTTGTATTATTTTAAAAATCATTCGTTCAAAAAATAAATTTTAAGTTCTAAAAATGTAGCAACCCTGGACCTTGTGGTATAAATATAGCCATTCGCACATACTTGGCTCTATAATAAAATAATACTGTTGTCACGATATAGTCGACGGATGGCGTGAGCAGTGACGTTCGTGCAGAAAAATTGTGCGGCGGCGTCGTCATCGAAAACTGTATCATAATACAGTGTTATTGCGTATTAGTTTCGTGATGGGTGAGCACGTGGGTTGGACGGGTCCTCCACCTCCCCGTTCAAGTAGAGTCAAATTACTCATTTACCGTGTATGAAAATAACAAACAACATTGTGATCATCAAGGTCTGAGATACGTAATTGAATTAGGTGTAGTCTGTATAGACTATAAGGTACACCGTAGCGACTCTATAACAGTAGATATAATGAATACAAATGGTTCAGTAAAATAAAAAGTTTTCTACAAATTATCATTACGTACCCATTATAATAATATTATGTCAATACCGATACAATAGATTATAATATAATATGTAGCGTGCACGACGTGCGTATATATTATTATCCGTATAAGATATTAATAATATTACTCATTATAGACACAGTAAGTAGTTATATTAAATATTAATAGCAAACGCAACGCGATAAAATAAAATAAAATAAAGTCAGACGAGATACTCTTATGACAGCCACTCGTCTTTCATCGTTCTACATTTATTTTCTCAGCACGGACGCTTATTCGTAGCACCAGTAAAATATTTATTTTATTTTGCACGGTGTATAATTCTATCTACATAAAACCTGCAATAACCATTTTGATAGAACTTTTGGAAAAGTTTTTTCTTGCAATGAAAATATAATTTATTATATTTTTTATCTTATTATAGTGATTTAAACATACTGTATATTTTACCGTCGATTTTACCCGAGTTAGGCAACCACCTGACCTACGCCTGCCTGACTATTAACTTTTAATTTGTATCTCATTTGTTCGATATTGATCAGATTTCATTTTTAGTTGTAACTCGAGTTAACTTACGAGTTACGGATGCGATCAGAGTATCAGACGAATCTTTTCAAAGCACCCACCTAACAAATATACCAACATATCGATAATAATTTATATGCGCGCTTTCGTATTTCACATATTTATCTCGCTGCCCATTGTCCGTTAATATTTTCGATATTTTATGCGCAAACTCACTGCAGTGCGGTGATGGTCGCGGCCTGGTACAGCAGGTATAACCCTGTGCCATTATCATATACTCCGGTCGGACGTTAACGCGTATATTAAATAATGTGATAAAACCCCTTACGTCCCCTCTGCCTGGTGGTTGATCGATCGATGGTGCTGACGGGTGTTCAGAGGGTGAGATGGGATGATGGTAGTGGTCGTCGTGATGCGAATGAGCGCGGGGGTGGAGGATTGTTCTGTGTCGAGCTCTCGTCGTCGTCGGATATAACGTTAAATCGCGTATGCAAGACACTGATTGGATTTTCACGTGATCCGATGTTTTAATAATATGGTTATGTATGATATACTATACAGATGATGGTTTCCCACACTATTATTATTATCATTATTATTATTATTATTATATTATTATTATTGTTGTTGTTATTGTTGTTGTGTTGCCGAGCCGACAAGTGAAGGAATCTCACGAATACTCGACTTAAATTTATATTTCATAATATGTTTATCGTCGAGTTATTATCATTTTACCAAAAAATAATTAAAATTAAATTATTATGGAACTCACGTTCTTAATTTATCGCTTTCAGTATTATTATTATAGCCATTTATAGATATAATATCATCCATCGTACCAGACATTTGAAAAATTAAAAAATAAAAAATTTTGAAATTCATTAAATAAAATTAAATGACACGTAGGTAGTAATGATTTTTTATGCCTAATGTGCACGAGGAAATATTTGAAAATTCATTAAAATTAAAATAATTTCCACAATACGTATTCATGAACCCTGCAGTCATTGTTGCATGTGCCAGGTACATTGTACCTATATCTACGTTTACTATACAATATAATACAATGTTATATACAATTCATATTTGTATACAGCCACACGTATCCCTAAAAGTAAACGGGCTTTTTAAAATAATGTATTATAAATCATGGTTAATTGAAAGTTTGTATTGGATTTATTTTCTGGTTATACGCTTAAAAATATGATTCTTGATAACATGCAGGGTACCTAGTAATGCCACACCTACTGATGTTCAAGGTTATACGACATAATATGTCACGAAAATAAAAGTTTTATAATTAAAATATTATACCTAGCAAGACTACCAATATCTTTAAATATCTTTATTTCATAATATTCCACCAGTTTAATATTATAGCTCGTCAATTAAAATTTATATTCACCAAATTACGAATAAAAATAATGATTTCAGTTAAGAGGATGCCAGGGCACTATTTGTTTTCTCTCTCTAGCCCACGCGCTACGTGGACAAAATTAATTTACGCAGAATCATTTTTTCTATGTTTTTAAATAATCTTAAAGTAAAATCACTCATCATAAAAAGATAAAGAATAATATTTTTGAGGGAATGACATCGATTTCTCTAAATATTGTTTCAAAACAATTTAAACATAATTTAGATTTACAATATTTTTTTGTTTATTTTGAAAGTCGAATACAAAGTCAAATAACAATAAAATATAAAACCGGTATTTCATTCCCTCTAAAATATTATTCTCTATATTTTTTGTAATGGGTGATTTTACTCTGAAATTACTTAAAAACATAGAAAAAACGATTCTGCGCAAATGCGGTTTGTCTATGTTGCGCGTGGGTCAGAGAGAGAAAACAAATAGTGCGCTGACATCCTCTTAATTAACTAATTTAGGTAACTATTTTATTATTATATATTAAACAGTAGGTATAGGTAATTGAAAAAAAGTTTAGACGTAATATCTTTTTTTAAACTTAAATTCATATTTTTAGATTCTAAATACAATGAAATAATAATAAGACGTGTAGAAGGTATTAATTATTATACTAACTGTATCCTTAATCATAGGGTTTACAAAAGTTATGTGAGATAGCGAGTATGATCCTATCCAGAGTTAAATTAATTATATTATATAGTTTTTAACTTTTTAGACAAGTATGAAGTAATATTAAAATATCTTAATTTCAAAATTAAATTTACTACGTAATTTAGTGGTACTTAGTAATTTGGTAATTGGTAGGTACCAATAAAGAAACTAATGTTTCCTATAATTGGAATAATATTAATAATAATATAAGGAATACCCAGTGTCGATCTGGTCCACTCGGCTACCCGGCCCTTGGATGATTTTATTTATTGGGAGCCTTAACTCAATGGGAAAGGAATAAAAGAAAATTTAACTTTACTCGCGATTTTCACGAAAATTGTTGGTGCCTCTGAAAATGTTGCGACTAAGCAATAAAATTAGGCCTACACTCACGGTCAACAACTTCTCTAATATTTAACATATTATTTTTATATTTGACGGTTTTATGTGCAATATATATGTATATACTGCGTATGCTTATACAATTTTTATCCTAGATTCATTTTGGCAATAGTATGAAAGTGAAAATAAACTCTTTGCCAACGTTATATCCCATCATCTGTATCCTTTGAAAAAGTAGCTTGACCATGTCGAATTCATTACGATTTGGCGAAGGGAACTTTGCGTAATTTTACTAATATAGACACAGAACAGAAGGCATCATTTAAATAATTTGGATTATAAATTTCAATTTTTAATACTTATTATTATTGTCAGTTAAAACGTAATAGTTTTATTTTGCAAGAAATGTTGTGAGGTACTTTTTTTTATTAAAATGTTGTGGCCCCGGTTACCAACATCACTATTGTCGATAAATAATTTATTGATATTAGGTATAATATATTATATTATCAAATAAAAACGTCACTGTATCATTAAATAATATAATGAATAATGATATATAAAGTTGTAAATATATATACATACTGATTAAACAATCAGAGAAAAATAGTTGGCATGATAGTGTACCAGTATAATTTGTCAAAACTTGTCATCATTGAATAATCGAACACGCACGTTTGCATCCATTCAAATATTCCATTGTATTAGAATAATATAGTGTAGGTATTGGCTTAGATATAATTTTTGTTAATTCCATAATCGAATAAATATTTTGAAACGTATTATGCTACTGTAGATATAACATTGCAGATGACATAATAAATTATTATCTGGATTAATATATTTGTTTTGATTATAAATTAAATAAATGTATAATATTTATTTAAAATTATAAAATGCATGAAAAATGTCTACATACATCAGTAGATAATAATATCAGATGGCAACACAGTATGATTTATAAATATATAATTAATGAATTTTTACAATTGAAATTATGATCTACCTTGCCACTTGTATAATAATATTATAAATTATATAATAATATTCGATGTATTTATCTTATTTCAGATTAAATACACAGGAGCTAGCATGAATCCAGCAAGATCTTTGGGCCCAGCCGTTGCTCTAGGTGCATGGTCAAACCATTGGGTAAATAGTTACATTATTAATAACTACAATAGTAAAAATTATTATAATTTGATTTGATGAACGTTTTAGGTGTACTGGGTCGGTCCTATTGTCGGTGGCCTACTTGGAGGAATCGTCCATACTTTTGTGTTGAAACGTCATACTGAAGAGGCAAGCTCTTATGATCTTTGAACAACTTTATAATTTAACTGTTATTTTTGTAAATGAATATTAATGCTATTAATCATGTGTTATCATATCATTTAACTTAGGTTTAAAGTTATACCCAGCGTTTAATGCAAATATGAAGGACTAAATAATTAATTTTAAAAAAACTATTTATCATTATTATATTAAATTGTAGACATCAAACCATACGATTAAATTGAGAGCATTCTAGTTATTAAATCAACGATGAAATGAAAATATATTACCTATTTTATTGACTATTTGTAAAGATGTGAATTGTGAGTTATGATTATTCATTAAAATAAAGTATTAATTTTTAATAGTTATTGTGTTATTTTTTCAGAAAATATTCTTACAATAATGGTGTAAAATCAGTATGCGTGTATAACAGTCCTAGTGCTTGATGGAATTATTGATAACCTAACATATAATCTAAATTTAATATAAAAATATATATTTTATGATTATATAAAAAATTCACCTTGTTAAATATTATTGTTACCTAATAATAAACCGATTTCAAATTATTTTAATTTTGTATTCAATGTTCTCCCCACGGTTAAATAAAAATTGATACTTAGTTTAAAAATCTCGGACATTTACCAAAGAAATTACTCGGAAAAGTAATTATTCAAATTAATCAATTGTATATACTGTTATTCTATATTCAAATATTGAATACACATTTTATAAGAATAATAAATCAATTCAGCTGATGGCCCTATATTTACCCTTTATACCTATATTTATTTAACCTAAATAATCTGTTAAAATATTTTTAATATTACTGATTGATTAATGATTATTATTACTTATTTTAAACTTTTTTTTTCATTCTATGTTTCATTTGAATAAAAAAATCTTAATAAGTGCAATTTTTGTTTATAAAGATTGAGACATTTTTTTTTTTTTTTTTTTTTTGAAATTATGGTTCGAATAAATAAGCTTTTAGTTTTACACGATAGTTTCTATGTAGATTTCTTTCTAAAATCACTTCTAAAAAAAATTGTGATTTATCCTTTAATATAATTAGGTAATTTGATTGTTAGTAATTATACTACTATTTACCATATTACTCGGTAGTTTTTGATATAACTAAAATTAACACGGTCTTAAGATTTTAAATAAATTGATGATAACTACGGTATACACACACATTTTAATACAATTCCAATAGTATAAAGACTTTATTTACTAAAAATTGATTTTACAAATTAATGTTCTAATACCTATATTTTACTAATTGCATGGAAATTAGTATTATTTGTTAAACACGGCCAATCGTGTTTTATAGTAATATTAAATGTATTATATGAATCAACTGTGCATTCAGGTCATTGTCATTCCAATTTTCAATTATAACTTATTACAATTTTATTTAAAGCTTATAAGTTAGTATACCACGACACCAAGTACTGTGTAACTGTGTGATTCGGTTTGTTGTATACGTTGATTTTAAGTTAGTCAGAATATTTTGAAAATGTCATTGTGCATAGAAAACAATTATTTACATAATGGCGAATAGTTAATTACAACATTACTGTCAACTAAAACCATTAGAAGGAAAATCGTTATTTTTCTTTTAAATAAAATAGGCATAATATTATATATTTTTGCTATTTTTAGATTGTTGTATAAACAACTTACGAAGAACCTTGTATACAATTTTCAATTTTTTTCTACCTAACAATTTAAAAAAATAGGGAAATCGAAAAAACTTATCAATGTAGTAAATTATATGTATCGATAAACTATAGAGTATAAGCAGTTCAAAAAAAGCCAAAATATTTTGAAAATTATATTTTGCAAAGAAAATGCTAATTTAAATGTTAATTGAAAATGTAGTATTTGCGGTTTTTAATTTTTCAATCACAAATTAATTTTGTTGATCCAACCTAACTACAAGATTATATTGTCTACCATAAACAATCCTCAAAGCTGTAGATTAGAGCTTTTTTTCTGTTCTAATAAAATGTGTTGACAAAACTAAAAAAGTTAAATAAATAAAACACACAACATTGTTAAACCAATTCACTCCACTCTAATCCAACCTAATATAAAGCAATTCACTTTTTTTTTATATTAGTATTAAGCAATATTATAGACTATAGTAATATATTAATGTGCACATGACAATTTAGAAAAACGATTTTAAAATGATTTTGGAGTTTACCAATGATATAATAATACATATATTTAAATATATTATTTTTTTACAATTTCTTTGTTGTATAGAATATTTATAAGTTATAAAGCTATACAGTTGTAACACATACACGTGCACATAGGTATATTATTATTATGATATTTTTTTTCTAACTATTAGGAAAGGATCAAAATATATATGATGAACACAACATGGCTGGGTACCTACTCAATATACCGAGTACACGCTTTGTAGGAATAAAAAAAGTATCCAATTTGCATTTTACATTTTTAACGAGTAGGTACCTATAACCTATGGGTGTATAGGTAATAATACTATAAACAATCACTGCCACAGTGCTATGTCGATACGTGTTGTGATTAAGCCGATTATTTTAAGATTATAGGTAGGTGCATAATAATAATAATATAACTATTATACAGACATATACAAACAATGAAAATCAAGATAACCTGCTTGATTAATTACTTACACAACTTTTGAATTCGTCATCAGTTTCTAAGATGTTGCCATAATCTCACAAACAAAAATAATTACCAATAATAATCTACAACTGAATTCCAACTCGTAAATAAAAATAACATATGATATGCGTCATATCTGTCCATATCGCTTGGAAATAAAATTAATATGTTGAGGTGCATTCTAACTGAAACATGAACTTAGCTCAAAGCTAAGTGTTGAAACTTCTACATCGTTTATTCGTTTCTAATATAGCAATAGGTACATTGTTGTTTCCGATGTAATAATCATAATTATCGTGTCCATACGTTTGTTAATATAATTCAATGGATAAGTTCCTTCAGTTCGACTATACATAATAACAGTCATCGTTAAAACATAATTTAACAATGCTATGTTTCTATAGCCTGTAATATATAAAATATTATATCCCTATGTTATATAATATTATTATACATTAAAGTCGATTTAAAGATGTATAGCGATAAGTCATGTACTCATGTCTATAATAGTACTAATAGTCCAACAGTAATAACAAAATACATAAATATTAATATTTAAATCTCATCAAATTATAAAATAAATAATAATATTTTGTAATAGGTATATTAATGCAAAAATGTTATAAAAAAAAAAAAAAATAATCGTTTAAATATCGTTTTGGTGAACTTGAAATATTTTTTGTTTCTCGGGATACTTTATCGTCTCTGTTGCGGGAAATGGCACCATTACCCTTTAGTCTTCTAGTAAATTAGGTCAAACAGATACTTGCATGAAAGCCCAACCAAAATTCGTATACGCTTCGTTCCTCTTAAAAGTAATATAATTAGGAATTCTTATATTCTTCGTCATTCCGCTAATATTAGGATGGAGTTGTTTTTTGTTTTATGATGGCTGTGATGCCATTTAGGTTTTTTTTTCACGAATAGACTTTGGTATAGTAAATCTTTTTAACCAGAATTCTTAAATTAACTCACTTCTATTACCTCTGAATCTTACGTAATGCCTAGTATTTATATAATTTGTATTTACAAAGCATAACATTATACATTTATACATCATAATAGCTAATGTAATTATAATTGGCAATTTAATTATGAGACTAATACTAATGAGCTGATAGGATAATATAGTTAATACTGTATCTATGCTTAATTATATTTAATTCACGAAAATAATATTTTTTAAATATTATATTATACCTAGTAATAATAGATAGCCAGATGGGTGTTTCTTTGTAAGTAACCTTATATTCCTTATACCTTCCGTGATATTATAATTTCGACGATCAAAAGTCAAACTACCTATTTGTTGGAAACAAAAGCTGATGTTATTTATAACTACCGTCGTAACATGAAGCTATATCTATAAAATTGTTAGAGTACATAAAATTAAAATGCGTGATAAAAGAAAATAACTAGGTTTTACAACTTTATTTTTATATCTGTGGATATTGGAATAAAACAAGTGATTTGTATAATATTATATTTCTGTACTATATTCCTAAAAGTTACATAAGGATACGATATAATATATTATAGACGTCATAGACAGGGTAGGGATTGGACAAATTTGGCCCCCCGAATTTTCCGTACTTAACCAGCTTACTTACAAACTGGCGGCACTTGGGTAGTTGGGTACGTTCTTATTCCGGGCTCAATTTTTTTTCTTTATAGTCTCCATTTCTTCAACTTTTAACTCTTAACATATTTTTAGTCGGCGGCCCCTCATGACTTGGACGGCCCAAAATTGTCGCGGACCACCGAGTTTTACTCGGTAATTCGCCGGGCCAATCCGGTCCTGGTCCTAGATAGTTTAATTTATGTAATCATTTTAACAAATATATAAACACGATAAAGAATATTCCACTCACTTTAGAGTAGAAAAGTGGTACATACCCACCAATTTTATTTATTAGATGTAGATTGTTATTATTTAGGCTTTAAATTAATTGCATGAAAAAAAAAAAGATTCTGATAATTTTTGAAAATTTAATAAATCTCTTAAAATAACAATTCAAGTACTATAATTATACGAAATTTCAAATCTATAAGTATAGGTAAATGTTTTACATTTATGAGATATGACTATATGAGTGAAAATTAATATATAATATCGACTATATAAATATATAATAAATTAATTACAGCCTTATTTTTCTTATAGTCAATTTATTCAATCAAAATGCTAAGTTTTGAGCTGCTATAATACATTTTTCTAATTTAACTTAAATTATATTCAATCGAAATAAATGTATTAATAATATTACATACATTAACAAAAAATTTTGTTTCAGCCGAGTGTTATAATAATATGATCTTATATAATAGTATAATACTATATTATAGGTATTATTACATATTATACCTATTACCTACAATAATTGTATTTATATATAATTATTATATAAGATAATATTGTTATATAATATAGAGCTGAAACTATATTTTTTGTTCATTCATCGATTTGTGACAATATATTTTGTTGCATTTGGTTTTAGTACCGGTATTGATTATTTTCGCTTGGAAAAAAATAAAACAGTGTTGTATAAAATTTATACGTTTTTGTAAAAATTGTAAATTTTTAAAGACATCAGATCTTATTAATTATTTAAAGTTTGAATAAATAATGAATAGTTCATTACAATATTATCTCGTCCGATCAATTATTATTGTTTTAGGCATTGTACCTACTACAGAAGTTCAATGGTAGTGTTTAAATTTAATTTTTTAAAGTGGTAATAACTATTATTTATTAACCATAAAATGATAAAACGACTATGATAAATGCAAATTTACATAGCTTAACATAACTAGACAAAGAATAAAGGCAACCCCTATATTATATGGTCTCTGACACGGCATATATACACTACCTACACTAAGAAAGTTGGAATAAGTTATAAATGACATTTTATCTGTTTAAGGTTACAACTCCCAGCAGACTGTGAATTAAATTTTTTCTTTCCAGCTTTCTAGTTCTAGAAATGTAATTTCATTGACAGCTCATTTGTATTGAATATTGAATACGATCGTATTATGATATGTTTCCAAGTTTGCTTTATGAAATAAGTCTTTGTTTTTGATGATTATTCATATTTTGATAGCGTTGAGAATTGAGATATTTTTGTGTACCGTACGTTATCTCTGATTTCTTTTCGTTATTTATCTTTTGAGGACCTATTATTTTTTTATCTTTGGCGTACTTATTAGTCAACGTCCACGTAATATTAGTGACTTTGTATTATTGACTAGGTATCGATTATTGAACGTCGATTAAACCTACAGTGAATAAACAGACGGATATATAGGTACGTATATAAAATATTATATAATGTTTAAAAAACCAATGCATCTCATAACATGGAAACAAGTAGGTATTGAATAGCGAACTGTTACCTATAACGGCCAACTCTGCTGACCACTGATCACTCCGTCACATAGAAAACAATAGGAAGCTATAGTCAAATGGACAATCGATAATTGTGTTGCTCGGTGTAGGTAACATTCAAAATGTCTACATTATTTCGACGTGCTGTAAAATTATACACAATCGTCAATATTCTAATGCCAATATTGGTATTCAAATTAAAACAGTTTAAGTACATTAAATATCAGCATTAGGAATGAAAATGATTACAATAAGACTATTATAAGATGTATAATATTATTATAATTTAATTTCCTCTGACGTTTTCCTTAAATAGAGGGGTGGGTAGTAGCCGGTGGGTCCTCTAGTAAATGTAATTCGATATACTCAATAGCCAGTCAATAACGGTCTGAAATATAATTAGTTATATTATATTAATAAATTGTTATGCATTAATACTTGGGATATTTTGTAACTTGCCTCTGGACAATTTTTAGTTCGCCACTCGCCCACGCCACTGATCCAACACGCAAAGCGTGGCAAAACCGGTACTGTGTGTGAGCGAACTAGTTCACCAGAGTGCGCTACATATTTTATCGATCAGACATTAATTACTGATACAAAATGTTGTCCATTGATGATTATTATACGTCATTATAAAGCATTAAAGCGGTACACAAATCTGTAGTACACGTATTCTCAATACCTATGCTTGGATTCATTAAATGGATACTTCATACGAATTTCATGAAAGATAAAATATAATTTACTTATTGCGTTTAAATTGATAGACATACCTAGTAAATTGTATAATATTAAGAGGACGCTTCTTACAAGTGCGTAACATGGCAAATTTACGCGCAGAAGATCACGTTTAGCTCCGTTGGTTTAAAAACTAGAGTGAATTGACCTCTTATAAAATTTAAAGGTAAGATTATTATCTAGGGAATCTCACAAGGTATATATTATATTTTAGTTTTAAAGCAAGTTATGATTATTTTAAAATTGTGGATTGTTTGTAAATCTTAAAATAATCATAACTCGCTTTAAAATTAAAATATTATGACAAAAAGCCTATCAAATTCCCTAGGCAATAATCTTAAATTTAAATTTTATAAGAGGTCAATATACTTTAATTGTTAAACTAACGGAGCTAAACGTGATCTACTGAACGTAAAATTTGCTATGTTACGCATTTGTAAGACGGAGCCAACAAAGTTCTGTGTAGCGTCCTCGAGTTTATAATAAACCATAAAATATTAAAATTTGATTGTTATTGAAAGAGTAGCAATTTTATTTTTAATAATATAGATTTATTTGAAACAGCATTAAAAGTGTCATACACTTAAAATGTTGAACGGAACGAAGAATGTATTGATTTTACAATGGCATGTGAACTTGTTTTTTTTTGTGTTTGACACTTTTTATATGGTGGAAAAAATACTTTGATTTTCAACTTCGATATCTCTTCTGATTGGAAAGTGAATTTAAAGTTGTTCCTAAGCAAGGAGTTTGACGCCAAAAGTAAAAATGTCCATGACTTAACTTAATAATTGAGAAAAAAAATAAAATTTTTTATGTAAATTCAGTTTTTGACAAAATTAGTTTTTTTATTTGGTCAAAAATAAATAGCCTTTAATATTTTTATAAATTTTCACGAAATGTTTGTATTAGAATTTTCTATACATGGTATAATTTAAAAAACATTTTTACTATTATTGAGCCTTATATAAATACAAAAATTCTAATTTTTTTTTGACATAAATATGGTTTTGGCCTGGAATCTGAATACACTTCTTTTGTTTCTGACCGATTTTTCCTAAGGTTTTCGTTGCCATGTTAACTTATTAACAAAAACAATTATGATTTATATATTTGTAGAGGAAAAATATCGAGTAGCGTGGTATGGTTTTTTTCTATGAAATATGTCGATATAAATATTTTGCTCTGTTAAAAAACTTGATCAATACTATATATTAACTGTACGATGTTTTATTAAAAGTATTTGAAGTTCAAACTTTGACAAAATCCGTCGAACTTACTAATATTTGTAAATTTTGTAAGTAGTAAAAATGTATGAAATATTCAATTTTTATAGCTAAGGATTAAAATAATACAAGTTTTTTTATAAGTAGTTCATATAGTAACCAAATAATCTGAAAAGTATACAAATAAAAAATTTTTTATAGATATTTTAAGTTTAAATTTGGACGAAATTAAACAATTAAACGGAGAATAGCGATTTTAGTTATTTTGTTATAATTTAAAAATGTTTATTCGTGGTGACTTAGAGCTTTTACGTATATTATTATACTTATATTACCAGTGAAATTTTCAAAATCTTTAGATTAATTGCAGTATGATATTTTCTATTTATACCACGATCCTATTCACACCGTTCTACCGTAAGTCGGTAGGTAGTTACTCAAAAGAACTATAGTAAATAGTATAAATATATATATTATTAGGTATAATAATTAAATATTAATGTTAAATAATTAAATGAATGAAATTGTACAACTACATTTTGTATACTAATTCAGTTTCTTTTTTGTATTTCATGAGAGTTTGCTACGGATTTAGGTCTTGGATTCGGTAAGGATCTTTTTATTTCATGCACTTAATAACATTATTAGCAATTTATTGTCATAATTGCGTTTCTTGTTAGGTTAGCATAATGTTAAAAAATAAACACTTTTTTCAATAAAATGGCTTTATTGTTTTTACATGATATATAATTTTACCATTATTGTTGTTGGGTGTGTCTAAAATTGGTCTATTTTCAAGAAAATATCTGTTTAAAAGGTCACTGTTATTTACAAATCAGTAATGACCTATTGTTGCAAAATATTATCGTGTATAATTGCATTTATTTTCATCGCGTGCCTTGGTCGGAAATCCACGGACATTAAACAATTATTGACTTGGCTGCATTTTCCAAAAGAATGTGTGAGCAAACAAGCAATATATAGGTATAACCCAATCAAATAGTCGAATTCAATTTCGGTGAGTTAAAAAAAAAAACATTCCCAAAAGAGGTGCATTGATTAATTATCTCGGTAGGTATACACGACGTGGTATGTGCATTGGTACCTGTCTGTTTTTCCTAAATACACAAAATAAATATTCAATATTCGTGTCGAGTATGCATCACAAAAACCCAATCGTTCGTTCGTAAAATGAGTAGATTGTAATTTTTGCGCTGGCCTTGACAATGATTACCCACTGCTAGACGTGTATGTTTGTCTGGTAACTATATATTATTAGTGTGCTAATCACGAAAGACGTACGCGGACAAAAGTATACACGAGTGCGTTTTGTATAAGTAATATTATGTGTAAATAATGATTTCAGCTAGGTATAGGTAGGTACAACTGTATTTAAATATTTTCCGAGATTGACGTTTCCTTTGTGATCGTCATTACTCATTACTCGTTACTCATTCATACATTCGGATTTTATAGTGGGTACCAAGAAGAACTATAGTAATTATATGACTTAAAAAAAAATATGGGAAAAAACAACCAACAATTTTTTTGTTCATATCATTTTTAATTTATCACTAATTATTAAGTTTAGGTTTAATAATATTATTTTAGGCTTAAATTGTTACACAATTTGCATGTGATTGTTATCCGTTCACTTGTTGTCTACTCACATTTCCCCTACAAAAACTACAATATTTAAGAAAAACATCAAATAAATCTGATTTTTAACGTAAATAAGAAACAAAAAAAAAACAAAATTGGAAAAATAATAACACATAATATCATCTAAAATTCTTAAAATATGCAAAAAATATCAACTATATATTTGTAATTTTTGATTCGTAAATCAAATGTATAGTTGCTATGACTGTGCTATATTTATCTGTATTATATAATAATTAGAAAATTCTATAGAATCGGAGCCGGGTATTATTATCGTTTATATTTTTATACTTTTTATACTATTTTATTGTACAAAATAGTTCTCGAAGTTATAATTTGTGTTTGAGTAAAATATTTGTTCAATGTTACACGATATTGTTGGTGATTGTGCATTAATGTAACGAAATGTATTAATCAAACGTTAATAATTTATGACTATAATATTATTCGTATTATATTAATGACAAAAGAAATTGATACATTATTATATTTATTAGTTTTCTGACTGTTGGTTTAAGTGGAGGTACTTAAGAACAAATTTCTCATATTATTTTTTTTCTTCACATAATAAAATTAATTATTATAATTTATTATACTGTTATTTGCTTAATAAATCACATTTATGTTTTTTACAATGGTTTTACGTGTTATGTATAGTAGGTATTTATTGGTACCACAATACTATGTCAATTTGATTTGTAGTTCGAACTATACCTAATACTTATTAGTCACTAGTATTAGGTACTATTTTTATTTAAAACAATGTTTATAATTTATATTCAAGCTTACTATAAAAATTGCACAATTTAATAGTTTATAGTGTTAAGTACCTATACTATATGTCTTTACTTAATAAATAACATAAAAATAATTTTTTCGTTCAGTTGAAATTAAAGTAAGAACTATTTTTATTAAGTACTTATATAATTAAAATCCAATAAAATTTAAATTGAATTTTAAACGTCATCATTTTACCTATCGTGATATTTTTGTGTACAAGTGTGAAAGGTTCATACTTGAACATCTGATAGTAGTTTGATCTGGAATTAAAATTTTTGAAAAATATGAAAATATAGCATTGTTCTCCGTTTCTCAATAAAATAATAATAATTTTTCAACGCTATAGCCCGTTCTGTTCGAATGAAGCGAAATGTGTTCAATACCTAGACACATATCCGTATTTTATTTTTTGTAAACGTTTTTAGTGAAAAAAAAAAAAATCCCGCAACATCAAACTCCGGTAACAAAGGCATAGTAGTATATTTCATTTATGTATATTTACTCGTATATATTCATGTATTCGATCGTTAAAAACCCATTTGTGTTCGCGTCCTGTGTGTGACGTTAAATAACATATAGGACAGGGTTCATTAGAATGACCATTTTTATGTCGGCGTATTGAGGAACATAATCACTGCTGCGTGTGGTACCTACCGATACCTAGCGTACGGTATCTCGTACATAATAATATATATACTGTCTATAAGAACGCAAATTGATCGGACGAGCGAAAACGTTTATTTTCGATTCTTTAAACAGCAGCGAGTGCTGGGCAAACAAAACCGTAATGTGCGATCGTTCGTCGGCAACAACAGATGAGCGTTACGGTCCGACAGAATTGAACAAACTTTGCCCATGCCCTTTGCAATGGTATTTAAGTATATTATAATCGTGCGATGTTTACGCAGCCATAAATCAGGCGCATTCCATTGTACCGCGTTCGAAATCCCTTTTTAATAAATATATCGCAGGCCCGGAGATATAGGTACGTCGTTCATTGTGAAATGTGATGTAGAATCATATTTTTATTGTACACGGCCATAGACGTTTTCCTTTCATTTTTCTTTCGTTTCTCTCGTTTAATCCTATTTGTATTAGGATCGGAAATCGTTTCACCGCACATGCTTATACTGTATAATAAACAATAAAAACTACGTTTCACACACATTTATCACAACGGCTATGATGTCTGGCGTAGAAACGTGGTACCGATACCTATAGTGTTTAGGAAAAACAGTGACTGTTCGATGAAAATATTGCAATAGGTGTATGTATATAAACGGTATTATGCTGTATATTTAATATTTTGTGCAAACACGATCATAAAATATATTATATATACCCGTGGCAATATTTTAAACGTAGCGAAGGGCGAGTTTCAGACAAAAGAGAAGCCGTTGAAATGTTACTGACGTTTAAATGATTGTTTATCAAAATAATAAGTTACGACTAATATATTATTATTAAAATTAATTACTTTTTAATGAGTTTGCACTGCATCGTTTGCTCATGAATTATGATAATTATTATTGTACTATTGTATATTATTGACTCAACTAGTTCAACAACTGTTCAGCATCTACAACTATGCATTGAGATTTAATAATTTATTGTTCATTATTGAACCAGCCAAATGTATGATTATCATGTTTACAAACACGTGTACCTACTACGAAATCAATATTTTCATGTTTAATTATTTTTAGTGAACACGCGTGCATTACATTAGAGTAATGATTTTAATAACTTGTACAAAATATTTATTTAATATGAATATAGGAACAAAAGTTAAAATTAATGAAATGTATTCCTCATACTTATACTTGTCCTTATACTAGGTCCGGAATCCAGATAAACTGTAAAAATTAAAAACTGTGTTATAATTTGCAATTATTATACGTCATATTATATGCAGACTATATAAATTTAACCTATCTATGTTTCAATTTTATAATTTTTTATTATTAAATTATTTTTAACTCGCATGCCAGTTTTTAGGGAAACGATATTGTAATCCGATATTGAACCACTATTCACAATACTGTCCACTGATAGTAATATTAATAATTATGATATTATATCGGAAAAAAACAATAAAGATGTATAACATATTTTGAGTTTTGAAATTCCAAAAGTCTAAATAGTTCTCATTTTTAAAATTTAAAAAAAAAGACTTTAAAATTTGTTGAATGTTTTGATCAATTGATTTGTACATTTCATTAACTATATTCCAAAGACTTTCATTATATTTTAAAATATACATTATTTATTATAATTATTCATAACTTATACTACATAATTTAATCATTGTTTGATGCATATATCTATTTGAAATACAATTAAATTCTATTATTTAATTGACAATGAAGTTAATTTATTCTCAATTACTTAGATGTATAATAATGTATTTATTTTAACGAACATTGAAGGAACTTTTGTAAGTAGGTGGTTTCAATTAAAACATTTCTAGTCATGTATAAGTCAGACAATATTAAGTTTCGATAATATTAAAAAATATGCTAGGTTCATAAAAACTTTAAACGTTATATAAAATATATCTTAATATATATAAATCTCGTGTCACAATGTTTGTCCTCAATGGACTCCTAAACCACTTAACCGATTTTGATGAAATTTTTACTATGTGTGTAATTTGGCCGAACTTAAAAGATAGGCTAATTTTAAAAGGGAAAGGATTAATCCCGGGAGGTGCTAAGACGGGAATTTTGAGATTTCAGATGAAAATGTTTGTTTATAAATGGTTGCCATGGGTTTTTAATGATAATAATAATAAAAAAAAACTATTTGCTTTACTTTTAAATATAAATTATAATATAATATCAAACTATAAAAACGTGAAATGAAAATCTCTGTACAGGCTTAACTCTGAGACTACTTATCAGATCTTTTGATTTTTTTTTAAACGTAAGAGTATTTCACGAAGAAGGTTTATATGAAAGAAAATTTTAGGTAGCTATTGGTTAATCGGTCATGTTTATTATTTGTATTATTATTTTTGTCAATATACATACATATAATATAATATACAAGAAGATCTGATAAGTAGTTCCAGAGTTTAGTCTGTATAGTTATAGTCCCTGTATTTACATAGTTAGATATATATATAAATTAATGTTCTTGGTAGATTAGACCTCTGGGAAGAAGATAAGTTAATTTACAAAGGGTTAAATTTGTTTTTTTTTATTCATCGGTACGGTTAGATTAGGATAGGATTTTGTATAGGTAAATGATATATTAATCCATCGTAGGTAGAATTAAGTAAAACCAATAAACTTGGTATAACTTTGATACTTTAGAGTTAAATCATACACCTACGTACTAACAGCACGGCGGGGTCCGCGATCTACCACAGGTAGATTGCCTACTTGATATAATGTACTGCTGCGAATCAGAATTTGTATTCTGAGCAACGGAAAAGTTAAGATAAATTTTGAACACCATACACCGAATATTAAATAACGAATTGAACAAAGTTTGAGTAATACAGAGTTGATACATTTAACGGGCAACGAAGTGCACGGGATCAGCTAGTAATATTATAAATGTATAATTATCTGTACCTTCTAGAATTTTTGAAAATATTTTTATAATTTCCAGCATTATTAAGACATTTCTTTTGTAATACTAATTGTAATTTTATTTTATATTGCATAATATTTAGAGAGTAAAATCTGAAAATAATATAATTCTCATTCTTTGGATCAACGGAGAAACTAAGTTACTATTGTTGAAGTCATCAGTTTATACACTGTTATATTTCCTCAGATATTTAATTGAAATTCATTTTAATGTGTCTGTGTTCAATATGTTATTATTTCCACGTTAATACTGCAATACAAAGCCTCTATAATGTATAGTGATTATAATATTATATACAATAATCCTCCATTAATCTATGCGTGTCCTATATAAATTATTATAAGATTAAATATTATTTTGGTTAGATTATAATATGTATTTTAGTATTTTACCTAATAGAATATACATTTTGAGATAGTTATTGATTATATGTAGTAATCTGTATTCTGTAGGTGTGTGTGGTCCTAGGTACATTTTTGGTTTGATAAACATTTTTATATCTCCCCTAAATTGATTGGTGTTTGGTTTTAAATTTACTATTCACGGTTAGGCAAATTAGAAAATATGTAAAATATATTTATTTTAATATTTATTTTTATTTTCAATATTAACGTATAAATAAAGATAATAAAATATGCACACTAGGTATAGCAGTTCATATCACTTAGAAAACGGTCGTGAATACTATTGTGCATACTAATTAGGTAACTTTTACGACTAAAACGTATTGGTTCGAACTAACGATTTTCTTTTTTATCCTTTGCAATAAACCTTGTTTATTTTGTAAGACCCTTTCAGTATAGTATACAAAAAAAATATAGTATATATTATAATGATATTATATATTATAGGCTGATATATTTAATGCAGGCATAGGCTAACTGGACCTTTGTTCGATTTCCAAAAAAATATTGACAACCTCTCCGTAAAGCGCTAATACAATTTTTGGACATTTCATCCCCCAACAACAACAACAAAATAATAATAAAAACGTATTTTTTGGGCGGTTTTCGGAAATTTGACACAAATCCGCCATTTAGCACAAAAGCCGGGCACACTGTTAATCGGATATAGGCCTATTATACTCCCCCGGGTGCTATTATAATGGCATTATATACGTTATTGTTAATACGATATCAGCGCTTTTGTTTGTCACACACTAGTAAGATATCAAAGGCAAACTGCGATAGTTATAATAGTCATATAATATTAATACTGTGTGAATACTGAGTAACTCATAAATATTCTACATTTTTATTACGTAATATATTATAATATATATGTTTTTTTACAAATATTGAAATATCAATTGAATTATAATGTTTTTGTATTAATAAATGCGTTATAGGATTTACTGTTTATTGTTGAAACTGACGATTCGATAAACATTTGCATTTCAACAAATAGTTATAATAATAATAGAAATACGTTTAATTTTTCTACGTAATATGATATTAAATTTTGTATTAACAATTTACCAAATTTACCAACTACAAAATATTATGTAAAATATGTAAATATGTTTGAATGTTCTATATAAATTTCATCTGAGTTGGACATCAAACAGCGATATTGAAGTATTAAAGCAATAATTTACACATTTTATTATTTATTACTTACTTTACATGATATATTTGAATTAAAAACATATACCATGGTTTAATAGGGAATAGATAATTAATTATTATATAGTATACTAAACTTGTTGATGAAATATCTAAGAGGGTGACCTAGGTGCTTCTAATGATCTTAGAACCTTAAACCATCATCAAAATTTCTAAGAATTATCTCTGAATAGTTGCGTACATATTTAGTATTTGCCGTGACAGGGGATTGCCCCCCCCCCAAACACGTCCCCACCATTGGGCACTTGATGGATAAGATCATATTACATTTATGCATGGTAGTTGCCAGTTGCCACAGTTATAATATTACAGGGATCAACATTTTAGAAAAAGCTGTGGAAAACCAAGGTTTTTTTTGAATAATAGTTTCTGAAGAAAATGGTTTTAAAATACTTTCCATATTTTTCTACAAGTTTAATTTTAAGTTTAAAAAAAACAGACAATTACATAATTATGATATTTTTTGGCCGAATGTCTACATTGATAAAACCATCGAATACGACATTTTATTTGGAAAAATAGTACATACACTTGTAGACTAAATTTATATTTTCTAATTTGTGTAGACTTATATTATTATTTTATGTTGAAAACGATGGTGCGATCAGAATTCAACGTTTGGATTTAGTTTTGAAGTTCGAGCAAATTCAGTCTCTGTACTTTATAACCTTGTAGTCTGTAGGTCATATTATATGTTGTATTATTACTAAAAATTGTATTGATTCAAAATAATGTTTTGTTCCTTCGTTTACTTTTTTAATAACTATTTTTTTCTTTTTTTTCCCTCGTGGTATCGAGGACCGGAGAAGGAGCCATGCTGCCAATACTTCTCATACTATTTTCTCTGCTTTTTTAATTACCTATGATTTTCTACCTTTAAATTATTTTAAGTATAAACAATAAATATTTTTTAGTTTTTAGAAAATTTCAGGTTTTTTAGAAATTTATTATTTTAAAATGTTCTAATTTTTCCATATTTTTCTCATATAGGTAATTATATTTTTTTTCAATTTTTTCTAGATTATCTCTGGAATTTTACCTTATTTAATAATATTTATGAACATTACAGTTACTTGCATATTTGCATTTTAGATTTACTAAAGAAATTGAAAATATCCAGAACATGGGCTGCTGAGCTTAATTTTACTATAAGAAAATTATCATAATTATTCATCATAGGTATACGATAAATGTTATAAACTTTTAGTATTTTCGTTTATCAGTTTATCATTATTCAAATTTCAATATCGTGATTAATTATTACAAAATATTTCAACATATTGTTATTAAAAACAAATAATTTTGAACCACAAAATGTAATTGAATTTCTATTGTGTTGAAAGGAGTGAATCTCATCACGATACTACTATGTTAGGAAAATTATTTAGACCCCAATCATAAAAAAATTCTAAATACACCATTGATCCTTAATAATTTTACAATTATAAATATAATGTATGATGTATCTAGGATAATGTCGTCTGTCATTGATTTAATGAATTAAACATTTTTAAATCATAATTAATGTATAAGTTTTATATTTTATGGGTATTATAATATACAAAAATATAAACCACTGCTTAGAACCATTATGATTTTTTTCAGTTTCGATTCTAATTGAGTTCTTATAAAAAAAAAAATTGGTCATTGTTCTTAAAATAAATTACAGATAAAGGTTCGGATTCCAATGAATACTGGAATTTACTCACTCATATTAGAAATATAATTTATTTTTCCAAAAATAAAATAAGTTCAAGGAAGTACAAACTTTATATATGAAATAATAAGATTAAATAATAGTGGTCTTAATGAGTTGAATGAACTAAGTAAGTTAAGTATTTCTTTAAAGACATCCAAAACAAATTTTAAAAACCTGATTCGACACTTGTTGTAAGAAGTTGCAATATCAGTGCATCATAGTTTGATTCAATCAAATAAGTACTCAATTGTCTCTATCAAAATTGATTTACTTTAAACAGTAATCTATGGATTGTCGCAAAATATTCATATTGTCAAGTAACCAAATTTGCAGACTTTAATGTCACTTAATTGCTTACTGGTCAATGAACACTCGAGCAACATGTTCATAATTTCTTGAGATTTTTTCTACAAAAATCATATTTTTTGTTAATACAAATTACATTTAATACTTAACCGATGTTTTTTTAGTATAAAGTTATAAATTATTAAGTATATTCATAATATTGTTTTGTGATATGTATATTGTGTATAATATATAAATAAATAGTTGTATTGTTGTATAGTTGTATTAGTTCATATCACAATTTGATAACAACATATGCAGATGCTATTTATGACGGTTTTATAGCGTCACTAGACGTCATCGTCCAAAAGTATAAATTGACTATAGGGAAATAATCATGACATATTGACTAACGGACGTGTATATAACAATTTATATTCCTACCCACTAAAATGTCTACTCATATTTTCTGGAACTTTTATAGATTATAGATATAGAAAATTATAACTCCATATGCATAGATTTATAACAAAATTCAATAAATCAATATTATTACCCAAATAAAAAATACAGCTAAATAGTATTGGAAGTTGGAACCAAAAAAAAAAAAAATCGAAAAATTCCGTACCAACGAATATTGGTAATAGCTCCGGTTTAGATCCCTAAGAAAATCGAAGTTCCGGTAAGTTTCCGGTTTCAATATTTCCAAATGGTTTAATTTCAAATATCTGTATTTTTATTTTTGGCTCCAAGCTCTGATATAAAAGAACATGTTGTATTCATATTTTAGCTATTTCAAGACTGTTGTATGTAAGTTATACAAACAGATTCATCAAAAACTGATGTTCTCGACAAATGTCTTTGAATTTTTATCATTTTAATATTATTCGTCTAACTATTTACTGTTGAAGTATTTTATGTAACAACTAACAAATTTGTGAGGCTTTTAAATAGTTTTAATAGGTATTTGCCACTTATATTATAACTTTAGTCTTTGGATATTAGTCAAAACTCTCTAAGCTCCAACGTCACTCAACTTTTCAACATGCATTTAAACACTCAACAAAACCACATAAATATTTAATTGAATGTATCAATTAAAACTTTGATCCCATACAGATTAATTTGACAAGTACCTAAGTGGTTTCAATATAACTATACCGTAATACCTAATGAAACATATTTTAAATAGAATTGGTTCAGCTGCCTTCTATCTATAAATTATAATTCAAGTTGTACGATATACCACACCACTTAATTTTACGTATTGAGGTAGATGATAATAATAATGATAATATTATCTTATATGCATATTGTGCACGTAATGTGTCTGAAAATTCAATAATATGCTTATTGCAGTTAAAATAAATTTGTTATCAACAAATTTAAATTTTGTTGAAAAACATGGAAAAGCAGGTTTACTTGAATGATAAATAATTTCGAGTAGGTATATACGTGTAACTCATTTTAAAGTTAAGAAAGTGTTAAATTAATTTATTCATGACAACTGTTTTGGACGTGTGGTGTATATGTTTTGAACATTTGTAATATCTTGCACCACGAGATTAAAAAGTCCATTATTTTTTCTTTTAATTTTTTTTATAATATTATTACTGGGAGTCTCATTTTAATTCCCTGGACAGCCTTAAAATGATTTAGCGTCTTAAAATGAATCAACAAATATTGCATCTTTATTATTATTGATATAGTGGTATAATAGCTGTAGTATATTATTATTTTGTATAGTAAAATACTAAATAGATGTTTGATAATATGATTAATTATTACACTAATCGGTATTACACTAATCTATATTTAATTGCTGTACTTAGTATTGAATATTACGATTTTGAAGAGACGACATGAGTGTAGTACCTATACATGGTTACAATATTATATTATGCCAATAATATAGGTACTATACACTTTTAATACATTTTGTATATTGTATATACAATGCACAAAACTACAAAAGTATTTAAGTTTGACATATTTTGTATCATGTAGTAGGGCCCGCGTACATAAGAAACTAATACTTATTATAAATACTTTGATTGAAGTCCAACTTTCAAGATTAGCCAAACAAATATGTTAAACAAATTTAAATATTAAGTTAATCGAATTTTTACTGAATTAAAGTTTCACGGTGGTAATAATCACCATTTATGTTTACCGATTACATGATAATATAATATTTTAATTCTTAATATATCCACATTATTCACCATATTATAGTATAATACAACATTTTTTAAAACATAATTATTTATTTGCTAACAAATATAGTTAGAGTAAAGAAACAAAGTACAAACATAATTATGATGATAATTGTACATTCGTACCTATAATCATAAATCATATATTATTTATGAAATGTGATTTTGGTAGATTATTATGAATTAGAAAACCACTATACCTTTTATTGTAATTCATAATAATTATGATGAGTTTTAAATTATCTAATATCTATAACCTTATAAAGAAAAATTATCGCCTTCTTGCTAACATCATTAATTTTAGCGAACATTCAAAATCTCATTTTGCATTGATTAGTTTTTTTTTGTTTTAAATAAATTATTATATTTTGACTACAGATTATATACAGAAAAGTATAGATTAAATGTTAAGCCCACAATTGTATAGTTTTAATTTTAAAACTTATGTAGAAGATTGCATTTATAGAACAGCTTTGATTACTATGATACTGTTTTAAGAAAAATGTTAAACTTTCTTTTACTACATAAAAGAAGTCTGACTCGAGAAAACAGTTTTTTGAATTGGGTCAAGTGGAGGAAATAACAGTCACCACCGCAGTTGGAGCAGGTACAAGGGAGAGGAAATATTCTCCAATTTGAAATGATCAGTATTAAGTTTTGTATTATGTTTTAAATGGTAACTTAATATGAAAATCACCAACATCGTTGTCAGAATCAAAAATTTAAATCGAAATTAGTGCTTACACCGAAAATACTCGAAGTATTTTCAAAATACTATTACATCTATATTATAATATATTACATTAAAAACAATAATTGACATAGGTAAGTATAATTTCTACGGCATTATTATTTTTAGTTAAATTTATATAACTAGTAAAATATTATCTTGGTGATTAACGAGTGCCTACTAACAACTCGGCGTCACAGTGCTGTGATTGCTTCCACAATTAAAAATTCGACATGATGATTATTGAATTGAATTTACGTTCGTTTTGTAGTCTTTAATAATTTTGCAAGACACGTGTAAGACACGGGTCCAATCTCGGATCGTCCCGATCGAGTGGGTATTGTGCCCGTTTCGAGAGCTACCGCCACCATTTGCGTACACTATATCGAAATGAATTATTATTATTATTATTATTATTATCATCAATACCGTCGTCGTCGCGTTCATTCATCGTGAGTGCTAGGCGGCCGGCAGGTAGATATTATTCTATAATAATATAGAAATTTCTATAGGTATAGCCGGTATAATATAATACGGATGGGTAGAAGAAAGCATATTATAATATATACGAGAAATTTTCCGCGCAATAAGTCACGCAGGGGACAGGCAAAAGAAGTATCCGACCTTTATTTATTTCTTTTATTACCCACATTCGCAATTCGCTGCTGCCAGCTATATATAGTATATACCTATGGACGGTAAATCGCAGTGTTTGACTTCACCCGGACAATCACGCCGCCGTCGACTTGAAGATACCTTAAATATCACACACAAACAAACACACGTGTCTTGGCTTGATCATTAGCCACACTTAACGCGTCTGTTTGTGTGTGAGTGTGCGCGCGCGAGCTGGCGCATCTGTCGAGAATAAAAAATTTCGAACGCATTCGTTTATCGTGTGTATTATAATAATAAGTCGGTGTATACTGCGAATGTGTGTAGGTAGTAGGTACCTATTGTGTTATTTAATCTATACTGTTGTGTATAGCTATACGCCGGAATTTGTCGCACTCGAGTGCACCCCCCCACCCCCCAACCAGGGTGGGACATCAGGGTTTCGAGCAAAGAGACGAACCGGCGGCGGCGGTGGTGGTGGTGGTGGTGGATAATGCATCTACCTGGGACGTGTCATTTCACGGCTATTTAACCCCAAACGGCATACCAAACGACTACACCGGACAATATGCCTGGAGGTACGTGTACGACCGTGCCACCACGACCAGTAGCCGTTCATCGTTTTTGCCCACGACAATATATTATATTATTATTTTATTACTATCGAAGAACGAGCGGAAAAATACGCTACAGTCTACCTCATTGTATACAAGAATACAAGAATATATATATATATATATATATATATATATTATACGAAATAATAATAACTTTTTTTTATTATTATTGAAAAAAAAAACATATATTATATACCCTATTGGGTTTGCACGTGCTGGGTGTTAAAAAGAAAAAAAAATTACTATAAAAAAATACAAATAATATAATAACGCTATTTTTTTCACTCTATGTACCACCCCTTTGGTCGGTTTTACTTCTTTTAGTACATTACTCACCTGGGGCATGCATAGGCCGCGCGTCACCCAATGTTGACAGTTTGCGGGTTTTTTTTTTGTTACGTTAAATTTTTCAAAAAACGTGGTAAAATTTCGGTAACGTTGTCGTTTTTTGGTTAAACGAATTAAGTCCCTGCTACGTTTGAATACTTTTTTAATATAAATCACATTTGAACCTTAGTATTATATGTTTCAACTAATTAAATATTAAAAAATATTTTCAAAATGGATAACATTTTAACTAATTACCTATATATTTGAAGTCTAACGTCAGCCACCCACATAACTGATTACTACGTCAATCAATCAGATGCAGTGCCAAAACTACAGTAGGTACGCTGCTTGATAAGCCACACATTTATACACCGACGCTTCCGATCTTATCACACATATATTTTTAAAAATATGAAGTGTGAGGATATATTTTAGTAGTGACATTATATAAAAACTGCGTAGTTATCAGACAAATTAATATTACCTACCAAAAGATTCCTGGACCATTATTACTAACGTATTGTATAGGTACCAACGAGTCAAGTACTTATCGATTTCTATACAAATTAATTACAGAATAATGGCTCTGCCGGCCCGATATCACGTCTTGGCGTAGATAAAATATACAAACAATGTTGAATTTTGACACAATTAAATTATAGGTACACTAATATGCTTTGGTATACTTGAGATGCGGCCCAACACTTGACCGAGATTTAATTCTCGGAGTTAAATAGTTAAAATGTTAAATATCAAAATTTTCAAACGATGCGTCGATGTTGTATAGGGACTCGGGATCGACCGTTAGTACTTATAATAATATACAATACAAATTATTGATGGCATACAACAACCGATTCGGCTTTAAACGGTCGCTTAATTAACAGTAATATAATATATATAAATTCAACAATAGTTGATTATTTGATAAAGTCGACTAATACTTAAAATGTTGGCTCAAAAAGTATGTACTTGAATGTAACTGCCTTAAATAAATGTTCAGATAGATACTACAAATTGGGATCACGGCACAATCCATACGAATAGATATAATACACACGTTTAATTTTGAATACCTCCTCCAATACAATCCATTTAGCATACCTATAAACATTATTAAAACTAAAAATAATTATTACAATAAACTCCAATAAGATCATACTTTTATTTACTGGGGATAACATTTTTAAGTTTTTTTACCTTACATCAATAAATTTACAATATACTCTGTTAACAAAATAAAATACATAAGTAATTCTCAAGCTCAAATGAATATAATATAAACATGCGTCTTGTATTTGTATAGAAAATTATGTTAGACTGCTATAAATGATTTTTATTGTTAAGTCTTAAACGATTTACATAGTTAAACAGTCAACACAAAACACAAATATGATCTTAAAAAACGTACCTGTCTTTTACGTAGATTAAAATTAAGAATAATGATGCCATTATAACTTGGTTGAATAGCAATAATATAACAAAAGATCTTCCAATTCATTATTTGTCCCTGACCTTAATGTTGGCATATGCCGACAATATATTGTTTTATTGTTGTCTACCCAAAGTGTGTACGTTTAATCTAAGGAAAACAGAACCTTTACAATGTAATATTTCATATCTATTTTATTTTATTTTTAACTTAAATTTCAAAAATAATTTATAGGTTTCTAAAAATAATAGTAACAACTAACAACTAATAATTAATAATTGGAGGTTAACTTTTTCACTTTACTGGAGATAAACTCAAATAAATATGAATTAACCTAATTTATGTTAATATATTTTTATATATCTTATAAGTGCTTTTATTTAAAAAATAATATTATTTTAGCGCAACAGTTTAATTTATTCAAATTCAGTAAAGAAACATTTTATATTGTGATATATTTTTGGCCTCCAACACTGGATAATAAAAATTAATACTAAATGTGAAGTAGTTATTCCAATTTCGTAATTTTTTTAATTCCAGTAATAAAATCTTATAAGGATATTATTGTTTCAAATTTTCAAATCTTAAGTATGAATAATCAAAATTTAATGAATTTTTTTTTACAAAATAATCATTTCTATGGCTTTGACGAATATTGTCAAAATTATAACTTCAAACGATCATAAAATATTAATGTGGATTTATGCACAAACTTTTTTTTTAATTCTTCTCTTAATTATTCTATGAGGAATCTTGTATTACATTTTCAAGTGTTTAAATTAATCAGAAATAGTGTATACATACACACGAAAAAAAAATATCACACCCACAATGTCATATTATTGTAAAATTATTACGTTCATCGCTCCGCTTAGAATCTAAAATATTAGTTTTAAAATCCCAACAAATTTAAAATGCTTGCTTCAGAATCCAACTGTAAAAAATCTTAAATTATTAATCATGCTTTAAATTCTAAATCTTATAACTGTTATCTAGTTTAACAAACAATGATATAAACATTTTAATTGGGTATAACTAATATAATTTTACATATTATACGAATAATTAAAACAGAATGTATTAACATTACTTTGAAATTACATACAAAATACCATAAAAGGTACATTAAAAATTCATACTGAAAATGTAAACGACAATTTATTTTACGAATTCAATATGAGTATTGTTAATAAATATATCTTTTATTAGTTTTCTATATTTTCGAATACTTACATACTTCAGTGAATCCAGACTCCAGTAAATACTTAAATCCCAACAAATGTTTTGTTAAATTGTTAAAAAAAAAAAATACCTCAAGTGCCTTGGTATTTTTAAGATTGATGAGTTTGTAACCATTATATTGTTGTAGAAGTAGCTATAGATATTATTATAATGATTTCTCCGGAGTGCGTGCCAACGGTCGTCCCCGCACTTACGAATTTTCCTCATTGAGGGTGTGCTTTACAATATCACATTATCATCTATACGCCTATACATACAGAGGGGTAATGTAAAAAAAAATTGACAAAAAAATCATCGGACCGTGTTAATGATTGTCGTTAACAAGATTGCGGTAATGTACCGAGCAGCTGTACGCGGAGAGTGGGCGGATCCGATACTCAATCGATCACCGACATAAACCATTCTGAAAAATTGCCATCGAATTCGGTTGGATTTATTATAATACAGGTTTTTTTTTTTTATTATTATTATTGTATTTTGACTTGCCAGTCTCCAAGTACCTACCTATATAGAATATAATATAGCTGGCCCATTCATAAGACTACCAGTGGACCGTGAACCGTGATAAACACGTGTATACTGTAATTCACTGTAGTGTATGTGCGCGTGCGTTTGTGTGTACGAGCGCGTTGCAGTCATTCTGATCCTTATGGTATTTAACCGTGTTAAATTTACGAATTTCTAACAGTGTTATTCATAGTCAAATTGGACCTGGTTTAACAATGGTTTAATAGTAGTTTAACAATAGTTTATCTTTTTTGTTATTCATAGACAATAAACTTTACTTAGACCATAGACTAAGTTTAACGATAAACCTCTGATTTATAAACTAGGTGAATACTAGGTTTAAAGCTGATTTATTATAAAAATCACTGTTATCTTAATAATATGCATTATCATGTAATTTGATTCATTCGTGTTTTAAAAACTTGTGCGTTTTATACTTACTAAAATTACTTACTTAAAAATGGATGTCGGTAATGTACAAAATGTTAGACGCGTAAGAAATTTAAGAAATATGCATTTTATTGGACAGCCGAAAATATATAAGATTCGTAAAAATCCTTACAACGAACTTACTAGTGCTGAATTTCGTAAAAAGTATCGATTTTCAAAAGCAGAATGCTTACAAATCGTAAACGAAATTCGTGACTTTTTACCTCGAGCAGTTAACAATCGCGGAAAACCAATTTCGCCGAGCTTACAATTGTTGATTGCACTTCGTTATTTAGCTAGAGGACAAGTAATTATTGATAATGTTTATAGTAATAGTTCATTTATGAATTTAAAATAAATTAAAGTACCTATATTATAATAATTTAAGGTTCAGGACGACAATGCAGACTTACATGGTGTTAGTCAACCGACAGTTAGTCGATGTTTGAGTCAAGTTTGTAGAGCACTAGCATCATTAAAAAATAATTATATTAAGTTTCCATTGACCAATGAAGAGTTAGCTACTAAAAAGGCAGATTTTCGTAGAAAATTTAATATGCCTTCGATAATTGGTGCGATAGATTGTACACATATACGAATCAAAAAGGTGGCGGGTGACTACGCTCAATTGTACATTAATAGAAAAGGCTTTTATTCAATAAATGTTCAAGTAAGCCATACAACATGTATTTTATTAAAATACTCAAATTTATAAAATATAAAGTTAAAATCTTGTTAAAATTATATTTAGTACTTATAAATAATAATTAATAATTTAGGTAATTTGTGATGCAAATTGTCATATATTGCATGTAATTGCTCGTTGGAGAGGAAGTGCACATGATTCAAGGATTTGGAACGAAAGTCTTATTAAGGAACAATTTGAAAATGGATCAATAAATGGTATCTTACTTGGTGATAGTGGTTATGCTTGTACTCCATATATGTTAACACCAATTCTTAATCCTCAAAACGATGTGGAGCGACAATACAATTACACACACATCAGAGCAAGAAATACAATAGAGAGATTATTTGGACAAATCAAGCAACGTTTTCGCTGTTTATTGCGAGGAATGACCATAAGTCTCGAGAACGCTAAAGTTGCTATAGTAGCATTATCAGTGTTACACAACATGAAATTACATTTTAAAAACAACTTAAATATCAATAATATAAATCCTAACGATAACGACAATAGTAGCACGGAAGATAGTAGTGAAGATGATGATTATAATGAAGAAAGTGAAAGTGATAGTTCTGCAGATGAGGACAATATTATAATGTTGTACAAGTAAACCAAAATAGAGGTAATGTAGCAAGAGCGCAGTACATAAGACAGTTTTTTTATTAAACGTATGTAATATGTATATTATTATTATTATTATTATTATTATATTATTATTATATTATTATTATATTATTATATTAGTTAAAACTTTTTTTATTTTATTCTTGTAACTTTTGTAAATAAAAACAAATCTCATAATATATTTTATAGTACCTAATAATTATCATATTAATATTTAACAATATATTTTTATAACAGTCGTAAATAAATAGTTTAAAAACAAATCACATAATATATGTTATTACTTAGGTATCTAAATAACTGATAACATAGTTATAAATATAATAAAGAATAATGTTTAGTATTTTATAATAATTGAAGTATAATATATAGGTATAGGTATAACAGAATTGTTGCGTAATATAATAAGTAGATGACGAGAAATTAAAAATGTAATCTGATACCTATATTTAATCAGAACAGTTTAAATCTTAAATCTGCTTCAAGTTCTCCAACTGTTTTGTTTTTAATTCATAATATTTCAATTTTGCTTCGTTTATGAGAGAGCGCTGGTGATGTTCTAAAGTCAAAAACTTTTTTCTAATTCAAACTTTTCTTTTTGTATTTTTAATAAATTTGCTTCGTATTCAGTCATTTGTATATCTAAATTATTTCTGTTAAATCCTTGATTTTTTTTTTTTTTTTGTACCTAATACAATTAATACAAATTCTAATATTAAGACATGTTACTACTTACTAAGAATTATAATATAATTATATATAATATATTAAATATTTGATATTATTTTTTGCGATATTTAATTAAATCATATAAAAAATAAATTACTAATAGCAATATAACTTTATTATATAACATAATTAGGTAGCATTTATGATAGAAAAAGACATTACTTTTTTGGTTTGGTTATTTGTAGTAGGTGAATAATTGTATTCATTTTCATCTACTTCCTCAAGATCAGGTCTTATCATTGAACAACTTTGACTATTTTTTCGAAGGTCTTCATCGTATATTACGTCATGATCAATGATTATGTGCTTTAAATTTAAATATAACTTGTTAACAAATAAATAATTTAAATTAACATAAAATAGCTTACATCTTCAAAATCATTTGTTTGTAAAAACTCATCTAAGCTTTCAGCACATATTTGTATACCTGTATTTGAAGTCGCTGTCGATGATGCAGGTGAATCTTTTTCTAATATTTTGAAATCATTTATTACAGTTTTGTTTATGCCAATCTAAATAAGAAAAATAATAATAATCATAGTAAAAAAAAATAACAAACTCAAAATTACAATTATTATAAAAATTATAAATACTATACCTTTTTAGTTGAGCCGTCATTGTCACAGTCAAAATCGTTTGTATCTTTAATAAAGTCCATTGGCATTAAAGACTGCAATGTCATGTCTAATTGTTTATTGATTCTGGTGGAGGACCTCCTCCAGTTTGTTTTAAATTTTGTTTATATGACGAAACATTTTTTTTGGCAACTATTTTCATTCTTTTCCATTCCCCTTTAATTTGTTGTAATGTTCTTTGAGTTTTTGAATTACCATTATATTCTTTATAAATTTGTGACCACGCTTCTAGTTTTGACTTATTTGTATTTGTGTCACAATTTTTATTTTCAATCACTTTGATAAATGGTGTGACGATTTCAGTTAGTAGCTCTTTCTCTCCACTTTCCCAATTAACCCTTTTTTGTTTATCCATTTTAAAATAGAATCACGCAATTTAAATTATAATTTTAAATAAATAAATACCACTAATAAGCTCAAAAATACAACACGAAACTAAAAAGTAAAAATAAATTCATATAGGTAATCTAAAAATATTTTACCACAATTCATAAAATATAACGATAACAATGACATGAAAAAAAAAAACACCTGAAAAACTGTAACGTTCGCATTAAAATAATAGAACATAGAATGTATTTTTACCTTATTTTTTTTTTTAGATTGGCAACAATTAGTAATAATATGGAAATTTGGGTGGCTCTATGGCTGTTTATAATAAACCAAAGATAATCCACAGTTTTTCAAAACTTAGCCTGGACCATTGACTATGTTGACTATGAATAATACATTATTAAACTCGAGTTTAACCAAGGTCTAAGAATTAAACCAAGTTTATTTAAACTTAGGTTTAACCTTAGTTTTTTACGATGACTATGAATAACACTGTAAGGGTCTTAGTGTTCTTATAATTGACGTTTTGCATGCCTTCAAAGTAAGCCTATACTCCTCCCGTCCCCGGTGGTCTTTTATAAGTTTTCTTGAACTATTTTATTTGTGAATGATTTTAATACTATACGCTTGTCTAAGTGCGTTGTATATCTAAACTATAATTTTGGGTAGATTGTCTTGTCTGTTCTTGGAACGACCGAAAACTTACAAGCAAATTTCAACAACAAATTAATTCCTTTTCTTACGTAATATGCTTGGAAATTTTAAACTTTCAACTTCATAATGCTTATGAAACGGACATTTTATTTGTATAAATCAAAATTAATCGTAACTTTCAAACTAATATTATAATATAATGTAATATTAGATATATAAAATAATAACGAAGACAATTTGAAACAATGCAAGGTTTTTTTTAAACTTTTCATCGTCTGTATTTCGTATTTGAATATAAGTATAAAATGACTGACAATCAAATTTTAAGACTTATTGTTTTGTTCATTAACAAAACCGTTATAAACAGTGTTAAAACTGAAAGTGCATTAGAATAAAACACTTCTAATAGGACGTTATACCTCCCCTAATTAAACTTAAATATAAATTAATATATTTAAAAACACTTAGATATAGTTAACATTTTTTATTAAAAATAGATAAATGTGTTTGATTAAAAAAAAAAACCAAATCAAAAATGGAAAAGACCACTAACATACGAAGTGTCCATATAAACACCTATGGACCAATTATTGAAAATTAAAATTTTTATTAAAATGTTCTCCTTTTTTGATTTAATAAAAGTTATAAGTACCTACTTATTACTAGAGCGTAGATTTGTATGCAATCGCATTTTATTCTAGTTGATATGATATGCTAAGTGAGATATTATTTGGTATAGGTATATCAGCCATAAGAATTTCCCGGATATGTCTCATAGTTACGAAGATATCATATAGTCGTATTTAGGTATTGGTACATGATAGATACTATATGATAAAACCGTATCGATTTAGATCTCAGAGACTCGGACCATTGATATAATTTATTTATTAAATACTTATGGTTATGATTTTTAAAGAAATACATTTTTTTATAAATATAATTTTCGAGTGTATATTTTATCATGCATATTATCTTAACATTTTAGTGCAATATTTATGCATATTTAAACATTTTCAGTGCATATAAATCCGTGTTCTACTCATTATTCATATAAACTATATAATATTATTGTACTTAACAGTGCGTTTATTATTAAATTATTATTATCTTAAGAGTTAAGTTAAAAATTCGAAGATTGAAGGCAACAAATATGCAGAAAATGTTTATTGAACTATATAAACGGTAGTCTTTCAGTTTGGAACAAACTACGTGTGGATATTATGATGTACAAACGTTATTGTTTATCCATTATTTTAAACAAACATCATGGGAATAGTGTTTGTCCAATAAACGTCTTCAGCAGTTCATAGTTGTGTCAATATTGTGTGTGAAGATTACCGTGAAGTTTCCCTTATCTAAAAAGCAACGTTGCATCTGGCTATATCATGCGATTAACGAACACGATCGACGTTAAAGAACCATAAAAGGGCATACAATGAACACAATGTCAATACACCTACTGTGTTTTATCGACTAGAAATACTAAAATATGTAATCATAATATTTTCCACTACGAGTGGATTTTAAATTGAACTTGAATTATTTTTTACACTACTCGCACATCGAAATGTCTAGAGTTTTGAGAAGCAACCTCTATGGTTTAATTCAAATTTAATTTAAATATTATTATGTTATTAAGGTGGGATACATAATATGTTTTTTGGATTTTTATAATAATTTATCATTTTGGTGAAAAATTTAGTTTGATTTCAGTTATGTAATTCATGCATAAGTGTATTTATAATAGATAATATAACAATGCAATATTATGTTTAAATAAGCTTTTTTCCTTGTACCTGTACTAATACTTCACCTTCCTACATAGCAGAAACGAACCTATTCTTTTTGTCAATATTAATACCACCATGTAAATATTCATGAATAAGAATAGCCTATTCCTTATATAATAAACCTATTCTGAATAGGTTTATTTTATAAGGTAGGTACAGTATAGATTTTTGGCATTTATCTATATAATATAATTCATATAAAGTACAGACAAATATTTAAATAAGGATTATTTGGTCTAAAATCAGATTACTGAATTGAAGTAGGCACAACAAATACATTAAAATTAATATACAGGAAGACCGGAAAGATGAAATAACTATACTAATTAAAATATAAAAATTATTTTTATTTTTTTAATACTGAAAATGAAAAATTTTAAATATGATATAAATTTTTTAAAAAAAAATCAAAATAGCCAATTTGTAAATTGTATTATAAGAACAATTTCCATGATATAAACATTTATCCAAGTCAAGTAGTTTATTTTTTAGAATTTTTTTAAATATCAATATTTTTTTGAGCATATTAATTTAGATCGTAATAACTTTTTTCAAAAATTATTCTTGGGAATTTTCTGACGAGTTTATTTCTTAAATTGTTTATTAACCAGTAACTATATAACTTTAATAATTTTTGTCAAGTCTTCCTGTTACACCCTGTATAACATTATTAATAGAATATTTAACTCGTTTTAAATGATTAATCCTTAAAACCTAGAATAGTTTGATTAAAACATAATATTACTGTACTATAGACGTCTATAATTATTGTACAATAGAACTATAACTATTAATATTGATACTAACATATTTTTACTATTGTTATATAAATGACTATGCTTTTCGTGATATACAATTGAAATTCAAATGATTGAATAGTTATAAAAATATTTTAAATTATACATTATATTGTTGATTACTTTTAAATCAAAGTTTACATTTTAATAATTTAAAATATTTCTTAGTTCATTTCACGCGAGTGTATTTTTTTATTCACAGAAAGAAATCTCATAAAAATGTAATCAAAATAGGTTTTAATATAAATATACTGAATATTTTTCAAGACTACAATAATAAATACAAATTCATTCAACTTGGGATTAATTCAAAGAAAATGAAAAAATTCAATACTATTCTAAAAAAAAAACATTTAATTTTACGATGACCGTCTGACTCTTAATAGTATTACTTTTTTATGTTTGTGTACTTTATAATGTATATTATTTTGTTATGTACCTCATGCACATAAAATGAACTGTATTTAATATTTTAAAATACAAACTTTATTATAACATCCACCAACAAAGGGCAATCTGGTGTTAACTATATAAGTTATACTATCATATTATCCTAAGATAAATAGTATTCATTTAATTGTTATATATAATAGTTTGTACACAAAATAAACACCATATAAGATTATTAAAACTGAATTTTACATCTATTTACTAAAAAAAGCATATTTTATGATTTACGATATTATAACCTTAATAAATATAGAATAGAAATTTTTATTGTGGTGTTCATGCAATTGTTATGAGGGATTTTTTAAATTGCATTCTCTAAATTGGAGTCTAATAAGTCATATCACATACGATTTCAAGCAACATTCGAGAATAGTGATGCGTTAAATGATAAATCAATGATTCATCATATAGAAAAGCTTAAATTTCCATTATCTAAGTACAAGTTATAATAGCTTGAATATTTCTAAATATTTGTAACGATTGTGGTTGTACGATTCAATAAAATAATAATGTCGTCTATTGTCTATTGACATTTTTTATCAAGATTAATATCCAAATACCAAATTAATTTCGGTTTATTACCATTAAGTACACACCAAAAGTAAATCCTAGTTATACTATATTACCATACATTTTAAATCTGTTTTTGAAATGACAATTGATTGATATAAAAAAAAATTTTAATATGTATCAATTAATACATATACTATATCTTTTTTGATATCTGGTTCTATTAAGAACAACAAAAATGCTACTCTAAAATAGTAAGTACTAAGTACCAGTATGGCAATATTAAACTCGATTTTCAGAAACATGGATTTCAAAGGTTCTACATGAAACTTTTTGAGAATTGCTTCTATTCCTGGAAAAAATAATTATAACATGATTGTAAAATCAATAGATTCCTTGATACATTCATAATTCAAAATTAATTTGAATATCTAGTTAAGTTGAAAAATGGTTCATAATATTAGGTAATATTTTATATAGGTTAAATAATATTAGTAATTTAATCCTAAGAATCATCTTATGTGGATAAAATCTGTAAGCTTTGAAAAGAAATCATTAAATAATTTTTCAAACTTTATATAAATTTAATTATGAATACCTTCCATTAAATATTACGATACTACTGAAAAAACATATATTTTGTGTTTATCTTAATAATTAATAAATTACATATTAAAAAGCGATAAATGTAAAGAATTCATATTTTAATAACAATCCAGTTGTAAAATTTACTGGTTTAATTGTTTACTGAATTTTAAAATGTATATACAAATTTACCAACTAATTGTAGTGTTTGATAATATAGCCACATGCTTATTTCCTACATAATATTATGTACTCTAGAAGTCTAGACATATAATATGATACGTCGATAACGTTTTTTTAATATACAAAATTATTTCAATATTATAATCAAGTTTTATTTTTCCGCAACTAATAATCAAGAATTTTTTTTTAGTTATAAAACAATATTAGTTCGTCAAATTTTGGTTATTACCAACTTATTATAATTATACATCTGAACTCTACTATCCCTCTCCAACTTTTGTTTCTTCATGAAAATTCCTGTACAGTGGCTAATATCAATTTTTTTATAGTATATATTTATTATATTTAACATCGCATGGTTTCATGTATTTGTACATATTATGCATTTGATCATCTTGTTTTGGTAAAGATGCATTGTAACTATATATAGGAATATTTACGTATTTACCTATTGATTTCTTCCAAAAATTTTTGTAGTTAACTAATTATACACTTAGGTCACAAGACAATTATTTAAATTAAACCAAAGAATAGCAAATACGTTTTAGGAAAATTATATAGTAGAAATCGTTAAGTACTAAAGTACGTCATCGGTTAACACGCACAAAATCCGAAGTCGCAGATAAATTTTTTATGTTTATTTGTATAATTTTGTAGAACTTATTGGTTAATTCGACCAAACTACTGGCTTCCTTTGATGTCACATAAGGTAATTTTTATTTCCTACAGTTATTATATTTTTTATAGGTATAAGTCATTATACCTACCGTTTAATGCTATAATTTACTGTTTACATTTTACATTTAGAAGCCAATATGGTGAGTGGTGACCCTATATTGTCAAAGTCAGTTTTAATTTGAACAAAGAATTTTTAAATAATATTATAAGCCTGTTGTGGTCTTAGTATACCCCGATATATTCATCGAAAATGTCATTAACTAGGTGAGGGACGTTAGCGACCATTTATTTTTGACGGCTCTAGAAATTATGAAAAGCTGTCAATGGACGAGGTTTTGTGGTCAAAATGTGTGCCCAGTTCCCTGGTCTATAGATTAATGTCACTCGTACTATGAACAACTCAAGTCTGACATGGAATATGTACTTGAATGAGCTTTCATCTAAATTCTAAACCCTAAAGAACGAAATGGGTGCGGATATGTACATCTCAAAAATTGAATGTTCAAAATTAAATGGCACTCTATAAGGATGTCGTAAGGAATTTATGTGTTCATCTAAGCTGTATAAATATTAAACGGTATGAATAAAAAAAACTTTTTGTTCAATACACGTTATCATTTTCATAAATAGTTTCTGCTTCAGTATAATATGATATTTATTAATAATATTCATGTATATGAACACTGAACAGAAAAAAAATAGAAATCTTAAAACTTCAATGAAAAAAGTAAGCAAATAAAATAAAAAAAAAATACATCCCTCAAATTGTATTAAAAATATTGTTTTAGAAACAAAATTAACTGGAACAATGGGTTTTGTACGTCAAAAATGAATGACTGTAAATAATATGTATTATGTATGTTTATAATATTATTTATATGGCACCAGCCATAAAATTTGAATTTTAAAATGAAAACGGTTTCGGGGTGCTGCGTTTCTGCCGGCAGTGTAGAGTGGGATATTATACATTTGTGCAATCGAATGGTAGGGGTTTAGGCGAGAGAAGAAAAATAAGAGACTCGTTGAAACACACACACACAATAAAAATATATATATATGTGTTTAAATAATAAATGGTATATGTATAAATTGTATACCACTCGCCGTTCTGACACTCGAGAGTGATATCCCATTGAGAAATGTGGTGGCGTTCAATTGGCGGCCATTCATCGCGGCAAAAGACGTACGAGAAAATGACTTAACAACACTTTTGTGCGGACGGACGGATGGAAACCGCAGCCGCCACCGCCAAAACTGGAACAGATGGATTTGATTTGATTTTTTTTTCGCACCTCCGACGTACCCGATGATATATACATATATATATATTTTCGCGTGGTAACAAAAAATATCATGTCCATTCGTACGTACGTCATCGCCGCCGCACCGTCGTATTACACGCACAGCTACATATTATTATATTATATTTTATCAATGCGAGCATTATGTATAATATCATACAAACGAGTGCCGACACCGCCAACGGTAGCGTTATACCTGCTATTATACTATATTATATATATCGAAATATGTGTACTTACATTATACATATAAATGAGTGTGTGTGTGTGTGTGTGTGTGTGTGTGTGTGTGTGTGTGCAATCGCGTATAAGGGGCGCTAAATACCTGACACCCAGTGTGTACACTCGCGGCGGCTGTGCGGTGAATGTCAAAGGCACTCGAATGGCGGCCGAGCCGTGACGATCGACCGAAAGAGGTTCCTATTATGATAACACTATAATACCTATGTATTATTGTATGTAGGTATGTATTTCATAATATCGCGGGTGAGGTAGGGAAGGGCATGAAGAAAATAATTTGTCCGTGTGTTTAGCTGCCGTCGCTCGTTAAGTTTGTTCGTTCGTTCGTTAAAAATATTTTATGCGGGTTTTCACCGCTGTTTTTAGTGGGATTATCATCGATTATTTTTGTATAATTTTCCCTCGTGGAGAGATTGAACGCGTGCAATATTAACTATCTATTTTGTGAGAACGGTTTAGACAAAGATAAAATATAATATACATTATACAATGATATTTTAGTATAATATACAATACATCAATAGCTATATGTACTATACGAGCGATTTCATTATTACTAAAATTCAATAAAATTAGAAAACCACATAATATTTTGTAATATAATATTTAATCGTACGTTATAGATAATATAATATCACTATACTAAATGCCACCGTCTCCCTCTTAGATTTTTATGTTTCTCCCAAAGAACAATTTGTTATCGTGATAAAAACATATAATAATTCATATAAATTAAAATATAGGTCTTGCAATCGCTAAACATTTTTTTTTAACTTTCGCTTCCTGGACATATTCATTTCTGGTACTTATCGCTTAATATGTGGGGTACTAAACGATTATCTAACAATAAAAAATTAATGATCAATAATTACGTACGACTATACTGATTATAGTCGTTTCTAAAATTTGTACCTATATCAATGTTGGCTATAAGAGCTGATCTAATTTAAAAAGCACGCTGACTAAAGATGGAATATTTAATACATCAAAATTAATCTTGGAAATTAGAGCCATACACCCTAAACTTATACTATTGATATTATGAAATACAATATAATCTATATAGGAGCATGACAATATAATAAAGGTAATAATAATTTGTACATATTTAATATTTTTCAGATGACAAAGAAAACGTAAGTTTAACTGTATAAGGGATTAAGGGCTATAAGAGCACAATAATAATGTATATCATGTTTAGGGATTTTTAATGACTGTCTTTAAAATGCCACCCTTTGCATGACTGAAGACGCAGAATCGGCACGCGCATAAAAATCGGTTCGTGAGCCTTTATCTCACAACGCCTTCGATGTATGTCACAGTGTCGACCGTGACGTACATATACATATACGTTTCCCCAGACCGCCACATATTTTCAAGGGAACCCGATGTCGAACAAAGTCTGAACCAAGTCAAACAAATTAAAACTTATTATGCACTAAATATTGGCAAACAAATTTGAGGAAAGTCATATTATGTGGGTGGCTAGGGGAAACGTACGTGACGTATATAATATGGTAGCACGGGCCTCGGGGTATGCCACCACCGGGCACCACACAAGTGTTTTCGTTCGTTCAGATGACGAGTTATTCGTATCTGTTAAATCTAGTTGTTTCTAAATTACAATCTGAGAGCCATTAAGAAATTAGAATAACCCGGGGCCCACTATGACGAGGTGGTTCTCGTTGTAATTCTGTTCTACATGTAATTCATTCTACTCATTCTAGTAATATAATTAATAAAAAAAGTTTTATGGTAGAATATTTAATATACTAAAATCTAAAAAATGAATTATAAAATATTAAATGCAAATGATTAACATACTTTTTATACTAATTGAAACATAATTATTGTCATGTATATGAATAGTTGTGGTACAAGTTTTGATTAAGCAGCGATACCTACTTCGTAATGTATGCTTGTACCGATTTGTACACAAAATTTAATTTAAATCCATCAATTAAAGTCATCATTAGTTTTCCATGTTTACTAGTTATACATTTCATTAATGTAGTATAATTAAGTAGCTTTTTATAATTTAAGTGAAGTAAGTTTATTATAGTTCAACTAACAGAAAATACGCATCATGCGTTGTCACCACCAATTATAGGTATACACACCTGACAGTGTATTCAGTCTTAATGATAACGATAACTTATGACCATAGAAATATTAAATAATATTCTAATTGTTATTATATATAGTTATGCTTATGACTTATCGTTATGATAACGTAGGTATTGTTATTTTTATATTTTATTACAGCCTCTTCAACTTCCCTAGATATCACTCCTCTCACTATTTCTCAAGATACCATAAGAACAATAAAACATATATCAATACAAGCTTGGCAAAATACATGGGCAAAACAAAAAACTAAACTTAATGAAATTAAACCAACTATTCTCCACTGGCCTAACAATCATCGCGACAGGAAAAAGGAGACCATCATCGACAGGCTAAGAATAGGTCACACCAGAATAACCCATGGCTACCTAATGTCCCGAGATGAGCCTCCCTCGTGTACGACATGTGGGGTCGCACTAACAATAAAACACATTCTCACGGAATGTTTTGCATACCTCGACGCAAGGAACCACAATCATTTATCCAGCGATTTATACGATATACTTGGAACAGTCTTGCCATCACCTGACATATTCATGTTCCTCCAGGAGACAGGATCCTTATAATTATGCTCATATAACATAGTCTACACATTTGTTGTTATTAAACCTTTATGTTTATATGTTTATTGAAAATCTATTTGTAAAAAAAAAAAAATGTATATTATCCCAATGGTCAAGTTGCCGAGGGTTATTTCTTTAATAAAAAAAAAAAAAAGATTATCCGTCATCCACCGATAGATTTTTGTCAGAATTACAACTAGTGTCTCTCAAACGCTACTTTTTTAGAAAGAAATTGATCCGGCAGAAATACTTATTATATTTTGCTGTGGTATCGAAAGTGAGTACTGTCCGGCTAGTGGCCAGTGGCCACGGTGTACGTATAGGGCAACCTGCAGCAGTACTATATATACGATTGGTGGCCACTGCCGGCCACCTAGTCAGCGCAAACGCAGACGTGCCGCCCTACTCGACCAACAGAAACCAAAACGTAGAATATACATAATATTATGTATATTATACTATCATTTAATATTGAATGTAATTATGGAAATGTGGAAATGTAAAGTTTTTTTTAACTTCTTACTGTTTTTTTTGCACTTACTAATTTGTGAAATGTATAAATTATGTTCCGTCAATGATGTAAGGTGGCTTAACAATTTGTATAAGCCTTGTAAAGGTTATTGGGTATTGTATTATTATAGTTAAGTGTAGATTTATTATTGGTGATTTAATATTTTCCCTGATTTTTTTTGATACATTTTTAACACTTACTGGATAAACTGTATAAACTTTAATTGCATTATTGTGGAATTTCTGGTGGTATTATTTTCATATATTTTATTAGCATTTTTATTGTTTAAGAGCAATTAAAATAATATTGACAGCAGGGCGTGGGTAGTAAATATAGTCAAATAGCCAATAGGTACCTAAACAAATTTCAGTTTGTATCTAACAACTAAGACAAAATTGTTTGGTTATAACCGGTAATTAAAAATGCAATAGTGTTTCTTTATTGAGAAATGTAGTCACGTAGATACATCAGTATTTTGTATACAATTATACGGTATACTGTTATTATAGTGTATACTTACTTTAAATTGTATACCATTTGGTAAGGTTGTAAGTTTTGATGATTGTAGTGACTAGTGATGAGATGTAGTGAAAAAATCATAATTTATATTTTATAATATAATTACTTAGCTACATAACACTGTCACCAATTCATTGCCTAGGTAATTTTAATCAAAATTCTTCAAAGAATATGTGTCCTGTAAAAGAATAATATATACAAATAATATGAACTATGAAGAAACAGAAATTGACTAAAATATTAAATATTTATGTCCCCATACCCATATTATTAAAGTACCTAGTACATAGTGTGAACAATTTGAGTAGTTTACAATACAATATTATTATTTGTATCGTCAATCGTCACAATAATACAAATATTATGTCGGAACTATATAAATATATATATTTACTTCATTGCGTTGTTTACGTGATTTTGGACAAACCATTACATCCGTAAACCACATAAAAGTACGAAAAAAACAAGGGAAAAGAAAAAGGTACAATATCGTTAACCAAATATACAGAGAAACGTCTAGACAAAAGTTATTTGATACATAAAACATGAATGCGATATGTTACATCTCTCGTGTCCAGCACTTTTGATACATTTTTTCATGTTAGTTTTCAAGTGATGTTTCTCCGCAGGTAATCTATTTCCACCACCTACAATACTGCACAGGACATATTTTCACATCGTATTTCGATTATTTTTGCATTTTCTATTCTTATATATACGACGGCATCATCCTTTTTCCACAGCATCAATTTAAAATGTTTTATCCACAATTCGATAACCCCCGTGCAATTTTTTCTTTTCAATCGACAAAACAGTGATTCGTATATGTTATTCAAAAACATATTGTAATATTATCATTGAATTCTTTTCGGCCCAAACCCGCGATACTCAAACCATTTGCACACGTATGGATCGTGCTCTCACCCCGCACACAATTTAATAAACATAGGTACATAAACCTGATAAACCACGGCCGTTTGTTATTGTTGTCCAAACATAATTTTCTCATCTGCCATACAATGTTCTATAAGCCCAGAAAATAATGTTGCTTTTTCATTATGGGAAATATATCCACTCGTCACTCGTGTAAACACAGCGCTCCACAAAAAAATGTAGACAACCAACGTATATCGAGGAAACGTTATCATATTTAAATATTTAATAATAATATTCTATATTCATATTAACAACTTTGCCAAACAGTGTTTATTATAGCTTACTTACTGGTATAGTTTTTCTGTTATTACTTTGTATGCTTATTGCTTATGTACTCGTACTTCGAATGTTATTAAAATATTTTGGTATAGAAACATACTAATAATAAACACGCTCTAAATGTATTTTAGAATTCATTCTAGTACTATAAATATTCTAGTAGTATTATCTTGTCATATATTTTGATAAATATTTCGATTGTGTAGTTCAGGTAGTAATAATAATTAAATAACATTGAAAGGTTATTTGTATTATAAATTATATTATATTTTTACTATATTATAGTTGTTTCAATTTTTATTCTTTTAAAAATATTGATTAAATTATTTTGGTTTGTTTATTAGTTCAAACTATAATATTATAGTTTATACAAATTTAAATTTTCAACGAAAATAAATGGTTTGGACATATATTGTTTCGGGATTTTTATTTTTAATGTGTATAGTTGCATAATTGACAGCTTCATCGGGTCTTATAAATTATAAATTATAATATTAATATTTTTACCGTAGTTTTAGTACTCATCCTAATTTTTTTTACATATTAATAACTAATAAGATACACCCTTCTATAGTTTTACTTAATATTACGTACTTACCAAATCAATAATATTACATGCATAGATATAGTTGATGCTTCACTGCTTCAGGCTTAGGCCTTCAGCAGTACCGAATTACTGAGTATAAAACAATTCGCTCAATAAATTGTCTGTGTTTGAACTAATTTTATAATGCATAAATGTACAAAATTGTGCTTGAATTGAATTAGTTGACTGAATCCACTGTGCTATTATCAACGGTTTAGATTTTTCTGTTTGTTAGAAGAAATTATTGTTAATTGTGTTTGATTCATCTTTCGACTACACTTTTTATTTTTATCAATTAGATCAGGACTCACTTATTATGTCGGGAACACCGCTCAATATAATAATTATTGTCATCCACGATCCACCTATCGCAACAACTATCCACTCGTACAATATTATATTATCGTCACTGTTTAGAACCGGATATGACAGACGATTAAACGATTCGTATTGTTATCGTCGTTCCCTTCGTCCCACCACGGCCGTTTGTTACCCTTTTTTATTTCCCGCGGCGGCAATATTACCATCCCCAGTGTTGGTTACTCCGCCCTTGCACAGACGGTTTCGTCCAATAAACACACCAGCTCAATGAAAAGAAATAGATAATAATAATAACCAGTAGTGCCGTGAAGGGGTAACAGTTGTAATAGTGTAAACGATTTTATATTCCTCATTCGGCGATTGGATGTGTAAAATTATATAATATTATTATATTAGACATTAGTTATTACTTATTATATACTTATATGGTGCGTACTGCAGTGACCCGTCGAAATAGTAATCGTAATAACGGCAGACCCACCCGACCCTGTCATCGTATTTTTTGTCGTTTTGTTGGTGAGGGGAGTAGAGACTGGAGATAGTATCAGGAAGAACTCGACACCCGGCGACCATCATCCACCCAAATTCTGTAATAACAATACGTACTTAGAAACTATATAATATTATACGCCCGGTAACACGACGGCTACAGGTATAGAGCAGCTTTGATTAAGAAATAATTTGACACAAAATAGGTTACTTCTATTAATACTATCAAGACTATTAAATTGGTTTATTACTTAAAATTAGAAGTACATCGACAACGATAGCGGCGCATCCTAAACGGTTCACGTCCATTGTTTGCTTTTTCCGTTTGGGAAAGGACCCGTCGAAAAAGGTTTTATAAACAAGTAAATTCCCAAAAGGCTCTCATCAAAAAAGGTATTACAAACAGGTAAATTTCCAAACGGCTGACGATAATACCGGTATACCGATTTAAGATTAATATACCGATATACCATAAACCGGTATAGGTACTGTATACCGTTGTATAATATACATTTAAATTGAGAAAATATTCGATTCGAATATGAATTATGAATACACCTAATTTGAAAAAAAACAGGGGCTCATTGGAAACATTATTGACGAATTTTCATCTAATGAAATAACACGTACGGATTATATAAAGAAATTGTGTTTTAAAAATGTACCTAATGTACTTCCACTAATTTTTTTATATTTTTCATTTTTGCACATATACACATTTGTTTACGATTTTTTCTACTTTAACGCTAAAATGTAGTGTTATTTTAATAAAATTTAATTTACTATAGGTATATGATTTTGTATATAGTTTTTATAATTTAATTAGAATATACCCTTAAAAAAAACACCAACACATTTGTAACCACACCTATTTTGAGACAGTCCTAAGTCAGACATATGTATGAAGTGGGAAGGAATTTGTGTTGTTAAACACCGGAGCCATTTGGGAATTTACCGGTTCGTAAAACCTTTTTTGATGGGAGCTGTTTGGGAATTGATCTTTTTGAAAAACGGAGCCGAATGGGCTACGTCCAACGATGACGATTGTGTTGAAATATAACGTAATCTTGTAAATTTATCATAAGTACGTATAGTTAACGATCTCGTGTGTGCTTTTATATTTAACTTTCACTCGTATAGTCGTTTGACAAAAGTTTTCTTCTTGAAATATATCAACTCTAGCGCGACGACAGCACTATAACATCCATGATCTATATTTTTATTTGTGTAATTTCTAACGGTAGAAAACATAGTGACCAATTTCATAAGGTCGGAATACGCAACGCGTTTGACTATACTCACAAGTCCTGGGCGATGGTACCTAAGCAAGAAATAAATTAATAGTTGTGATACCAGTTCCGATATTTCACCTATTAATATTATTGTTATTTTTTCCAAGCGTACGTTAATCGTTAGACGTTGACTATAATATTACTATTCGAATACGCTCAGGCTCAATTCGTTAAACCGAATGGCTTAAATAATTGAAACGTTTAAAAACGTACTTCGATTCGCTTCGATGCGGCTCAAGTTTCACGATTATACAAAATCCTCCTTAAATCGGTCACGACGAAAGCACACTGCGTAATTTGTTCTTTTTTCAGTAGATTACTTTTCTGCAAAATACAAGTTTTCTTTTTGTTACTATATATACACTTACTAAAAATAGTTTAGAAAATATAAACTTATTTTTAATTTACCAATACTTTTAAAGAATTATACGGTTTTAAACCTTACTTTCATAGAACGTAATTCGACAAAAAATCTCCTCCACAATAAATAATAATTTAATTTTTTTTTAAACAAAACTGCGCATTCTCAACTTGAGAATTAATGTTTTAATTTTATTCTTTATATATTTTACGCCAAATGGCAATTGACAAAATTACATAAGATGTACTATTACTAACATAAAGATAAAATAGTTAAAATAAAACAAAATACTTCCTTACAATGTCATATTAACCGAGCTGAGCTATTAACTAGAACACAATTTAATTGGCATTGCGAAGCATACTATGTAGTGGCTGCGATTGTAACCGTAGACCGTATATTATCATCATCTTATAATGAATTCTCATTATAATATAATTTTATTTATAGATACTCAATAATAAAATCGTTTTATAGCTTTGGTAAAAATATGATCAACTTTATTATACATTTTGATTATAAATTAATAAAAAAAAAAAAAAAAATTAATTTACAGAAAAATATGTTTTTTTTTTTGCGTGAAAATTATTGACGATTTAAAAGTCATTGTATACGAAAAGTGGCGAAAAACAATTATAATTATCAAATTATAATGTATAGGGATGTATAGATTCCAGATTAGTCCAAACCGGAATATTATAATTTTCTTATAATAAAGGTATTAGTTTCGGTTTCATAACATATTATTTTCATTATTGATTCCAATTCGTGGACCCCTGATCGCTAGAATACCACATATATATTAAGTAGCAAAAAGATAAGTTTTCTGATTACATATTCTAAAAAAAATAAGAAATATGAGGGCATAATATGGCAACACGGATTATACATTTAGATAAATTATATTAAATAATAATACAAAATTAATAAAGATTGTTTAAATGTTAAAATGTTCTAATCAGAATAATTAATAATCTTTATATTAAATGTGTGTACCTACGTCATAATATAATATAATTATACGCCGGCCTAGAAAATTAGAAACACGTTTTTACATCGCCTGTGACCCGACCCCCTAGACTTCGTGTTCTAATATCTTTTGATATAACTTTTCTTGAAAACAGTCTAGACGTTTTTGAGTCTATTGCGGAGAAATAAATATTATTTTTATATAAAATTACGAAATAAACTGTATAATATCCAATACTGCAATACTCATTACGATATATTTTAACGAAAAAACATTTTTCTTTTATTTTATCTATTAGGTAAATATATTATCTACATATTATACATATATATATAATTCAGTTTTCAAGTTTACTTGTATTCTATAATCATGTTTTGTTTATCAAGAATTAATAAAACGTAATATAGTTTTTATTATTTTTTAAATTCTAAGAAAATCATATAAAATTAATGGAGCGTCAGTTAAGCACTGAAATAGTTAAATAATATCATTATAATATGGGCGCTGTCACTGATGTCGTGCAATGTAAAAATGTGATTTTCTTGTTGAATTTTATTTTAATATTTTATCCATTAAATTGCATTATTATTTATGACATCTACAGTACTAAATTTAATAATCCCTAGAAGGCGATGACACTTAATATAATGTGTTTAATGAACACATCATAATAAATAGATAGGTATAAATATATAATATGGTATACACTATAGTACTATACATATATAAATCGATTTAAGTGTCTACACTAATTATTTCAAAAAATCTTAATTTTTTTGAAAATATTAATTTTAATTGATACATAAAGTCGAATTTTTAACGAATAGTTTAGAAATTGATTAGTTATAGGTATTAAAAGATTATATGTGAATAGTGGAATAAACTTTTACTAGGTACTCCAGTACTAATCTTCGCAGATCATCTAAATTTCAAATACTTTTAAAATTATAAATTAACAACTTCTCATTCAATATACAACAAAAAAATTTTGGTGTGAATATAAAATCAAAAATTATGTTGTGATTTAAAAAAATTAAAACTTTTCAAAATAATGAGTGTTATAGTTTACACTAATATAGACACTTATAATTTACTAAATATGTAAAGATAACGATATGACTTACAGACATTGCGGGGCCCTGTATTTATATTTTACCCCATAACAGTATGATATAGTATATAATATTATTGTGTACCTATTGTCGTTGAACGTAAAATATGACTAACCTTAAAATACGACCAAACTAATAACTACAGCTACAAGCATGTAATAGTGTTCCTGATCGGTTGTAAACTCTTCTGATTGCATGGTAAACTCTCCCGATTTTTAAAATTATTAAACTATACCTATCCCCGATGATAAACTCTCCTGGGTGGATGGGTCAACATTATATTTACCTGAAAGATATATGTACGTACTCCCGGGTCATCCTGAAGGAAATCTGTTAACTATCCCGTGTTGTTGTAAAATTATAGACTATCAAAAATAGACACTTTAAGTTTTTTTTTAAATATGTATGGTTCATATTATTATAAAAATTTAATTTGAAATTAATTTACACTATTATTATTTTTATTATTTAAAAATTGGGTGTACAATAATGTATATAAACTGACTTTTTCTTAATGAAATTCAAATGTATATTATATTTAAAAAATGTTTTTTTTTATTATAAACATTTATAGAACAATATTTATTATAAACGAAGTTATTATATAGACTCGGGAGAATTTATATATATTATGTATACAACAGGTAATACTGAAGTAGACCCGGGACAGTTATCAGTTACCATCGGGCATCGGGAGAGTTAACAGGTGATTAAAATCGGGGAGTTTATAATCGCCCGTGTCTATAATGTCGATATTAATCGCGTGCGCCGTGCAGTAATGTATAAAATACAGATCAATGCGGTATACATATTATCATGTATACGAAGGAGTTAATATTTCGACGACAAACGCGTTTAAGTCCATACTACGTGACACGTGTATACAAATGTTGTCTCATGGATTTTCATCCTCGTATTTACGAACAGAATGAATTATATCGTATTGTCGTTTGTCACGATCGGTCGACAGCGAAGAATGACGATTCCACGTCTGGTGCATCATGGATTACAATAATGATATACACGGGGCGGTAGAAGAACACGGAGTGGTCGCAGTGGAAGTTATCAGGCCATTATTAATAAATGGGGACTGGTGCGATATTTGATTGCGAGGAAATTCAGTCTGCCCCGTTTGGAGGGGGAGGGTGTTGGTTGAGTGGATTGATTTTTGGTCAGTGGACAGATATATAATTGTATACAAACGGACAATTAGCGGGATGGGTTTTTAAAAACAGTCAACAAACACACCATTGTATACAGCAGCAGAGGCGACACGCACGCACACAGATACGCTGCACTCGAAGCCCCCTCGAGGGATGAAAAAAAGGGTCGCGCCGTACAAGACATGGGTAGGCGGAGCTAGATGGATCACGGTTTGGTGGTGGGGACGACCCTCGGGGCTGGTCGGTGGGGTTGGTGTGATGCAGACCTCTGGCAGACAGTCAGTCACCACACAACCCCGCTACCGAAGACCTCAACGCTGGTCGTCACCGTGTTCGTGCGTATAACCCGTATACATTTATCTCTTTGTTATTATTTTAATTACAGATGGTATTATCGTGACCGTGTTAAAAAATTATACTGCCGTCCTCTTTGTTTATAAAAGTATCGACGTTGTGTCACGTGTGTGTGATCGGGTTACTATTAATTTCAAGTCGTTTCCACCGCTACCACATGGACGGTCCTCGTTGGCCCGTGACGATGACCTCGACCAAGAAGACCATGTCCCGGTCATTTCTGATCGACACGCTTATAGGCAGCGTCAAACGTCCCTCCACTACCGCCGCCGTGGCTGCTGCAGCCGCTGCAGCCACTGTATCCGCGGCCTCCGTACCTTATCACCCACAACTCAACGAGTACATTCAGTTCTTGAACAGGACTGCAGCGGCGGCCGCCGTCTACGGATACCAATCGTCAACGCCTGTTGCGTTTCCATCGGCTACTAATCCACGGTTTTTCGGTTATCCGGTCGGTGGCAGTAGCAGTGGAGGTGTCGGTGGTGCATTTGTCAAAGACCTCCAACAGCAACACCACAATCACCAACAACACCACCACCAAAAGCAGGCGGTCGTAAAACCTGTTCCCGTTGTAGCCACCAACACGAGCCAAAAGAATAAACCACATCATGCCAAAACTACGGCGAAAAAAAGAGCCGTAAATGAAATGATGGCTTACGATCCGGGTAAGATGTATAACATGATAAACTCATATTTACTAAAAACGGGAAGATTGGTTATTATTTTAAATTTCATCATCAATATAATCGTTTATAAATTACCATTATAGGAACAGTGTTGTATTAAAAGTTAGATTATAGAAATTCAAAACGACCAATTTATTTTTGCACTTATCACACATCTATTGTATTATTGTAAGGGACGTATAATATATATTATTTAATTTAGTCCCATATTAACTTCAAATTTTAAAAATAATTTTACAATCAAATTCATTTGTCATATATTTGTTATTTAATTAGTTGTTTAGTCGGTACACGATGCACATTTAATGGCTATGGCGTAGGTAGATTTGGAAATATTTTAAACACTGTTTGAATTTTTTATACAATCTAATATAATAAAATTAGTTTTAACTACATTATTTAAAATGTTCGTAAAGAAAAAGTTTTAGAGAAAGTACTTTACTTTAGGTAGGTTCTTTATTAATTATTATTTTATTATTTAAAAATTGGGTGTACAATAATGTATATAAACTGACTTTTTCTTAATGAAATTCAAATGTATATTATATTTAAAAAATGTTTTTTTTTATTATAAACATTTATAGAACAATATTTATTATAAACGAAGTTATTATATAGACTCGGGAGAATTTATATATATTATGTATACAACAGGTAATACTGAAGTAGACCCGGGACAGTTATCAGTTACCATCGGGCATCGGGAGAGTTAACAGGTGATTAAAATCGGGGGAGTTTATAATCGCCCGTGTCTATAATGTCGATATTAATCGCGTGCGCCGTGCAGTAATGTATAAAATACAGATCAATGCGGTATACATATTATCATGTATACGAAGGAGTTAATATTTCGACGACAAACGCGTTTAAGTCCATACTACGTGACACGTGTATACAAATGTTGTCTCATGGATTTTCATCCTCGTATTTACGAACAGAATGAATTATATCGTATTGTCGTTTGTCACGATCGGTCGACAGCGAAGAATGACGATTCCACGTCTGGTGCATCATGGATTACAATAATGATATACACGGGGCGGTAGAAGAACACGGAGTGGTCGCAGTGGAAGTTATCAGGCCATTATTAATAAATGGGGACTGGTGCGATATTTGATTGCGAGGAAATTCAGTCTGCCCCGTTTGGAGGGGGAGGGTGTTGGTTGAGTGGATTGATTTTTGGTCAGTGGACAGATATATAATTGTATACAAACGGACAATTAGCGGGATGGGTTTTTAAAAACAGTCAACAAACACACCATTGTATACAGCAGCAGAGGCGACACGCACGCACACAGATACGCTGCACTCGAAGCCCCCTCGAGGGATGAAAAAAAGGGTCGCGTCGTACAAGACATGGGTAGGCGGTGCTAGATGGATCACGGTTTGGTGGTGGGGACGACCCTCGGGGCTGGTCGGTGGGGTTGGTGCGATGCAGACCTCTGGCAGACAGTCAGTCACCACACAACCCCGCTACCGAAGACCTCAACGCTGGTCGTCACCGTGTTCGTGCGTATAACCCGTATACATTTATCTCGTTGTTATTATTTTAATTACAGATGGTATTATCGTGACCGTGTTAGAAAAATTATACTGCCGTCCTCTTTGTTTATAAAAGTATCGACGTTGTGTCACGTGCGTGTGATCGGGTTACTATTAATTTCAAGTCGTTTCCACCGCTACCACATGGACGGTCCTCGTTGGCCCGTGACGATGACCTCGACCAAGAAGACCATGTCCCGGTCATTTCTGATCGACACGCTTATAGGCAGCGTCAAACGTCCCTCCACTACCGCCGCCGTGGCTGCTGCAGCCGCTGCAGCCACTGTATCCGCGGCCTCCGTACCTTATCACCCACAACTCAACGAGTACATTCAGTTCTTGAACAGGACTGCAGCGGCGGCCGCCGTCTACGGATACCAATCGTCAACGCCTGTTGCGTTTCCATCGGCTACTAATCCACGGTTTTTCGGTTATCCGGTCGGTGGCAGTAGCAGTGGAGGTGTCGGTGGTGCATTTGTCAAAGACCTCCAACAGCAACACCACAATCACCAACAACACCACCACCAAAAGCAGGCGGTCGTAAAACCTGTTCCCGTTGTAGCCACCAACACAAGCCAAAAGAATAAACCACATCATGCCAAAACTACGGCGAAAAAAAGAGCCGTAAATGAAATGATGGCTTACGATCCGGGTAAGTTGTATAACATGATAAACTCATATTTACTAAAAACGGGAAGATTGGTTATTATTTTAAATTTCATCATCAATATAATCGTTTATAAATTACCATAATAGGAACAGTGTTGTATTAAAAGTTAGATTATAGAAATTCAAAACGACCAATTTATTTTTGTACTTATCACACATCTATTGTATTATTGTAAGAGACGTATAATATATATTATTTAATTTAGTTCCATATTAACTTCAAATTTTAAAAATAATTTTACAATCAAATTCATTTGTCATATATTTGTTATTTAATTAGTTGTTTAGTCGGTACACGATGCACATTTAATGGCTATGGCGTAGGTAGGTTTGGAAATATTTTAAACACTGTTTAAATTTTTTATACAATCTAATATAATAAAATTAGTTTTAACTACATTATTTAAAATGTTCGTAAAGAAAAAGTTTTAGAGAAAGTACTTTACTTTAGGTAGGTTCTTTATTAATTATTATTTATTACTGACTAATGATTATAGATTATAAAAAATGATTTCTTTCCAATCAGTAAATATTAATATAATATATAATATTATTATGTTATTTAAAGAGGATGCCAACGAAATAATTCCTTTTTTCTTTTCTAAGTCAATTTTAAAATAGTTCATTGTAGGAGGGGGGGAGTATAAAGTTTTAATTGCCGAATTTTGAAATTTCGAACTGCCAACTGTATGTTTAATATTGTTGCAGAGTGGTGGGGTGTCAGTGTATCACTCACCCACAACCTCCTATCGGTTCGTCCCTGTCTCAATTACCCAAATATAATTATATTTACTTGATTTTTTTTTTTTAATTCTAGTTAGCATTTAGAATAAATATTTCTTTTATAATATTCGTAAATATATTTTAAAAATTGCATATTTTTTTTAAATTCTGTACTGGAAATATTTATTTTCCCAATGTTAAATATTTTGAAAAATATATACTTTGCCACTGTGGTCATAGTTTAAGAAGCGTTCTGTAGTTTTATATGCGATCATAAATATAATTACCAACATTAGTGTCTATCGTATAATGCGAAGAAAACATTAAAAAAAAAAAAAAATTACAACTTACATTTCTGTTTTTTTTTCATACAGATTGTGTTGTGACTGAAGACCCACTACGAGAAAATGGTGAGAGCGACACGGATTCTGGAAGTTCGAAAAGGATCCGGACTGCGTTTACCAGTAACCAGCTATTGGAGTTAGAACGAGAATTCTCCAGCAACATGTATTTGTCGCGATTGAGGCGCATAGAGATTGCTAACTGTCTGCGGTTGTCTGAGAAGCAGGTGAAAATTTGGTTCCAGAACAGACGGGTTAAGCACAAGAAAGAAGACGGACCCACGTCATCGACCAAACCAGGCACACCATGCTGTAACTGTCCGAAATCGTGTCATCAGTCGTCCACGGCGGTCGGAAGTACGTCCGGTTGTCGACAAAATGATACCGAAGGCGGCGATGGTGATGAACGTTGTGGTCGTTTTGACTAGGCGTGAGTGTAGGCGAACAAGCTATATTATAATGTAATTTATTGTTCGTCCTTGGCAAGTACAAACATTATCTTAAGAGCAATGGCTGTGATGAAGAGTGGAGGTCGAATGACATCGATCAAACACTGTAACACGAATTTCTTTTTAAACCGTTCACGGTGGACGCGAATTAACTTAGTCATTCAAAATATAACGAATTTAATTAGTTGGTGAAATAATAACAGCGTCTTCATAAACAAGTAATCGTCGGGAATGGCGTTGGCGAGGTTTTAATGAAATAAGACGCAACTGATACGCGTGGTTTGAACAAAATATATTATTATATAGTTTAATAAATATTATGTTTATTAAATCATCATGACTAAAATATATTTATATTTGTAATTGTTTTTTTTTATTGTATATTAATTTTTTTAATATTTTAATCAGATTGTAAATAAATTTGTCATTGTTGATTCTTCCTAAAAATCAAGTGAAATAATTTTTTATTTTATACACATCCAAGTACCTACTAGATAAAAATATCCAAATCAAAAATAAGAAAATAATCTTTGTCAAAAAAAAAAATATTAAATTGTTACATTTTACAAAGCCATTGGTTAAAAATGTATCAGATTATCATCATTATTATATATTTTCTTAACTTGTTATTGGTCTTAAATTTTATATAATATACTTATATTAAACTTATAATATACTGTCTTATTATATTAGTAAAATGAGGGCAAAACTCCGGTTTCTGTACCCATTAAATTTTTTTTTTTAAATTCTGAGTGAATCGATGAATATTGGTACAGTGAACCCTCTAAATACCGGCCACTCTCGGTCACTGAAAATTGTTCCACTATTCCGCTGTTGAAGAGAGCTTATAGGTTTATTTATTTATATATATATATATTCGAAAAAATATAAACCATGATGTAGAAGACTGAAGTAAAGAAATATAGATGCTTGAAATAATCTACTACTACTTAAAATATTATATCTGTAAAGGTACAATGAAATTTTCAATATTTTTAGATTAATATTTATAAGCATATGTAAATTTTTTTTAAGCGTTGATACATTTTTTATGCTTGAACAAAAAGCTCGAAATTTAATACATTATCCCACATTACTACATAAATTTATCTTATAAGTTATAATTATTCAAAAATAATAAAATTACATATTCACAATTTTTGTTTTTAAGTCTTATAAGCTCTAATTATGATAAAATTTGTCAAAATAACGAATATATACAAATTAGGGTGACACCTACTTGCACCTACTGTTGAAAGAAATCTGAGTAATATTAACAGTTTATCAATAAAATATGCAGTAAAAAGTGCTAATATATTAAAGTATAAGTAATGAAGGGGGTGTGGGTACCCTTACGGGTCTGATTGGCTTTAATTTGTTCAGCTCCCCCGAAAAAAAAATTAAAATTGTGCTTATGCATTACAGTGACCTAGTCAATGACAAGATACACTCGACAGACGACATATTATATAACTATAATATTATAGCAGAGCGATTTCCCTGTTTTATTTGTATACAGTTATTTATAATTATTAATTTTCATCAGTTAATTTGAGTACCTATTATCTAATACGATTTTGTAGATGCTTTGGTTAGTGATTACTTCTGACACTTTGTTAAATTACAGTTTTATATTCGTAGTGTGTTAAATAATATTAGGTAATAGCGTAGGTATAACTATAATAAACACGTATTTTTGAGAGTAGAAAAACGTACTCGCTGAACCCACATAATATATATTATATATTTCCAATATTATTATGTACGAGTAACCCTGTGGTCTTTTCTGAAAACCAATAAAAACGTCGTTGAGGGTTTTGTTTGATGCGAATGGGGTAAACAATAATAAAGTTTAGATACCCTTTTCGGTAAAAAGGACGTTCCTACGCGGCGAGGGAGGTTGCAGGAATCACGTATCGAAATAATAGGTAGGTACCTACGCAATACGCATCCGTTGTACCAGTCCTTCCAATATACCAACCCGCACGACACAGTCTGACCGACTTGACTGTTATGTAATATAATATAATATATTAATAATATTATTATCGGCGCTGTCGTTTTTGAGGGTACGTCGGTGGTGACTGGTGGTGGTAGACGACAGCGGTAGTCCACGTAAACCGGCCGCAAAGGTTATTTTACATACTATAAACATTTATAAAATATACATATACTGATGTACAAACGTATAAAGGACGTTTGATTTATGTGATTCTTCGTTAAACCTTGTTCATTTTCTGTGGGGATTTTCCCGTCCGTCCACGGCTTTATATATTATTATTATGTACACGGATACCGTACACTCGAAAATCGCCCACCACCGCATTTTGTTGTTTTATTGCACCCGACCCCGTACGCCGGTCACGTAATAAATATTTATACCCACAGTTTCTGTTTATTTATTTTTTTCTCCCCATCGATCCTTTCGATTTTCTATTTTTCCGTCCGTCGGTAAACATGTAATATAGGCTATAGCCTATAGGTACCTACGCCATACCTACGATATAATATTAGGTAGGTACCTATATTATTGTATGACACTATGGTGTACAGCAATACAAGCATTAGATTTATGTAATATGTAGTATGTACTTAAGTACTTTGCTGGTTAGATTAGGTTAGGTAATAATAATGATTATTATTATTAAAAAATAGAACACATGATTTACATCAAAAAGTTTGATGATTTAGCATGGACGCATCAAAGTTAATGCTCAAACGACCAATCAAACCGTCTGTCGTACGTAATATTAATTATTATAATTATTATAATGTCGTAGGTAAAACATTATATTATATAGTAATCAGTCATCAACAAAGTTATTTAGTTATATAGGTTAGATCGTAAGTATTTGTAATATTGTATAATTCACATTTTAATTTCCATCCGAAATCAAAATAGTAAATATTTGCACGCGAGTGTATCACAACAAAGTGTTTTCAATCTTAAAATATTATGTTATTAGGTATATTGTTATTATCATCAGAAATATCGTTTGTTTGGAGTTTTCTCGTTTTCGTTTAAACGCCATAAAAATCCATGCCTTTAATCGAATTAGGATTTGTTAGAGCTCGGTAATCGAATGAGATAGGTACCTACCCTAAAATGCCATACGTCTCTAGGGCCACGATGGTCAACCCGAGAATGTCAACTCGTCTCGTCTGAATATTAGATTACTCACAAATTATTTTCAGTATGCGTCGCTTTACTATGGTTGCTCGTTAAAATTACCATACGTCCAAACACCGACGACATATTTGTTACCACAAAAATAATAACGTTTCAAGTAAAAAGATTACCGTGTTATGCGGTGAGTTACAATTTAAATCAATACAACTGAGCATTATATCATTATAATTTAGATTAATTTAAAATCATTATAACTATACATTACACTGATGGAATGAGCTTTAACTCTAATTTATTTAGAACAATTTTAGAATGTGATAGTCGATCGATGAATAGTTAATTTTACACGTTGTAAATCGCATGTAAGTTTTTGTCTGTCATCACCTTTTGAAGCACTAAAAATGGTTCAATTTTCACTTTGAATGTAGTTTCTGGTAATAATTAGAATTTTTGTGACTAGTTGTCTTCAAAAAAAAAATCAGGAAAAATTCCCGTTAAAAAAAATTCGTTTAACAGAAATGTTTACACAGTAATTTGGCAAAATTGATTTTGTAGTTTGACTTTTTTACCATATTTTATATTAACATTTTCTGGACATGATATAAATTTTAAAAATAGTTTGGCTCTTTTGGTACTAGTTATATAGAAATTTGAAATTTTGAAAATATTGAAAATCCGTAAAATAATTATTTTTAAAGACATTTGAAGTTGAAATGTTTACGATATTGAGCTGTAATATATAAGCAAAAAAGGGGGAATTAGGTAACCGCTCTATAGTATAATAGGAGTCAAGTGTATTTCATTGTTGAGTAGGCTCTGTGAAGAACGAGCTAAATTTGAATTAAATGATAAATCATTGTATACGATGAAAAACGATTCTGAATGAAAACGTGTAATGGTATAATTAAGGTTATGAAATAATTATTTTAATAATAATATTACAATTTTAATTAATGTTCATATTTTGTTTTCTGATTATTATAAAAACGGAGTATTTTAAAATTTGACCTCCCAAAAGTACCATCTAGAATCTAGATTAAATTTTTTTCACCAAATACCCCAATTAAAGTTGATGATCAGAGAATATTTGGTACTAAAATGAGTGACTTTCTTATGATAATATTTACGTCATGTATCTGATCAATCTTTTAATTTTTCTTAGGTTACCCTAACTACTAAACATTAATATTAAGCCGTATTAACCCAAATTAATTGGGTATATCCGAATAATAACGGTTACTTATTAATCATTAATACTACCGTGTGTCTAAATTTGTATGATGGTGTTTGAACACCAGAAAACATGTAGCATTCGATACGCGTAACCCAAATAGATGATTCGGATGACACATCACATACGAAATACAATTTGAAGAATTGTCTTTCGTATGCAAAATGCAAATAAATGCAATTATTTACCATTAAATTAAAATTGAAAACAATATCCTTCACAGTGACCTTTCTGAATGAAAAGATACACTCTAAAATCTACTAGGTATACAGTAGAGCGACTTCCCCATTTTTATTTTTTATTAATGCACTATTTCATATATATTGCTCTATCTTTATTTTTATCTTATATTCTTATTGAATTTCACTTTTACAGAAATAATTATATTGTGTATTAAATTCTGATATATTATTGTATTGAAATAATTTGTTTGCTCTGTTTCCAGTTGAGTTTTATACTTATTAAATACATAATGTTTATACTGATAATTTATAATAAGAAGTAGGTACCTACTTATTTTTAAGTACAGATATATCAATTAATAGATAGCATTTTATGAAAAACATAATATTTATTAAAAATAAGATTGTTGATAAATATGATTACAGGATAAATATTATGGCTTAATGTATTTTTTTTTTTTTTTTTGGGGGGGGGGGGGGTTGATGTTTTGACATGTTTTGCCTGTGGAACTGTGGGGGAGGGTACTGCAGGTTTTGAACACGTGTGTGCTTGTTTTAGCAAAATTTTTAAGTGGGCACCCGTAGGTATCTGTCATACCCGGGTGGGGGATGGTGGCCTCTCTCTACGGACACCATGACTTCCCGAAGAAAAATGCCGCCCGTGGCCGAGTTCAAACCGGCGACGGTGCGCGTCGCAATCGACACCTTAGTCCACTCGGCCACTCCATCCCTCGCTTTATGTATTGTGTGTGTTAATACTTAATATTAAAATATGTTGTAGTGTATGTTCTTGTGTAAATAATTTAAATTACATAATATTATGCATGATATTGTATGGTTTACGAATAAAATAGAACGTGTGGTAAAATTCATAAAATTAACTGTTCAAAATGAATCATGATTTCATATTATAATTGAAAAGAAAAGTATAAATAAATAAACAATTTTTCACTATTTTTTTTTATGTCACACAAAATTAAAGAAAGAATTATGACAAGAATAAATTGCATATAGTTTTTCTATAGTATATTTAATATTTATTAAACTAAAACTGCCATACAAATATTAGTCGCAAAGTAATAAACTGCTAGACTTATTCAGAAAATTGAAAACCAATTTCACCTACTGTAGTTTTTAGATATTAATTGAATTTTAATATAGAGAATATATTGCAATTAACATTTAAATTGTATTTGTTAATTTTAACTATAAATGAAATTCATTCACTGGTCGTAAGATAAATACAAAAATTCTAATACTTGTTTCGAGGAACTAAATAAAAATAACTATTGGGAATATCTGAATGTATATGTACCTAATTACTAAAAGGTCTAAGAATATTTATCGGCCTTTGCCTAACTAACTTGAGTATTTGTTTTATTTACCATCGACAATAATTTTATAGAAACCTTTACCTAAGAAACTTTTGAAAAAGAGGTATTGTCTTCAAAAGTTTTAAACTGTTTTTCAACAATCTAGATTTTAGCGGTTTATTATAAGCATTCCCGAAACATTTAATGTGTAGTAATAATTTATTTCTTATTGTATTGATTTCGTAAAAACAAATAACGCGTCCAATAAGTAGGTAGTTTCCTCTATAATGAAAAATGTGCATTCAGGATAAAAAAAATGCATATAATATAATAGCCTATATTATTACCTTTCAAAAATTTTCGTAGGACAATATACAGTAAGAAATCATCAAAGCTACGTGTTGTTAGTTATTCATTTTAGATTCTGAGCAAAGCAAAAAATGTATTTATTTTACAATGATATGTGTTTTTTTTATTTTTTTTTTTTATCATCACCGTTTGGGTGAAAAAAAAATTAGGGAAAACCGGGAATTTTTACGCAAAATCGGTTTTTGACAAACTCTATTTTGGTTTTTGGTGTAACCAGGATCGGCTCAAGCTAAAATAGTGAACTAGGCAAAATCAAATTTTGTCGCCCCTAACAATATAATATTATCAGTATTTTTAAAATTCCGCCCTCTTACTAAAGTGCCACCCTAGGTGTGGGCCTATGTCGCCTACCTCTTGAGCCGGGCCTAGGTGTAACTCTAAAACATATATCCGTAGATACTTGAAATTTATATCATATGTTTATTATATCAATTCCCATACTTAATAAAATGTTGAAAATATTTTGATTCGTTTTGAGTTTTACAGATGAGATGAAGATGAGATGGATTGAGTGTTTTAGTATGGGAAGAAGTACAATTGTGACAAAATTCATTAAATAATTGAGAAATTGTTTAAGTATTTTTGGTTCTCCTACAGATATTATAACGGTCGTCCGTTTAAGCTGATAGAATTTAGAAAATTTCGTGAGAAACATTTTATACAATTATCGTATTTACCTCCAATAAATCCGGATTTAAAAACCTCAGTGGAAATGTGGAATGCTTAAGTGGAAAACACTAAAAAATCTGTTGATGATATATAATATTGTGTGTAGAACGAGATGTAAAGAGAATTCAATGAAATATTAATAATATATTAGAATTTTATCATAATATATCAACAACTTTAACAGGTTGTTGTCCATCTATTCTCGTGCTCAAATTTAAACAGAAAAACCTATTAATGTTAAAACTTAAAATCACCGAGTAGCATAGAAGAAAACAAATAGATCAAAATAATAATAGGTAGTATATATTCTTTATTCACTATCTAAAAAAAACTAAGTAAAAAAAAACGTTTAATTCAAAATTATTTGATTGGGCAACAGTTGTGGTGGAATATATTATTAAAACGTATATTATTCAGTAAAATATGTTGATAAACGAATCACATTAATTCATAAAAATAAATAAAAGAACGTGTTTTAAATTAAAATTTACATCCAGAGACACTTGACTACAATATTATAATACCATGTAAGCATTTTAAATATTAGGAAATAATAACATTAATCATATATATGAATAATTATATAAATTGTTATAAAATAATTTATTACACTGAACATAGTTTAAATAAATTCTATGTTTAAATGTCATTATACTGTTTTTGTTATTTAAATTTAAGGAGAGAAATAATCTTATGTCTATGTATGTACTACCATGTTGTAATCTTATCGTGTTGCACTTCAACCGTCAATGTTTAATTAAATAAAATCATCTTACTTATCTACCCACAGTAAAATGCGTATGTCAATACGGTAAGCACAGGCATCCCAAGGGGGAGGATCTGGGCATTCAGTCTTTCTGGTTTTTTATGGACATTTTAATTAAGTATATTATGATAAATTATTATATAAAAAATTGAAAGTGGTTATACCAAAAAAAAAGTCGCCACTATAACAAATTATATTAAGCCAAGTTAACAATTAATATTATATTTTATTTATTATTATGTACGAACAAAATTACCCCCTCCCCTCATAGAAAAATTACTGTACCCATCTTAATATCCATTATAGTTTAGCTCACGAAGAATAGAACAATTATATTATAATTCCTAGGAGTAAGAAAACATAATATTATGTAATTTGAAATTTGTAAATTTAATTTTTTTAATCTTTGAATATTTTATAGGTAGATATTATAAATATTTTAATTAGGTATTATAAATAATTGACCATAGAAAATGAAACTATAAAGGTGTTATGTATGGCAATATATAATAATATTTACTTGTTAATATTTAACTAAGTTAAAATATGATTTGTAATTTAAAATATCATAATTTTACTAAAATTTGGTTGTTATTTTTCATATAAGATTATAAGACTACAATAATAATACAACATGATATATTATTTAATGTTTTAATATAAAGTATAACTTTCATTTTATCTGAAACACAAACACAATGATAATATAATATAATTAGTTCAAGTCACAACAAAACAGGAACTGACGTACCTAATGCGACTTAAAATTTAACAAACATTTCTAACCCATCACAAATATTAATACGGGATTTAGATAATATAATATATTCTGTACTATATAGTGTATATACATAAAGTTGTAAAAGATTATAAATGATTAAAATATGATTATATTCAGTCAATTTTGTTAATTCAAAGGTTTCTAAATAAATTGTTTAAGTAACGCAAGCTTGTAGATATTCAAACATATTATCTTTTTATGTTAAATATTCAATACAAATGGCATGTAAATGTTGTTCAATTTTTAAACCGCCCATTGATTTTCCAGAAAATGGTGAAAATCAAGGTACCTACTAAAATTAACTTATAAATAACATATTAATATGTACCTTTCAGATTTGTATCATACATTTTTCTAACAGTGAAAATTTGTATTATCCTTCAATTATTTCTGTTTAGAATAAATTTCCCCTCACTTTATAATTGATCACTGTCAAGTACAAGACATGTTAAGATATCCGAGGAAATGTATCTTTGTACGACAATTCCCAGCACAATTCTGCGTTGTAAATCGTCTTAGAAAAACGGTTTCGTCGTCGTCTCCCGGGATAATGTTGGTTGAAAATAATAATTACACAGTCATTGATGTCCCTCGACGAGGAATATCAACCTTTGAAAAATAAAAATGTGATACCTTACTTAAGTCTCAGTGTAATACAAAAATATAAACTTATCATGTACAATTCAAAATAGATAATAATCTCACAAAATATTATTACTACAATAATCGTCTTATTTTAAATTCTGAGCGTAATAAATTAATGTATTATATTTTTAATGATGTGTATTATTTTTCTGTCATCAATATTTGGGGTACTAAAAATTCTCAGTTTTTGTATGTAAAGATTTATCATTGAATTCGAGTCTTACATATCCTTTACAATTACATACTCGACAACTTACTACTGTACAGCATAATAGTACCACCTTTTTTGTGTTAATATAGGTTTAGTTAAAATAAACGACTGTACTAATATTTATTGTATGTGATATTTATTTATACGTTGACGTTTATTTTGTGTAAGTCGCTATTATGTAAGTACGTGTAAAATTTAAATATAATGATAAATCATTGCATACGGAAAACGATTCTGAGCGAAGACGGTCTGTCATATAACGCTTCATAATATTATCTCGGATACCGGCGTACCGCAACGATTATTGGTTCGATTAATTTATTATAGTTATTACTTTAATAAATTTAGTTTATAAATTATAATTGTGTACAATACGTATCACGTATGTGTACTGCATATATATAACTATTTAAAGTAATATACCTACAGTATATTTCAGTTATTGAAAATAACTACGGTGCGTCAACTTATCCATAACTTTACTCTATAGTCTTTACTAAAAATTATTTTTATTGAACTAAAAATTGTATTTTTGTTTCAAATAATTAAAATCATGTCGTACTATTGCTATAAATTTATACGTCAAAAAATATAAAATAAGACCGAAATCACCAACCGGCAACCAGTCCATCAAACTTCAGAGTAGGTATATAGTACCTATATACAATTTATTATACATTGTATTATTACGTGGAACAGTGGAAGAAGTGGAATATAATATTTTACCTACTATTACATATTTTATTTCGTTAAAACTTTTCCAACCCGTATAGTGAATTTAATATAACATTATGCTTTCCCTGGAAATCTACTTTAAAACCTGTTCATCAGTGCAAATATTTCACAAAATGAATTTGTGTTAATATATTCAGTATAATTGAAAGCGTAACTCTACAATGAAATACTTATTTATAGCCTATAATACATTAATATATAGAAAACCCCCAAAGCAATTCACATAAATTACACAACATATATTCGTAGACTGGACTACGTAATTCGGTGTGGATTAACGTGTACTAAATGTTAGGTAAAAGAAGAAAACCTAGCCTTTTTTTTCGTGATTTCGTGAATAGTTAGGTACTATAGGTACTCATACCTAAATTCATGGAACACGTATAGAAATTGTGATCAAATAAATATTAATACCAGATATGGATACATGTTTACTTTTAACTCACATATTGAAGCTATATCATAACTTAATTTGTCGTACTCCAGCCCATCAATTATTTAGTTATTAATAATTATTATGATTAAAAAATATAATATAGTCAATAGTCATGTAAAATAAAAATTTATTATAGTATATTTTTAAAAACTTTGAACCAAAATGTTACTATGGAAAAAGGGAGATCTTATTTCCAGAATAATATTTCTAGGAAATTTATATCCTTGGTAAACCCTTAGTTGACCATATACATCTTGGAATTAAAAAGTTTTTTAGAAAAACTATACAAAACAATATATTGTTTGTCAAGTTCATGTATCAGTTTTTGAAGTTACATTTTGTATTTATAGCTGCCAATATAACAATATAATATGTGTAAAAATTAGTTAGTTAGTTATTAGTTAATTGTTATTGAAATATTATTTTGTAAAAAACTAATATATTATAATATATTTTGAAACTACACGATCTTATACACGAATATACACGACCTTGTTTTCATTTATCCTTTAATTTGTAGCTTTAACTGTTATTATTTTTATTGATATTGTCACTATTATTTTTTTATCACACCAGTATTTTAACCCGTATACTGTTGTTACTTTAATTGACTTAAACCATTAACACTATTTGGGACGATCAGATACAAATTAATCTCGTTAACAGAGTTATCATCATCATAATACTATAGCTGTGTGCACAATGCACATTGCACAGCATGTATCCTAATTTTAATTCCATATGTACCCATCATCTATTATGATCAATAGGTTCATAATATAATATCATGTTCAAAATATATTATTATCAATAAATGAAACTGTTTTCGTTCAATTAAAATTTAAGATATTATACATATAAAAACATTGTATTATTAAAATGGACAAACCCCATCTGAAGCCTAAAGGTGTATAACTCCTTGTAAAAAAACTAAAATGAATGCATAGTATAATACTACACACATGTATTATCTCTTTTAGCATAAGAAATTTTCGTTCAGCAGTTTTAATTTTGTATCGTTAGAAAAATGTTTGACAGCTTAATAATTAACATATTGTAACCCTTAAAGTTAGAAAATAATCAGTGTTTTCTCGTTGGGTTTTTAACTATATTATAATTTTTAAGGGAGTTTTGATCATTTTTTATTTTAATATTTTACATAAGTACTCATAATTTGCTTAAAAATTGTAATATAAAAAATCCAACGAGAGAACATAGATAATATTTTTACCTTTAAGTTTGGTAATAGATAATTTCACTCAAATATTAAGAGGATGTTACACCCGCATGTGTTATCTCCATCTTACATATGTACAACATAGCAAAAACTGTTTTGCGCAGAACAACTTTTATCTTTCTGTGTTTGTAGTAGTGGCTTAAAAATTTCTGAACATGTAGGGTGGAAAATTATCCATGCAACAGCGTGCCCAAATTTTAGATAATATAAATACAATAAAAGTTATTTGCTTCTAAACATTTGGTTTTTTTGTTTTTTTCATTTGCTTATAAAAAATAATCGGATAGTGCTATTAAAAAAAAAATCACGCTGTTGCACAGATAAAGTTCTTTTTTACGCGTTGTGAAAATTTGGTAGTTCTACAACAAATATAGTGTGAGAAAAGTTGTCCCGCGCAAAACAGTTTTTGATATATTGTACATTTGTAAGACGGAAACAACACTTGCGGGTGTGACATCCTCTTAAAACAAACAGCACAAAATTGGAACTCCTGAATTTGATATGTTGTATAGGTTTATAAAACGGAGATAACACAACAGGTGTCCTAAGATCAGCATTATATTTTTATGTATGAATAACAATTCAAGTGATCTTTTAATATTTTAATACTAAATGATACATAGGTATTTTCTAGCTTTTTTTAATAAGTTCTAAATAACTGAAATAATTTATTATATTTTGTAACTTTATATGCAAGAAACAATTTCAAATTATGCGTGGAGCAATGAATGTATTAATAATAATAAATATATTTGGCCATAAAAACAGTTTGAACATATTTAAAATAGTAATAATGTCTAAAAAAAAATTATTGACTATTTAAATATTGATTTATAAGTTTTTTTCTGTGTAATCTAGTTAGTACTTTAGAGTAGTCTAAAATTGTAAATCCCAGTAAATTTAAACATAATCGGGGAAAAAAAATAGGAAAACTAGAATTTTAAGCTTAACCAGTTCATAAAAAAATCAAAATTAATTATTTGTTGCAATTCAAAAATATTTAACTGTAGATCAATATTTTCACCATATATTTATAATATCATTATGTAATAGATGATAAACCTTTCAAATTATTTTGGAACTTTTTGTGCTAGACATAAATATTTTTAATTTTCTACATCGTTTAGTATAATTGTTGATTTATGTATGATAAATGTTTGTTTGTGATTGAAAATTTTTCAAAATAAATTACAAGATTTTCATAATATTATATTCTTACAGCAATTAAAATATGGAATATACAATCACGATTTTTTTTATAAGCAATTGAAGTTCAAATATTAATAAAATTCGTCAAAAAAATTAAAAAATGTATATTTTTTTATTTCAATATCTAAGGTTAGAAAATGTTAAACCATGAATCTATTGATGTTGTACTAGTACCATTAGGTATGTTGGTATTGAATTATAAGTTAATAACAACTAATAATATTATAATAATTACTTTATAATATGTGTGGTTTGTATAATTTTATTTGGTAAAAATTAGTTCAACCTACCAAATAATTAATAAAAAAATAAACTATGTACTAATAGCAGCGTAAATATATAATAAAACATCTTTAAAAATATAAACTAACCGTCCCCGCTTAGAATCGTTTTCAACGTATAATTCGTATATAACCGTTTATCACTGAATTCAAATTTAAAATATCTATTATAATGATCAGTTAAAATGTACACCTACTATATGGCAACGAAGGTTCCTCGCAGAATTTTTTTTTTAATTTTTGATAAAATTGGTTATTTAAACAAACAATGACGATTTTAGTTATTTTCACGTAATTCAAGAAATATTATTTTTTGGGATTCAATATTTTTCATTATTGCATACCTGTATTATTACTTACTAATTACTATACAAATTTTTTTGTTTATTAAATTTTATAATTCAATGCTGTAATGGATATATTACATTTTAATTCCATTATATTATACCATTGCATACAAAAAACGATTCTGAGCGGAGATGGTCTACCAGCCTATATCAAGTATATCTTATGATATTATTTTTATATTGCTTTCTATAAGTAACTTAACTTACTATTAGTATTGCAATAAGTTGATTAATGTTTGCCTTCAACATTTCATTTTTTATATTAATTAAAAGTGATACCGGCTAGTGCTTACACTCAGAACACGTTTCATGACTGAAAGCAACCACCGCACCGTATACCAAGCCACATTAATTAATTTGTAATATTATTGTAATTGTGTATATTATTTCTATCACATTATATTATTATTGTTATTAACTTTTGAGTCAATACAGGCATATAGCCTTACCGTAAAACAGTGCAATGAATAGGATCATGGAATACATAGGTAGGTAGCTTGAAATTAATCTAAACGCTTTAAAAATGTCATTACGTATAATAAAATATATAATTGTATTAGTCCCCATAAATAATGTTTTTGAATTACAACAAAATATCCAACATTGCTATTTTTGTCAAATACTGGTTATGTGTAAAAACTAAAAATTACCATTTGTTTTTTGTCCAATTATGTTAAAAAGTACTGAGAATATTCAATTTTGTCCACTCGCATTTTGACCGCAAACTAGATCCAACTTTCTATTAGAAACCACCCTCGAAGTTTCTTATACATTTCTTATACTACTTTCGTGTATACAGACATAAATAAAAAAAACAAACATCATTGTAAAATCAATACATTTATCGCTTCGCTCAGAATCTAAAATAACTGTGTAAAGTAATTTAAGCAATAGGATGTCTACAAAAATAAAACAGATTCTACTTGCAGAAAACATAATAAATTATATTCAAAATAATGTTATTGGAATATATAAAATATTTAGTAATTACATAAAATAGAATAATCACCAATGTTTGATGGTGTAATTACTATTTTAGATGATCAAATTAATAATAGTAAAATCTGTTTTATACGTTGGGTAAAAAACCTTATAATAAATAATTTATATATATGTACAAAAACAGTGTTATTATAATATTTCTCGTAAAAATATTAGAAATGTTAAGAAAAATGAATAAAGTATAGGTAAACAGTAAAAATAGTAGAGGATTATATATAAAAAGCTTGAGGAGAATGTGTAAACAGGTTCGTGAAAAAAGTTAGATTTACTATAAGACTGAAGAGCCTTAAAAGAGCTTACTAATATAAACTAAACTGTGTTTAAATCAGGTGGGTACAGGAATGAAATTCTAAAATAAAAAATATCTACTTCAATTACGTTAAAAAAATATAAATTTATATTTTATTGAGACTAATAGGCTATAATCTTCAGTACTTTTCTAAGTTTTCTTGCTTTGTGACTACAATTAGTTTTTTTAATCAACGTTCGTCAAATTTGAGTTATAGAAAATTTGGACAGTTTTAAATTTAAAACAATCTTTTTATTTCAAATCAATTTATAAGATACTTCTATTTCTACTTCTATTTCTATTTCTATTTAAACTTTAAAGTTATATTAAATATAAATACAATATTCATAAATATAAAATCACATGTAGTAATTGTTTACATTTTGTGATTTAACAGTGTGTGGTTATTTTATTTTAGTTGAAACGACCTAAGGTCAGGTCATTGCAAATATTAAATGTTGGAAAATCGATTATAGTTAATAATACATAATTTTAATATTATATTTTATATTATTATTATTACATAAATTAAACATGAATTATTATTAAATTTAATATAGGTAACAAGGTATAATATACTATCTGGGTTGCAATATAAAAATGTTTATAACATTTAAAAAATCATTGATAATTAAAAAAAGAAAATGCTGAAAATCACAAATACCAATCATAAGTACTAGTACATACCATAAGCTTAAGTTTTTCAACATATCATATGAAATTCAAGTCTCTATCATGAAAAAAATAATAGATACGTCGTTGGTATATAATAGTTATAATATATGGTTTTAGGTCAAAACTTACTGTTATTTATTGCGACGTCATTAGTTGAAGCACACAAACTTATTCTTTGTATAATCTGCCTTTGTACAACATCAACTATAAAAGGTATGCAAACCGTGTGTTCGCTAAAAAAATATTGTAAACTATATAATTATTATAAAAATTATAAAAATGACAATATTATATTTTAATGAAAATAAATATTCAAAATACTTTTATATATTTTTAATATTATTCGTATAAATGAAATGTGGGTCGGGTATTGTGGTACTCGTAAAACTTTCGTATTCAAGATTTACTCTGATATAAAACTTTAAAAGTGTTTTATATTTACATTAATAAATAATGCAAATGGGTATTGATCTAATGTTTATTTTCAATAATAATAGTTTATGGAATAATTCCTTCCTGAACTGTACAACAAAAATAGTTTCAAAGCAATGTTTTATCCACAAACTAAACTATTTTGTTAAAAAAAAAGCATAATTTAATAACAAATCTAATATATAAATCATATATATTTGTATAATCATATTTTATGTAATTAAAAATGTGTTTTTTATAAGTTGACGTAAAAACTGTAAGATACTAGAATGTCTGAGTTAGCTAACAACAATTTGAAATCGAATACAATAATTATGTCCATGACAATAATATTCGATAATTGAATGTAAAATTTTAGTATATAGGAAGATAAATCATGTTGTAAGTGAATTAAAGAGACAAAATGAATTCTATAAACACAACTGACTTAATGGAGTGTATTGAAACGTTATACTACATCAAAAACATGTATTGAAATCAATCAGATTCATACTGTGGTGTAGCAGATGGTTTTTTTGAGAGGATATTATAAGTACGCCTACTTTTATGGCTGTTTTAGTTTTTCACTCATAACCCTAAAAATAGTTTTCTACAATAACTCTGAGGATCAATATGAAAATCATTCGCCTGTAGTATTTGTATGTGTTCGCTTCGTAGTGCATTAGCGACGTAGCGCTTAATGAGTCTCGAATTTATTTACCAGCTGCTATCCAATTATTTAAACCCCTTTACCGAATTAAAACGAGTACTTATAGCAAATGTCAACGTGTCACCGGGGTAAAATTACGGTTTTCCGATTTCGAATAGGAATTCTGCACGAACGTTTTGCACCTTGAAAATAACTTGTTTTTATTTTTCTATAGCACTTAACCCAAGCACGCACCTGGTCACGATCCATCTAGTCTTATACCCTTACTGGCTATTACCATACTTTGTCAACGATGTCAAAATATCAACTTTATAGCAAGGCCACGTAATGCAGATAAAGATACTTTACACCTAAAGGGCAATGAATAAAAGCCTCTGTTAAAAAAAAAAAAACAGTATAATTTAACATTTTTACAGTTCATTTGAGTATACATAAAACGAACAAGTAGGCAACCTATAGGTACGCGTTAAATATCGTGTGTTAAGATATAAAACAAGCTTTTGTGTGATACTGAAAATAAGCTAAAATTAGTTAAATAAATAGGTATTAACACTCGATATTACATTCATATAATGGAATCGCAATATATCATTAATAGCTTACATTTTCAAAGTAAGTGTATTATCAATAATTTAGGTGCATTGACATTATGTAATTGTTTTTAATAACCCTGAATTTAAAAGGAAGCCCATATATTAATGTTGAAATGTAGCCAAATATACAGAAGTTGTGGTTGTGAAAATATTATGGTAACTTACATTAATAGAACGCCATGACTAAATTATGACGGAGTCTCATCAACTATCAAGGTTTGTTATTGGTCTATTATAGCAGAATATCACATTTCTGCATATTATTATAACATTTATAAATATACGCATGAGAAATCCAAATAAGTATTTGGTTTGTCTGTTCACTTAACGATTGTATAACAGATATTTTTAACGATAATAATCAAGACTATACCTTAAGTTACATGTTATAATAATTACAGTTATAACAATTTAAAACAAACATTACTAAGTAAAAATTAAATAGAAATAATGAAAATCAAAACTATCATAGGGTATAGGTACTCAGCAATGTTTATAGGTCCAGGTTTCAACGTTAAAAAATGATTTCATACTTATCGTTAAAATTTAGTCTGATAATACGCCAATAAGGTGAAGATTAGCTTCCTTGTCCAAAATTGTCCTCCCAAATATTAGTCAACAATAGTTTAATTCCCATTAGATATTAAATTGTATCCGTATCATAGGTATTTCATAAATTATTAACTATTATTTTTCATTTGTTTTCAACATTAAAGCTTGATTCATACTATACTATGTCGAGCAAAGTTCAGTGTATTCAATAATACGTAGGTTACAAAATATTGGTAGAATACGTGACCTACACAAATTTTATATAATATTCAAATATATACGTGGCTTGGTAAAATGGGTTAACTCGGCGTGATTGGACCGACGGATATGGCTCAGAGAATCCTGAATTCAACAGATTATATTTTGTAAGCGGTCGTACAGAATTAAAATAAATAATACTTCCACAGCAAGAAGCACAAAAACTTACCACCGCTAGTGTAGGAAGAATGAACTAGGTATATGTTTTTTGCGTCATTGTAGCATCGTTTCTAATCGATATTCGGTACCGTATCACGTTTAACATTGCTGGCCGTTCTGAATATTTATTTTGCATTGCACTAACTGACAACTACTATTGAACGACTACATACAAACACATCTATGCATCGTTTAATGTTATCGGTAGTTTGTACTATAAATGAAACCCGTGGCCATAACGGCCGCAACACAAAATTCAAAAAGGCCGGCAACGGCAGCGTTTTCTTCTGACTGACAAAAGTGGATTTCCACTACACATGTGTACCGTTTACGTGCATAAAAATACTTTTCTGTGATTGGTTGGTATACATGGTAAGGTTTTGGTATACCAGAATGTTTATACGTTCTTCCCACGCGTTTAACCATGATACCATGAAGTTGGATCTAGTTCAACTATTTCGTGTACATGGCTCTATTTTGATAACAATACTGATAACTTAAGAATATATGAGGTAACTAATATGTTACCAATCCTAACCGATCTAACCCATCTTAACCGATGGAAAACATTTGGGGAACCGTTCATAGCGAACGGATCCGGTCGATAAATGCACGTATACGTAACTGACTACCCGGAAATGATTGTGGTTACCCGACCGCGATAGTACCGTAACCATAGGTGTATAATGTGGACCGTGGTCACCAAAATTATACCATGATCGAGATTACCAAGTCTTTCGTATGCATTACGTTACCCACAATCGAGTAGGTAACCGTGATATTTTCTATGGTAATATTTTTTCGCGGGCGCGGTAACTTAACCGTGATGATTTCCACGTCGTTGGTTAGTTAGTTAATCTGAAGAAATTGCGGTCGTCGTCCTTTTTCTCCACGTTTGCCGGCACCGTTTTATCGATTTTCGATCAGACCGTTTTCATGAGTTCATAAAGTATTGTGCGGTGCAACAACATCTCGTAGAAACGAGTCATGTTATCGACGTATTTGCGTTTGTAATTTGTGTTTAACAAATATTGTAATTTTCTTGGAAAACACTTTATTTATTCGTCTCGCTTCTACGTATCTACAAATTATGGAACCGTTAATGATATCCCGAGTGAAATGCTGAACCTTAATAATAAAATATTTAAATTTATTAATATGAGATGGTTGGGAGGGAGCCGGGGAGGGTCAATACAATAGTAGGTACCTGGATGTGAAACTTCTGAATAAGGAAAAGGTCACCGCAGCAACATCGAAGCTCATTTAAAAATTCAATTTTATCGAACTCTATGAAGCATGAGGTGAACCGCATCTACACAGACGACCCAAAATTCACTGAATAGTGCATACTGTATAATGTATAATTGTGATGAAAATTGTTTAGATATTTGGTCTTGACCATAATATTGTGTGGGAAGAACGATTATTCTGTTATGAATTCGTATATTTTGATCAGACTATTTATACTCGGCACTCGTACATACGTAGTACGTACCATGATTCTCAAATATTTTATAATAATATTACAGGAATTGCAGAAAACTACAAACATCATTTGAAGTTAAAAATAATGTTTATGTTATAAGATATTTAAGATAAATCATAAATCAAAATTTATACGATATAATTATTTCAGCATGTCAATTGTTATGAAAAAAGCCACACATATAATATAATTCTAATAGTTTGCTTTCTCAGAGTCGAAAATTTAATTATTCGTAAATAAAATGTTTATCAAAAATTACACTAATTTCAAATATTTAATATCCAGGAATTAACTTAATTTGATTATCAATAAATGAGTTGATTTGTTTTGAATATTATTCAGAAATCCATGTTATTAAATTACCTATGTGCAAAATTGCACAAATCATTATTTAAATTGATTATATAATGCACGTCACAAGATCTACAAAAATAACAACCTACTAAAAATATGATTTGGTAAGTACGATAATGGCGTAACTTAGTTTTCTAAAAATTATTTATTTATTTATTTACAGTCTTTAGAGTTTAGACCGAGCAGCATATTATACTATATATTTCAGCAGTGTTTCCCAATCTTTTTGTTCTGGCCACCCACAATATGTACTTTTTAACATATTAATATACAGGGTGATTCATTAAGCGTAAAACACTCATTATCTCAAAAAGTAATAATGTTTTTGAAAATATTTTTTTACATAGTTTCAAGTTGTTAAAAAACAACGTTTTTATTAAAAAATCATATTTTTAAATATTTTTTATATATTTTTTTAAGTTTTTTTACTTTTTTGAATGACAACTGAAAAAAAATTTAATTTTCCAAGTAGAATATATTTCTAAGTATTTTGATACATAAAAATCGAATTTAGGACGTGTAGTTTGTGAGTTATAAGTATTTAAAGTTTAGATAAGCGGAGTAGTGGACAAATATTTTGCGGGGTAACCCCATACCACTCCACTCCGCCTATATAAACTTTAAATACTTATAACTCATAAACTACTCGCCTTAAATTCAATTTTTATGAATCAAAATACTAAGAAAAATATTTTGCTTTGGAACATGAAATTAAAACTCAATGCTGTCTTTCAAAAAAGTAAAAAACTTAAAACAAATACAAGGATAAAAAATATTTAAAAATATGATTTTTTATTAAAAACGTTGTTTTTTAATAACTTGAAACTATGTAAAAAAATATTTTCAAAAACATTAATACTTTTTGAGATAATGAGTGTTTTACGCTTAATGAATCATTCTGTATATATTGTTGGGGTGGGTACAGATATTTTATTTTTCTAACCGATTTTTATTCATGTTTTCGTTGTCGTGGTTACTCATTAACAAAAACATATATATGGTTCATAGACTTCCATTGTAAAGGAAAAATATCGAGTACCGTGCTATAGTTCTTTTTAGGAAATCTCAAACAAAAAAAAAATGAAAATATTATTCTATATTGGTATAATATATTAATATTAATAATTATTTTTATTACAAGCCATTTAATTGTATTAATATATTGCAATACTGAATAATGAAATTCTGCTAAAATATAGAGTTTATTTTTAAATTTAAATTTAATTTTTATTTTCCTATTGTTATTAGTTTACGTCAGGGACCCATAGGGTGGGAAACACTGTATTACTTTATATGATTAAATAGTGAAAAAATAACAATACAAAAAATATATTTTACTATTTTGTGTAAGGTATATAAATATAACGTACATAAAATTAAGCAAATAATATTATAGGTAAGAAAAATAGATCGATAATTATAACTCATAGCTAACTAAACGATGGAGGTGGTGACTTTTCCCATAGTATTGGTACACAAAAAGATGTATGTGAGTAGTAAGAGATTAATAAGTTGGGTTTTATTTTATTTTACACTCGATCTTTCTGATGTTCTTTTTAAACACTACAAAATTAACTGCATTTGAGTCACATATGTCATAACTCATAAGGTTCACCTGAAAATTGCAGTGTCCCCGGATTTTTAAGTGGCGTGTCGCACGGCACTTATGTCAGATTATTATTGCTTTTGTCTTCTTGCCGTTGTTCAGTGTTCTTGTTAGTTGTTTCCGGTGGGCTTACAACAACATGTCAACAATACGTGAGCAATTTAATGAGGCACATGCGGTAAACGATTAATATATTTTGTATGGGGTTTGTTGTAAAACAAACAGTACAGCAGTGTTCCATATTTTATTAATTAATTCTGGGGAAGTGCATGCATCTAACATATTGTTAAATCTAACAATATTAGGTAACCACCTAATTCTAATAAACTACATATTATCAAATTCTGTAAAGTGTATATGGTGTTTTCAGTTTAATCATTTTTTTTTTTTAAATGTTTATTTCCAATTTCAATAATTGTATGTTAGCGTTGTCCATTGGCGACGTCTATGTCCAAGATAATCATATTCTTCATGATTTAAAATGTATATCTTCCTTAGGTCAATCGGGCTCTGCAGGTCAATACGCATTCTGTTCACTTCACCAGTTAAATTTAGTCCCATCTTAAACATAATATTTTCAACATCTGTTCGATTTGCTTACTCATATTTTCTACTGCAATTATTTTCAAAATCACTCAGTATTATATTATAATACATAATATGTTGTATAATTTATAATATTTAAAATGTTTATTGAATAATACAAGTTCCATTCACAGTTAGTGAAAATCAACAATTTACGTTATGACGTCATGCATTTTATTTTTACATATTTTTAACTGAGCAGTAAACTTAAAACTGTGTTTATTAGCATTTTTTTTTAATATTTTAATAAATAGTTATGTTCATATTATGTTTTGAAGTTAATTGATATAAATTATAACTTAAATATTTTAAATATTTAAATGTACCTACTCCTTTCAACTTAAAGGGATATTATTTTTTTTTAAAATCACAACGTATTTAAAACGAAATAATGAATTAATATTGTGTTGATCAAATAGAAGAAAAAGTATAACGGGAGTTCCAGATTGGTAATCCCATTGAAGTTGGACAGAACATATGAATATTTGAATGATTTGAATTTAAACGAACTAATGCTTTAGTACTCTTGAGCTTGATGGATTACTAGTTCGTCTTTTGTTTGCAAAAGGTTCAAATAAATAGTAATTAACAATCCTTAACGCTGCCGTTACATTGCCAACACACATTGATCCAAACTACTCCAGTCATTTATGCTCTCATCGCAGGGAGTCATTCTCACCGCAATTTACACAACACATTCTGGTAATGTGCATTAAGTGTGACCCCATTAGCCACAAGCACGAGAATTGATGCACAACAACGTATTTTGAAGTCTTACAATATTTATTAGACGTTCTTCTGTTTAATCTCATTGTAGTTTAGTTTAAAAGTTCAATATGAGAAGTATGGTAACATAATATAAAATAATTCACATTATATACATAATACACAGTTTATCAAATCTAATAGTATTTAATTTGAATATATATGTAGATCCTCTCTGGTCTTACACAAAGTTCATATTAAGTTTGTTAATAATTTAAAAAATTCAAAAATTTCCTGAACGGGTATTATAATGTACAATTGCTAAACCTATTTAATGACTAAACAATAAAACCTAATTGTTTTTTTTTCTGAGATAGTAAGTTAACGTAATACCATTTCATTATCCGAATTTCATCAAAAACGAATTAGCATAGGTACTCACCTAAAATTATAATAAAGTAGTTTATTCAATGTTTTATATTTAAGTTTAGTTATAAGTTATAACTATATTAATGGAACTATAATGCTACCGTAACAATTTCACAAGAGGATGGAGAATAGGAACATATGAAAAATAACTGTTTGTGGGGATTATTTTAATGAAACTGATTAAAAAACATTTATTTTCCAGAGTATTATTCCAGGTCAATAAGACAACCAATAACAACAGAGGACGACTATGATTTTAATAAATAGAAATTATTTCTTTTTGTTATTTTAACAAAAGTTATTATTTTTATTTTTGTCGGATCCAATTTAATATTATTTGTATTTTATAGGTACCAATTGAAAATTAGAAAATAAAGATTTGAATTAAGTTTTATAAAACCAATAAATTCACATTATTTAGAATCAATTAGGTATAGAATATACAATTTAGAGAATTGTAAGAAAAAATAATTATACTATTTAATTTATAAAACCAAATGAAAATAGAAAAATTATTCTAATAAAATATAAAATTTATATAATAAAATATGTTATAGGTTTTATCTACATTTATTCCCATCAAGCGAATTCCCTGCAGAGCTAATTTTCACAATAGCATGGGGAGTATTTAATTGAATGGAAACAGTATTTTTCAGTATTAGACTTACACTTAAATAATGTTTTATTATTATTCTATGATTGTAATAAAATGTATGATTTTATAGTAATGAAAATTAGGTTAGGTACAGTGTGTAATATTATTTACTATAATATATTATATTCTAACTAAATATTTTAAACCATAAAAATCAATTTATATTTGTTGACGTTCGGTACACACATTTTATTAATATTTTATTCTTATATACAAGGAGATTATTTTAAAGGTAAACTCATTTTCACAAAAGTAATAACGTTTTTTAAAATATCTTTTGTACATAATTAATAGTCATTACTTGACAATATTTTTTACTGCATTTTTATGTAAATACTATTTTTAATGTCAGCATACATTTTTATTTTATACTCCAAAGATGAATATTTTTTTGAAAATTGAAATACAAATACATCAAATTTCTATCTAGTAGTTAATTATCTTGAAGTATTAATTGTAACTACTCCTTTTATTAATTAAATAATTAAATAATATTTAAAAATGTATACGTAAAATAATAAATAAGTCTTCATTTAAAAATTAATGAGTTGTAAATAAAGACATTTTTCTACCAAATAATATATTTAATTTTCAAAGTGTAGCGAAGGCAATTTTTCCCAAGAAAAAATCGTACTATTAAGTATTTTATAAACATTTATAAATAATTAAACTAAGTTAATTATAGTTGTTGTATATACATAATACATTTATTTGGGCAAAAAAGTAATGGCGTAAACATAATTATAAATTTTAGTACAAAAAAATATTTATGTATATTCTTGAGTAGATAGTAAATACGGTCTAAAACTTTCAAATAAATCTAAGTCTAATAGGAATTGTCCATACAATGGAAATCTCTTCTTTATTATTATAATAATATACAGAGTGATCGAGCTAGATTATTCGTACTCTTTATCAAACAAGTCCTTATTTACTTCTGTACAAGTACGTGATTTGTCCATGTAGTACATAATATTATTATACCCAAAAGGCTCTTTTCCTAAGCCCGTGTTTGTGTCCGAGTGCCGTCCGTGGTCGGTTACGACTGTATACACATCTTAATGGCCTTTTCAATTGAAATACGCACACGATTCGTTTTCATAACATATTTATAATTTTTCAGTACCTCATCGTTACTACCAGCTATATTAAATAATTACCGATACACCGTTTAGTCGTCAACTATTCAGATACATTGGCTATTACTGTGTTGCTGTACAAAACAATATACAACGTCAATATTCAGTCCCAATTTCTGACAGATTATTAGAGCTTGGCGTTTCTATTAAAATAAAATCCAAGCCCGGATTAAGATAATTTTGGGCCCGGGGCCAAACAATTATAGGTGCCCATAAACAATATAGTCAAAATATTGGTGACCCACAAGTAATAATATTTTAGAGATAAAAAAGATTTGGACATTATAACATTAATAATATACGCATTCAATACTTATATCTGTAAAACAAAACACTAACCCAGTCATATGTATATATATAACTTCCCCTGACGACTGTACAACATTCCGTACGAAACAACGTAAATACAATTTGTTTGACTCCTGGGGCTTCTATTATTTGATATCCATTGTGGGCCCGGGGTCATTCCCCCCTGCCCCCCGTTAATCCACGATTGATTGAACCTATCATATAAAATAATACTTTTGATTATAGCATACATAATAATTTTAATATATTTTATATTACCATAAAATGTATTTGTAACCTATGCACTCCGTATAATCTAGTTCAAAAATGTTTTTAATAATACATCTAACACGGGGGTAGGTATATATATAGGAGTTAGTACACAAGACATAATGAAATGTAACTTGGAGCTAAATATATATTATGTAATTCCTTGGCAAACCCGTAAATTCACCACTATACAACAAACATGATCTAGGTACCGTTTATATTATATTCATTGAATTTCATGGTTAAATAACATACAATATAGAACTAAAGATGGCTGCTTTTCAATCTCCAATTCCAAAAGAAAACTAGGAGTTGGGACGTCGGGTAGGCTTCTAGGTCAGATATGTTATATTCGAGTTCTATAATATAACGTTTTAGAATGATTCTAAGTGGAGCTCGGTTTAAGATTAACTCTTCGTTTATTCAACATTTCTTTGTAATTTTTCTATAATATGCTTATAAAAAGTACCAAGCAAATATAAAAACCTATTACCCAAAAGTACCAATTAATTTGCAATCGAAAGAATAGTGAATACTTTCAGCACCTTTGCCTAAAAAAGTCAATGTATTATTATTACTATTACAAACACTATTTATTTATTGAATTATTTATATGCAGTTTGCTTGGGTAATATTTTCTTTATGATGTTTACTTTATTGAAATGGCCTATAGAATTGCGTTGCCAAATGATTTGTCAAATAAAATTTCTAGAATTGGTACTAAAAAGTCATTGACAGCGTGATATAATGTATTAAAATAAAAATAAACTCGGTTCATTGCCAAACAATATTATGTTATTTACAAATACCCAACGCTGCTTAAATAGTATAAAATACAATATTTATAAATATAAAATACATGTTAAACAAATCTCAGTCGCCGTCGGACTCTAACTAGGTAATAATAATATATTGTTTTCATATACGCCATTAAATTACTTGCGTATTATATTAAAATCAAATATAACAGAGGTCGCAACTGTTTGTTTGATAAATTATAATGTTAAGGAAGAAAAAAATCAAGCGTCCGATTGGTGAATGATATTGCAAATATTTTGAACCACAATATTACAATAACATAATAACAATACAGCACAATGCATCAGTATGTCGATTAAAGTTATTGTTATGGACGTGGTAACTGGTAAGTATTACAAAGAATGAAAATTATTTCATTTTAGTGTAAATGCACTGGTGTACTCGTATAGGCATAAGTACTGATGTACCCATGTTTCAAAGTAGATTTCCTGGAGGCAATATTTTTAATAGAAATACTTTTTCTTAATTCGAATTTCAGAATTAGGTATAATATTTTTAGTGATTGTGTTGATTTATGAATGTACTAAAATATCTTTTTTATACTTATCCATGTGTATCGGTAATTGCTATAAATATTATTAAACTTATTATAATATTTTACCAGCATTATTATAATAATAATTATGTACTATATGTGCCAACTACTTTGTAATGTGAAAATTCAAAAGTTCTGTACATATATTATTCATCGGTTACCTAAAATTCGTGTTAAGTCAGTAGACTTATTAAACTGTCAAAGACGAATCGGATTCGTAATTAACTAAAATAAAATAATTTTCTACAAACATATCTTAGGTACCTATTGGCTCTCAGTATTTCCAATGAATAGTGAGGAAACCTTTAGAACTCAAAATTAATCCATTGCTAATTCAACATGTGTAAGTTTGTATTATAATAGTTGAATGCAGAAGGCGTTGTTACGAAAGCACTAATTTTGTTGGTGTCGTACAATAATCCTTTTACTAATTCGAATTTCTTCAATTAATTGTGCCTGCAGCCAATATTCGACTAAGGTTTATACGGGGTGGCTGTACAACTGAAATAACACAATTATTATTATAATGATATCATAATATGCACTTCGTCGGGTAAAAAGTTTACCGTCGGTACTCGGCGCAGGGCGTACGCCGCTCTCACGCCATAATTCCAAATTTCCAAATTTATGTATGTTTTACGTGTAATATAATATAAGATATACTGTGCGTGTGTATATTATATTATTAAATATATATCACGTACGATTTACACGTATGTTTGATTTAATGGTTAACGAAGTGTGCGAATCGGCCGCTGGATATATAGACACACGACGCAGGTGTGTTTATAACGAGATTTCGCGATGAGTCACGGTGACGTCGATTATATCGGCGGCGGTGTGTCTGTCTCTCCGTCTCTTCCCGGCTCTATACCATATAATATCTACTAATTCATTCGGCCGCCGTGATCCTGCATGAGCCTTATTAATTCTGCCCGTCCCATGCACCGTATACATACCTACTCGCGTCTATTCGCCTCACACGCGCACACACCCCGCCGCCGGCTTGTAGGCTACAGGCTGATTTTGAAATTTGCATATTGTATAGTGCCCCCCTCACCGAGCTCCCCACGTTAGTCACCATATATTGTTGTTCGATCAAGAGGTAATTTGAGAATGTAGATTTCTGCAAATCATCACCACGCGCGCACGCGCACCACCGCCAAAGGGTGGCTGAAAAACAAACGGAGAAAAAAAACTGATCGCGGAGTTGTTGCGTAACATATTATTAATTATACAATATACATAATATTAATATTCGCATACATCTTTTTACATACCTACTAAATACTGTCTAATATGACTTACAGTATAAGCTGCAGTCCAATGCGTGCACGAGGCTCGTTCGAGTAGTATTCGCATCGACCACGAACATAAACAATAAACATACGAACACATCCCGTATGCAAGTGTACAACGACAAGATATAATAATATTATATAATATTTGTTTTACAGAGTTTATGTGTATTACTGAGCATATTATATTGTCATGATACTTTCCAGAACTATATTATGATATGTTTTTTATATAAGTTGTCGATATGCATAAATATTTGATTCAAAACAGTGGGGAATTTGAACTTCAGTGTCGGGAAAAAACAATTATTTGTCTTTCATTTGTTTAATAATAATGTTGTGCTTTGGCCTTTGAGACATAGACGAGGTTATGATATGTGGTGATAACTGATAATATGGGAATTGGATCCAAAAGAATAGTGTATAGTTTATTTTTCATCAATAAATATATTAATATAACGTCAAAGTTAATAATGAATAAGTTATTTTATACAAATGCTATTTATGCTATTTTTATGCAGAATGAAATTATGAGTTTGTTTTAATAGTTACAATAGGTACATTTCTTAAATTATAATATTCATTTCTACTACTCATTAGCATTGACATATTATAATATTACTAATTTGATAAATATATAATATTTATTATTTACTGCATACGTAACCCTTACAGCTGTTATATACAGTAATTTTAAGTAATAAATGGTTCAAACTATTAATTACAAATATTAACAAAAAATAACCTATTATTTATTTATTATTATTACTTACTTAAATTGTTATATTTTGTGAAATACTTTCGTCATTGTACATTATTTAATTGATTAAAACGTAATCCTAACATTAAACATTAAAATATTATTATACAAAACTCTCATACAACCACTTTGGGCATACGGGGTGGTAGTATGGGGTTCTGCCAAAAAATCGAACAAGAGAACCATTCAAGCCTTCCAAAATATCTGTTGTCGTCTAATTACAGGAGCACCCTGGTATGTCTCCAATAACATTATAAACTCCGATCTCAAAATCCGCTCTGTCAACGATACAGCCACTCTATATTACAAACGCTTCCACGCAAAACTCCAATCCAACCCCAACCAATTCATCAAGGACCTTGCTTCACCAGCACTACCCGGAAATCCAACTAGACGACTCAAGCGGAACTGGTGCCGCGACTTAAAAATTTTATAAATTACTTAAATTAAATGTCATTGTATTAAATTTGTAAATGCTTTTGTAAAGCCACTAGGTGTCTCTAATGAGAGATTTCCTACCATGCCATCATTAGTTCATAGTTTCATTCTTTTCACCATAATTATTACTTATTGTACACCCCTGTATAGATTGTAATATTTCTAAATAAAGTCAATAAATATTAAAAAAAAAAAAAAACGTAATAGACAAATAAGGAAATAAGCGAACAACGTCAAATACTACGTTTTTCTTCCAACCACTTCAACATTTGTAAGCTTTTTTGGAATAGGTACTTGTATACTGCAGTATACATATACAGAGCGACCACTGGTCATAAAATATGCATATTACATTATATTATAATTGTTATGACCTACAATCATTTTTGTAACACGAGATTCTGCTCTCGGTGAATATTATATACTATTATTAAGCAAGAATGAACTTAAAGAAAGATGTGTGATTGGAATATGACTTAATGTTCATATATACAGTGTAGTCTACAACTCACATTCCGGCTGCCATTATACTATTTTGTAGTTATAAAAAATCTAATTAGTTATTTAATATAATATGATGTACCTATATATTTTACTATTTAGGCAATTTATTTTGATTGAAAAAAAATCATACTCGTATGAATGTAGTATTTTGTATAATACAAGTATCTATCATAAAATATAAACTGAGTTTGATCTAAATTCTGAGTCTGCATGCTTTGGTATAGAAGTAGGTAGCAACAAATATTTTACTTTTTTTATAACATGAAGCATTTTGCATTTGAATTTTGCATTTTATGTTAAGCTCATTTTGATATGTTTATTACATCTATATAATTCAATTTATTTACTATTGCAGTCATATTTGAAGGAGGATAGGATGAATATCCATGGAAATTAGTCGTTGAGCATCCGATACAGCTAGTATATTTTTTAATTGACAATGCACGGGATTACAAATAACTTTTTGCAGCTGCAGTCTTCACGGTCAATAAATCCCGTTTGAAATTCTTTATTGTACAAACCTAAGCCTTTTAATGACAACTTCACAGTTCTTTTAGTCACAGTATTTTTTTTTCATGTTGACGTCACCATATCGTTTCGAATGCATTTAAACGTTTCAAAGTTTTAATTAAACATCGTCGTTTCAATAGGTTGAATTCTTTGGGGTTGTTTAACAATTGACATTTCTTTGTACAAGCAATTTTTATACGTATTACTTTAGGGGTGCTCGTTGAATTTATATTATATATACGTATTCCGCTTCCCCCGTATACGAACACTATAATAATTATTCATTTAAAATTCAACACCACTCTAACTAGGCGCATTGTGCCCATTTACCAACCGTTAGAATGCATTTTATTAATTTAATTACCCATGTGGGGATGCCACATCAATGACTTGCATAGTTGCATACAATTTTATTGTAAATACTATTCTCATATAAAATACGGCAGAGTCGGAAATATTTATTATTTTAATTTTTTACATCTCGTCATAAATACTTTTAAAATTCTATTTTTTTACACATTAATACAAAAGTAAAATAAAAATGTACTCTTATGACTCGTGGCATTAGGTAATACACTTCATATAGTACAGAATGTGTATTAAATAATATATAATATAATAAACTAAACATTACTTATCTATTATTAAAAGTACTAACGAGAACCTATATATTAGTATGTGGAATCAATGTGACCACTGAAAATTATGTTATATAGTATCAACGGATCAAAGAAATAACAAATATGGTACCACGTATACATATTAAATAATATATATGTATTCATTATAATTTTTAATCACCATCACATTTACTGATCGTTATATAAACCTATTCAAATAATATACAATAATGGTTTCTGTCTGATGAATAAATGTCTTTGTTTATTTATTTTTATGTATATTCCACTCGTTTGAATGAAGACACTATGATACAATACCTAATACCTATCATTAACACACATATTATTACGATTTTAATATTCAATTTAATTTACATTAAGAATATTAGGAATACTAACAACATATTTTGAATATATATAGGTACCACATAAAGTTTTGATGCTTAAAACGATTTTCATTACATTTTAAGTGTGTAGGCATATTCAATTTATACTATCAACTTGCATTTTCCTTGGACTTAAGTCAGTTACATAATATGGTAGGTTAGGACGTTAGGTAATGTGCAACATACTATTTATATATTAAGAGTATCTCAAATGGTTATAAACGAAAATTACTTTAGTATTACAGTTATCATAACTAAATGAATTTCAACTTAACTTGAGTAATACGTCATGTTGTATAAAATAATACACGAACATAAAACAGTTGAATGCCGAATGGTATCGCAAAAAAAAATATGTATATCATCACTTATAATAAATTTCAATTTCTGTATCATTATATCAACTGCAGGATACATTGTTGTAAATACATCTAAGAAGATTAAGCTTTGCTTCAGAAAAGAGTATCAATATAATATTTATAAAAATAACTTGTAAAAATTTAATTTCTCTATAATAATATCATTAATCACTATTATCATCAATAAGTTATTCTCGATAAAATAAAAACATCATTTAATTATTAAAACATTTCAAACTATCAGATTTTTGACACAAATAATGTTCTGATGACTTTGCGTTTTCATATTTTTAATTAAGTACCCACTTAAAGACGGGTATGAATTATGATAAGAATTACAATTTTTAGATCAAAATTAAACAAATTTACGGTGAATTTCAAATTTGAATCATGTGATTATGCGATAGTTACGTAATTTAATGTTAAAATATTTCCTCCAATATTATATATGGTCATTATTTACACTGTTAGATTAATATTTAATATATGTCGTATAAAACTACTAAATACAACATTTTAATTCAAATCGATATAATAAAATAAAAATAAAATGTTTTAATGCGGGGCATTAATATATCGTATATAAAACATGAATTTATTTAAAAACTCTATACATTTCATAGAATATTTATGATTATAAATATACATATTATATTATATCATTATAAACTTAAAATAAAAATGTAGAGAACTCGAGTAAGTTACTGAGTAATCAAATTGCTGTTAACTGTGTAATTGATGTCGAGTGTACCTCGTGATTGAATACAAGGTAATGGATGTGTTAAATTTGAATTCAATGATAAATCATTGCATACGAAAAACGAATCTGAGTCGAGACCATAGAGTAATTACTCTATGGTCGAGACTACTGTTTGTCAGCCTATATCTTTAAGGATATATTATTATATACTATACATTTATATTGTTATTAAAATGAGGGAAAATAGGTTGGGATGGTTATATGGTTTGGTAATATTATGAGAAGAGGTTGAAATGGAAATAAATGTTGAAAGAGAGAAAAAGACCATAGAAGAGATGGATAAATATAATAAACAATTTTATGAAAATAGCCAGTGTAAGTAAATGAGATGTAGGGGACAGAGCTATATATGGAGATTGGAGGTATAGGACAAAGGTGACACATATATAGTTGGGAGTGAAGGGTGATGAATAAAAAGAAGATATTACTACCTATTAGTAATTTATTTTTTTATTAATAATACGGTCAGTTAATAGTATTATAATATTATTTGATATTATTAGCTGTTATTAACTTATAAGTTAATATACCGATTTACCACGTATTAACAGTGCGAAAAGTTTTATGATTCAAAACCCTTAAAGTTAATCTAAATACTTCAAAAAATGCATTGTGTATGGTAAACACTAAGAAATAATATACATTTAAGTTCAGTGATCGAAATGGCTCAAGATAAGACATGATATAATAACTAAAAGTTGTAATTTGTAAGTCCCAGCGAATAATATTTTTTGATATACAACAAATTAACTTAAATCTTTATTCTTCAAAAAACATCCCATATTCCCATTTCGTTTTAAATTGCTATATTAACTTATGTGGAATCTTGTATCAAGTTTTCAAGCTTATTGAACAAGACTAAAAATTAATATCAACACTTGTTCTCATAATTTTAATTTAAAATTATTACTTTTATAATAGCTCAAAATTAGTCCAAATATTTTGAAAATTTCATTCTGTATTAAAAATAAATTTTAAAGTTTCTACGATTAATATTTTTTGAATAATAACAAAATAACAAACAATTTTAGACTTTTAGAGGATAAGTTGTTATTACACTTTTGAATGTTATCTAATATCGTGAAAATTTGAACGTCAATCGCTAATAAACTATTTATGTGCGTTAACGCTAAACTTTTTTTCAATATCAAGTGAAAAGGGTTATGAGAATTTATATATTGCATTTTTTAACTTAAGGTGTTCAAATAAAAAATTTTATGAATTTTTAACAAAATATAATTTACAAATTGTTGTAATTTTGAGGAATTTAGTAAATATTTTAACTTTAAACGCTTATAATATAAAATTGTGACCATATCTGATTAATATTTTTTACTGGAGTTTGAAAATACTATGATAAACTTTGTAATTCTAATAAAAATGAATCCAATTAATATCTCTACAGTTATCAGTTTTAAAATGACAAAAAAAACAAGCAAATCGATTTGACCAAAAACTGGTTTTACGTACAAATTCGAGGTTTTCCTTAATTTTTTTTGTTTTTCCTATCAATTTTAAAAGTACAGAGATGTATTATTTACCACTCAAAATGAAAACAAGATAAATTTTCTACCAGACACAACCCATACTCCATGGAATAAAACTTTTTTAATGTAATTTTGTGATTTGGTTTCAGTAAACTTATAGTGTTTACAAGATGTTAATGTATAAATATTATTTTAAATTTTATAATATAAATTCTAATTCCATATTTTAACCATTCAATATCATTAAAATGAATAAATTTATATTTACTATAATTTGATTACACTAAAAATTAAGAATTCACAATTGTACTACTCAAAAATATACTTATGTAAAATATAGGTATGTGATATCTTTGAAATGGTAGGTATATAATGGCTGTACCCATAAGAATTGCATTGTTTAGAAAAAAGGGTAGATAATAATGAAACAGTTTTCATAATTAGAGTTTGCAAAACATTAAAAATGTTTATGTTCATAAGAAACTGTGCCATTATATATTCATGATACATGATGAACTGTGAATAAAATTGTCTATTTCTTTGCAGATCGTTGTTTTATTTATTCAATGAATTTTTTTAGATTCATTAAAATCCAGGTTAAAAAAACTGTTTTTGTGACAGGATAACCGATGGAGCACCGACAGTAATTTATTATTTTTAGACATACGCAAATCTTAGGTACTTTCAAATCGACAAAAAGATTTACGATTATATAAATAAAAAAAGTTTATTCCGACAACTATCACAATTAATTATTTTCTGCGATCATTTCCTACGACTCTCAAGTCGTTTGCAAACTTTTCATTATATATTTTAAATTTAAATTTAAACATTTTACTCGTATATATATACATACACGATTACGTAGACTTCATTTAGTTTATACTTGGTTATTTATTTCTACTTAATCAACGATAAAATTATATATTTTTTTTTGACGTACAGTTAATTTTGAATAATTAAAAATAAAATATTAGATTTATTTTTAATGTCAACTACCTGTTTATTGTATTTTGGTAAATATTAGAACATTGTGAATGATATCACATACTATGTTTTGATACTAATTAAAATTTTATTTTTTTATTTTATTCCTTACTAAGTTACTACAATTATTAGATGGACGAGTGTTCCTATAATGATTCATGAGTTTAGAAAAAAAAATATGCAATGTTGTATGCATTAGTAAAACGGAGATAGCTCATGCGAGTATGACGTCCCTAAATAAATATGATTTCCAATGCGATAATCAAAATAATATTTGAACACCAAATATTCAATTTTTATTAACTTATAACTATGTAAATGTTGAATAATTATAATTAGGTTAAAATATTTCTAAATACTACAAGGTTGACAATTAGATTGTATGGGTGGAGTGTATATTGCATAATATGTATAATATGTCAAAAAGTGCGAGACCCGTTTGCCCTGCGTTAGGGACGGCCCTTGGTAAATATACTTACTAAAACCTTCTCACGTATTGCCGTTCTTTATGATTCGCTAGACTAGTGCCTGAGGATAACATCAATAACGACAACCATGAATACCGAGTGATGACAAATGGAACGCAAATACCTGCGAATAAATACAAATGACGACGTTTTAACATCGCGTGATGGTAAGAGCATAAAAACTGACAAACTGAGAATTACACGCTTTGCAGTCTTAACTCTCAAACGCAATGGAAAAACGTTATTTAGACTAAAATCCTACTAAGAAATGTATTTGTGTGTGTTGCTGGTATGTGAACAAAAAAAACTTGAGTAAGTCGGTTCGATAAAACGGAACCGACACGATTTAAGTTTATCGCGGCACAAACACGTGAGCACAGGTTTGTACTAAATGTTTAGACCATTGCACCCGAAAGAAAAAACAATAAAATAAATATATCCTTTTAAGAACACGAGGAGGAGGGATTTTGTAATATTACAATGCTACTTACCAATATTAAAATATTAAATCAAACGTTGTCATCCGTAATCGGATAACATGTATAAAGTGTATATAATATGCTCAAAAAAATATTTACTGAAATTATTAATTTAATTGTGATCTATATAAAAAATAACATGATGATAAATAGTACAACCATAATATTATAAACAGTATGATAAATAGACAATAAACCTGCAGACAATATTTTATTATATACAAAAACATAAAATACGATATATATATTATTATATTATACTAGTTATATAACATTAAAACATTTAATGCTTATTTAATAAAAACAAAATATGTCTTGTTTTAAACGTAATATTATTATTATTCTTAGACTGAAAATATTATATTTAAATTGTGTGAATGGTTTTAGTTTCAAGGTAATTTTTTGTTCTGTTTAATTTATTTTTCGAATTGTCATATTTATACGCTGGTTCAAAAGTTATTTGCTATATGGTTATATTTGGTTGCAATGGATTTCAAATTTATTTATCTGTCACCAGTATTTATTATTTAAAAATAATAAACAAGACAATTTATATATTATTTTATTTTTCATTAGTTTCAGAAGTATTATTATATACTTATAATAGATAATCCGAAATCTAATTTAAATAAATATATAAAGGCTCATTTGTTCTTATATTTAATTTTATCGAAAAAAATATAAAAAATAATTAAAATGGAAACCGTGAGTATAAATTGATTAAAACAAAATAAATTATACTTACGATATTTTTTTATAATATATTACTTATCGCGCAGGGATATAAAATTGACGATTGTCGATGCTACGGCAATCCATCTAAAAAGCCCGCTGAAGCCAAAGCTGCCCGTCCTACGCCTTGTTGCCCATGCCCATGTCCCGCTGAAAAATGCAAAGTAACTTTACAAACTGTACAGAAGTTGGTCGAAGCAGAAAACAAGGATATTGAACTGTCTGAAGTTTTGGGTGGCATCACGATACTGGATGAACGAAGACCGAAAAAGAAAATAATCGACATGTACGACGCCACGTCCAAAGAAAACCGAGAGGACACCGTAAGGAATTTATATTATCATTGTTTAGTCCACTGTAGATTGTGTTAAATATTTACTCATCTGGCGATATTTATTACCGATATTTAAGGAAACCAACGTAGATCCGCAGTACTTAGCTTATATAATGAGATCAATCGAGAACGGACTAAGCATGAAAACTGATCCGATTCAAGTGTACGAACACCTGTTTGCCAAAGGAAATGTCGAGGCTCCTCTCGTAGGAATCGGTCCTACAGCAGCCATATCAACCGAAGTAAGGCGGTTTACATTATACCCACTCGCTATTCAACGCTTCATGCACATCAATATTTAAAATAATAATTGTTTTACGTGCAGGATATGGTCGTACCTCATACACCTCCGACCGTCATAAACGTAAAGGATCCGGAAATGGAACCAGGCTCACGCCTGGACACTATTATTCCCAGGATTAACGTGTCCTTGGCGGAAGCGACGACAATAGACAATGTCGATGATTTGCAGGTATTGCTAGGCGGGAGTTTTCCCGACAAACAGGCGTCCACGACCGACGACCAGGAGGCGCCCCGCAATATGTTGTTGGAAACCCGAGAGCCGCATCAATCGGCGGCTGTGCTTAGGGGGTCTACGCCTCCCACTTGGTTCCCGGGCTACAACGTGGCTCTGCCGAACACTACGCATCCGGCTTTGGAAACCGATCCAGAGTCCGTTTTGGACGAAGCTTGGTTCCACAGTCAGCCTCTGTCATTAAAACTAGAAGAGAAAGGCGCCAAGCTCATTGGGTCTTAGACAAAAATAAAAATTCTACAATAAATATTAAACAGAAGTGTTGTTCATAAATATATTTTTAATAAAATGTAATAAAAAATATCAACTAAACTCGGATATTCAATAATAACTAGATATCACTGTCTTGATATCTGACCTGAGGGTCCTGTTATTTACCATATTATAATATAATATTATTCAATATCAAGATCAAACGAAAGCATAATATTATAGTCTAAACTTCAATTGCATTCATCGCAATACGAAACCAAAAAGTACCCACGTACCTTGATGATTGCTTTGATATTTGTTTAATTTTCTAGGTATTGAATTGTAATATTGTGTGTATACATAGCTATTAGCTACATATTTATAATAACATTTTAATTATTGTTAAATAGGATGATACTATTTAAGTGAATTCATCGAACATTATCAACATTATTGTGTTTAATTTTAACGATCAGAAACACTGCCTTCCAGAATAATATAATAGGTACGTTTTAATTTTAATATCTTGTTTTTATACATTGATGCATTATTTATTTATCTATATTAAATATTAATATACATATCATAAAACAATATTATAAAGAAATGGGATTTGCATAAAATCTTGGTTTCAATACATTAATCCTATCGTTACTATCCGTTGCAGCGTTGCTGCGTGTAATTCGCTTAGCGTGTACTGTGTAGACGTTATAGACAACAATTACAATTAAATTATTTAATTTGACACGACATTTTACAGTTTCCACAAACGGCAGACGAGAGCAGTGGAATATTATAACTTAATTGTTAGTCGACCGAACATTTTCTGAACAATTAAAGCGAACATAATATGCTTTAATATTAGAAACAAATGTTAATACGTCAAATGTGCGTGTGACACGATAACTGATCAGTGCAGATTGGATATACTTCAATGAAATTCGCTCTGCGTGTGCTGTGTAGGCGTTGAAGTCAGCAATTACAATTAAATTATGTAATTTGATCGACACTAGTTGTAATATATTTAAATGTATTGTATATAAACATAACACTATAAAAATGTATTTATAAAAATTAGCTAAAATGTTATGGAAGACTATAAAAACAAAAATTCAAAATAAAGTATAAGCTATTTAAATAATTACTAACTTTTTTTTAGAATACAAAATTGCATTTATGGCGATTAATAAATTTAATAACGTAATATGTGTAACAGTGAAAAGTTAAAAAAAAAACTATCATAATACTTTTAATTTATCTAAAAGAGCGGATTTAAATTACCTTAACAATCATTGTTTTTCATTTGTAAGAAATTAAAATTAAATAAAATCACTAAAATGTTAATCTGTAGTCGGGAAACGGCGAGGTTTACGAATACGACATAAATTCAAAAAAAAAACAAATCGACTATATGCGGCTACTTATAAAATAAATCCTACTTTAAAACCGCGGTCTAACCCTTAAAAAAAAAAAAAACCACAAAACGATATTCGATGAAAATCCTTATGAAGTTTTTACGGCACAGTGTATATATAATACCTACCGAGGTTTCACGGTAATGTCTTTGAATTCTTTATCGTCTTATTCAAGATTGCGATTCCGCGAGTTAAGACTGCGAAGGAGGTTTATGCATATAGCATGATATTATATGCGCATATGCATTATAATATACCGAGTATATATTATTACCTTCATTTCTGAATTCTATACAATCCGTTTAGTTCGTCGTAGTTAAGTAACTGTATATGGAATAATATAATGTAGAGATATATAGCCTGTGTACGTTAGAAGCACCGTGTGGGGTATTGTTCGAGAAATCGTATTTCCAGAAGACTTACGCTACTTTAATAGGTATCACATTTTCTTTTTATATATTAATTTATCCACGGCATATGGGTTTCAAACACTTTTGACTTTTGATATTCGCGACTGACAACTGACAAGTCACAAGCACTTAAGTTTTTACACATTTTTCACATTTAGGTGCCTATTCATAACCATGTCACAGCATTTTAAAACGTAATAGGGTTATCACGCGTATCATAATATTATAGCAACCGATGTATTTTGTCGTATTTTCAAAAAGAGTACGGCAAAGGTGTTACCGGCTAACCAAAGTCATTTATCCGGACACTAATACACTATATAGGAAACATTTTCAGACGAAACCCGTGTCATGAAACAGAAATTAATTTAAATGCACCTGTTTCGACCCAACCTACCATTTTGTTTTGACCCTAACGAAATACGGTAAAGGTAGATAAAACAGTATTTGGATTTAAAGTTTCAACCATAAAAATGTTATTTGTTAAAGTGTTTCATTTGTTTAGTTACCCATTTTAATTTGAAAACGAATTTATTTTTTCATACAATAATTGGTTTTTATTTGTAAAATTCTACATAATTACACAATTATTACTTCACAAAATAATATAATTGACAATTTTTAATACTTAAACCCGTAAATATATTACCACAACCTCGCCCCAATATAATCTATTATATAATATAATATACATATACATTATGTCAAATTTGGTCGAACGTAACGAAGATGTTACTTTATATTATTTTAATAGAATTATTTAAGTTTGAATAGTATTTACTAATACCATTATGTACGTACAGAATAGGAGTAAAAACAAACACTTAAAAAAATATATTAGTATAAAATAATGTATCAAAATTATTGATTTATGGAACAAAACTCGAAAACTCTAGCTACAGCAACTCGTCGGGGTGGAAACAGAATGGTAGCTTTTGGACGAAAACCTCGCCTAAAGATCCATATAAAATATAAATCCGCAATTTGTTGTCACGATCGATTACTTTAAAACTATTATACTCATTATTTCCTCGACAACGAAATGTCGACAATATTATCATATCACACTCTTATTAGTAGGTATCGCCTAAAATATGAAAATCCCCGTCACGAAGGTGTACACGAGTGGAAGAATGCAGATGGATTCTTCGATCGGTCATGTTCGTGCGAATTTAAGTTTGAAATAAAATCGGTAACACAAAGAAACTCGTTACGACTGTGCCCAAACGTAATATATTATAGCACAATAATATTATATCTCAGACGAGCACGCATACAATTGTGCACCAACAATAATATGGCGTGGCGTGTTAGGTACCTAACTGCTAAACGAGGCGCGTCTCAAGTGCACCGTGGCCGGTTCGATTCGGTCGTCGAACAGCGAGCGTGCTCGAGACAAATATTTTATTGCGGTTTACACGGGAAATCTCCCGACAAGAGGCGAACGTATATATAGGACCTCGTCGGGGTGCAATAAGTATTTAGGACCAAATATATAGGCGGCGAGGGGAGTGTCGAGACGGTTTAACGGAAAAAAAAAAAAAACCTCGAAACGACTTAAAACCATGACCGCAACCACGGTATGGTTGTGCTGCTGCTGCGGTGGCGATGCGACGACGTTTACATTGTGCGTGCCAAACGAGGCGTGCCAAAGGCGTTTTCCGCGGACCTAAGTGCACGTGTTCGCGTGCGTGCGTGCGGAGACGTTGACCAGAAAATCTCAGCGGGTAATCGCTGGCGCACACATAACACCGATTCGAGCTGCAGTCGTCGCAGCATATATATGTGTATATGTGCATTATAATGTATTGTATATTACTGTAGTACACACATGTAGGACGGGTGACAAATAATGGGACGACGGTGGTATATAATATAATGATATAATGTAATAAAAGGAAATGAAATAAAACGGAAAAAAAACGAGAGAGAAAAAAAAAATCGAAAAAAAAGCTGCTCGCCCCGTGACAAGTGTGAAATTATCGTGAATTATTTACAAATACACGGGCCGCCGGTGTGGCTTCCGAGGGGGATCGAAGTGAATGTTTTTCGCGGGTCGTTGCTGCAGCAGGGGTCCACCGCGGAGAGTTAGTAGCTGTTGTAGTAGTATTGGCAGTACTCGAAAAGCGGTAACAAGCAATTATACACGCCGCAGCGGCACTCGAAAGCGTTCAATATTATTGCGCCCCTGGGCCTTTGCCGCCGCCACTACCGGCAGCAGAAAACATAGTCGCCGCCGCCGATGTAGGGTTAGGTTAGTATTATTATTATAGTTGCTCAACGAAATTTGCGTGACGAAATACGACGACGACGATACATACAGTACAATAATAATATAATATAATATTAGATACCAGTGGCGGCTCGGGCCCGGTGTGCATAATAGATCGCGCGACGCTCTCCGCGAGATGACCGGTTTTTATTAGTGTCATCCTCGCCGGCCGATTATCGTCATCGTCCGAACCCCCCTTGTAAATGTCGACAACAATAACGCCGCGGCGTATTATTAGGTATACATTTTATTAAAATGACATACAAACGACGACACGAGAACGGCTACGAGTGGAATTAATCATTTTGCCGGTGGTGGGAGAAGAAGGGATAGAAAGAGAGACCGACACTCTACGCGCGGCCAAACAAATAATGATAATAATAAAAATAATGCGAAAAACCTACGCTTACTTTTTTCGTTTCTATAATGATGCATTCGTCCACAGATATAGAGGGAGAGGTTTTTTTATCACGAACAATCGTAGGTATTCATTAAGCTAGTTTTCTGTTCTTATTGCGTTGTTTCAAAAAATATATGGATTTTCCAATATGATTGTAATTGAAAATTGAAAATCACGAAACGCGCAAGGGAATCAGTGTAATCACCGAATCCGACCATTCACGATAATAACTGTTTGCCGATGATTAGAAGCAACTCGATGTCTCGTTGTATGCTTTTAGCGCTAAATTCTATTCGTACCTATAGGATTTCCGAGTAACGTATTTTTGAGGTACGTGAATGGGGTGGAAATGTTCTCGAAGACACAAGACATGCACTGGACGAACTATTTACACAATTATATGGGAAATTTGATTAAGACGGGCTTTTACGGTTGAAAAAGTCACACATGCCTCATGACTCGGGTACCAAAAAATCTAATTAGTAAATGTAGGTTTATTGCACAACCAAACCGAGATATGTTGTAATGGCATTAAAAAGTCTACAGTCTGTGTTCGATGTTTTACTTTTATTTTACAAGTAAATTTGATTATTTCTACCAACCCCATTTTTAACTAAATTTTTACATCAGAAAAAAATCTGCTCAATTATTTTACAATCTTGTTATATTATATTTACATGGACATTATACACAACTAATCAAATAAAAAAAATAAAAATATAACTATTTATAGGTATATTTATTTATTCATAAAGGAGACCGAAGTTGAGTTCGCTTAATTAATTGACATATTTAACAAGATACATTTTTATATTTACTTTTGAATGCAAACGAGATACTTCCCATCTGAAATTGCCAGTTAATTTTTCAATTAATTATTTATTCTCTCATAAAAGTGATAATATTAACTTATTTGTGCTTGATGAAATATTCAAAACCGTAACAAGATTTTAACCGATTTTAGTTACCAAAAGATACGTAATTTAAAATACTCTACAGGCCCTGGATATAGTATATTTTATAATACTCGGAATAAAAATTCTGTAAAATTTAAGGATTGACAAAAAATACCTTTTGTTACGTATACATATTTTATTAATGTTTAGGGAATAAAAAACTATAAATGGAATAAAAAAATTATACAACCACAAAAATAGATTTAATTTATTTCTCTACAAGGACTCATCAGATATCAAAACTATTCAAGGGACATGATTTACATACCTATATCTTCCCTAAAAAGATTCCAATTCGCAAAATTTTATTATTTTTATGATAGGTACCATACAGAGAAATGAACAGTCCTAGAAAGCAGATATTGCTACGTGGTTTGAATACGGTCTCTGGTCCATTAAATGAAAAATAACATAAAAACTATCGTCTTTTATGGCCATATCCATTATATGTAATAAGTTAGTAACTAACTTATTAAATATTTATTAAAGTTCTCAAGCGTATACACATGCATTCAGTTTTAAATTAAATGATAAAAACCATAAATATTTTCTTATGCTACATCATACATAAATACATAATTCATATATAATATATAATATTATTATTATAATGTTATAAGGAAAAAACTAAAGAAATAGATCTAAAAATTAAAATAAATCTAAATTTAAAAAAAAAATGTGATTTAATAACAAAGGTTGGAATGTATATCTTTTAATTTTTAATTAGGTAAATATAATATTACATACTAAAATAATATTATAATCAACAAAAAGGTACATTTTCTAGATAATCAAATTGAATAATTTTATTTTGCGTATTATATGAATGGAAAAATCATAATTTTTTAGTAGGTATAATACATAAAAAAAATGGTAATATGACAATGAGCTCATGGTCCTATAAAAAGTAATCATGTAGGTACAATGTAACAATCCACTAATATTATAGTACTCATACGTGATTAATTTTGTATTAATATTAATTTTGAATATTTTAATATTGAATTATTTTTTTAAATTTATGTATTTTAATATTAAAAATTATAGTATTGAACCAAATGAAAATATTTTTTTTTGAGATTTTCTTGAAAATTTACATAAACAAAACGTCCGGGTAGGATAATTCTTTAAAAAAATATTGACTTAATTTAGCATCCTTATTTTTTTTTTTTTATTTCGTGAATGCCATTTTCTCAGTATTGTGATAAGCTTTTAAGAACATTTGCTTCATCAGTATTTGGTGTCCGAATTATTTTTCTCTGCCGTTATAATTCAAAACAGATTCAATCTTCTTCAATTTATAAAATTAAAAGTGTGCCGCACCATTCACAATCAGTTGTATTATTAAATTTAAAACCTCATCTTAAAGTATAAACATAAGCTTCTTAATATATTCTATTTTGATTTTATGTTTTACATAAGAATTTCATATTTTTTGACAACAAGTGTCATAAGTTAATTGTTAATGTTCAGCTTTAAAAAAACTAATAACAGTTGCTGCTTTGAATCTAGAAATCTATAACCTAAAGGCTTAAAAAACAATATTAATATCCGGTATTTTATCCAATTCATTCTTGAACAAGGAAGCTATTTATTTATTTAAAATACGCGGTATTTTATGTATGAATTATTAAGACGTATATGTCAAGTATTACAAAAGACTCTAACTAAAATTTTTTTGGCAACAGGTAAACTTAAGAGTTAAGAGCGATCATATCCAGAAATTTAATATATTTAACTATAATAATATGTATCTTCTACACAAATTAAAAATTGTTTAATGATGAATTCTACATCATAAATTACGAAAAATAAATGAAAATATTTGTTAACTAGTTAGCTAATTATTAATTTACGTTTTTAGAATTAATTTTAAAGCCAATTATGAGGGTTTTGTTTTAATGGCTTGTAAGTAAATGTAATTTATCTACCTACCTAGTATAATATGATATTATTATGTTACATTTAAAATCGTAATATACCTATTTCATTATATTTTTAATACCTACCTTATCAATATATTTCATTATATTTTTAATACCTAATCAATATATTTCTCATATTTATACAGTTAATGTTAATTTAAAGCCAAATGTTAGTTTTTAGTATTATATTCATATTATTATGTAACGAATGATTTAGAAATTTGTTGCTCGGTCTTCTAACTAATTATATCAGTAATCATTTCACTGAGGCTTAAAAAAATGACCATGCAAAAAGGCCGTCGTAAAGAATGATGACTGAGTGATCGTACTTCAAGGGTCTTTCTTCATAGCTGATTGTGTTTTATTTTGTACATTAAAACATATATCAATTATAATATTTATTATCATATTTAAATATGACAGATAAGATTAAATATTTAAAATTTAATAAAATTGTACTATATAAGAATATAAGACAATATTATTATACATAATGTATTGTTTCAAATTATCATATTTGTATTTTTTTAAATTCTTCCCCGTCCCTCAATTAATAACCAAGGACACTCTCCCGTCACGCAGAATCCAGAAAGTGAAACAAACCGTATCATAATTTTGACCGTAATAATTTTTAATTCGATCACATACATCATATTTTTGTTTTATTGGGACAAAACTCCAAGCACTTTTGTGTATAAATAATATAGGTAGGTTACACGATACGTAAATAATTTGTTTATTATTTTAGAACACAATATGTTTTTGTACACGAAACCGGACGGACGTGATTTCAAATGCTAATAACATTGTTTATTGGGTTCTGACATGAGCAATGTATTTCCCCGTGTCTCCCGTACACACCAATTTATTGTAAGTATGTATAGTATGCTCACGTCATTCACAACGAAATTCGGTTCGGCTGCGCTACTTTAATATCATATACTTTACAGTTTACACTGTTCGGCATTGGGACGATAATGCATTTAGAAGGGTTGTGGACGGCGCAAGTAGTGGCATAAGTTATAAGCCCTCTTGGCAAACAATATGTGACGTGTGTGCATATAAGTATGCGATGCACATATATATACAATGTATATAAAACGTGCATGGAAACATTTTTTACTTTGGTTAACACTCGATTTTACCTCCCTGAAAACGTTTCCATTGTCGACAGACGGCCTCGGCGGTAGGTGATCGGTAGGAAAAAAAATGCCAAAAACCTCGCCGGCCAGACATTATATTATTATTTTCGTGTTTACCTGGGGGCCTCCTTTCAAACACGATTAATTTCATCCCTTCATATTATCGGCCCGCAGCATCTGACAGCGTATGTGTATATAATAATATATACCTATCGCAACAAAACCGCAACCGTACGCGTCATTATATTTGGCGTATGCGATAGCTGCACACGGGTACCTACATAATATTATATATGTATATTGTATATACATTTATAATACAACACTGACTGCGCTAATATTGGATATTTTTTATATAATCCATCCACTAGGGTAGATATAATGAAGTTTTTTGTGTTTTGTATTTTTTTGTTTGTTTCCCACAACCCTTCCTTTTCGCACAAAACAAAAGCCTTCGGCGCCCATCATGTAGACTGCGATACTACTATCGGAAAATCTTCGACGTCGTTGTCGTCGTCGTCGTCAGTGAAATAGTCGTCATTGGCCGTTTTATTAGGAAAGAGTAATAAAAAAATAATAATGGTAATAATGATAATAGATATTATCTGGCTGGTTATATTATTTCGATAACTATATCCAGTCATCTACAAAAACGGTAGGTACCCATTATTGTAAGGATGAAAAAAAATAGGAGAAATGCTACTGTGGCCTTTGTTGAGAGATGTCGCCGTCCGATAAACCTCGAGCAGTACGTTTTAATCAGTTAGCATGTACCTATACAGCTCCGAAAAGTACTTGAGCGAAATCGTTGAAAACATAATATTGAATTCGAAGTGCGTGCTACTTGTCGGGGTATAATCTTATAATGTGCTTTCTTGTATATTATTATAGTTCTATACGATTCTACCACTGTTCAATTGGTACTACACTATGACATATTATTTGGAACGTCTACGGTGACATTTTTTTATCGGCACACAAAAGTGTCGTTAAGAATGTTTTTATCTATACGTTCAAGTTCTTTATATTTCTGTAGTTTCGTAAAACATAAAACTGAAACTCGTTGAATACCAAACAATGAACATCAAAATATTTTGATTTAAATTCTTGAGTAGGTAGCGTAAGTATTTGCGTTACATAGATTTTTGTTTTTGAAACTATACATATATTATACTACTGTAGATTATTTGAATTATACGGCAAATCGTGTTTCTTCATTATTAGCATAAGATATATTCAGTACATTTTAATTTTAATGATATTACTATATACAATATTATATTATCATAATATTTGTAAATGTATCGCAGTGTATCGTGTATGCAACATAAACGGTAATCTCAAGTACATTTTCTGAAGCTAGGTATTATAACTTTTTAAGTTTTAGAGTATTCAAGTCACTAAATTGTCAACAAAAGACCAATCGCACTAACGAATTATGTGGCAAACATTTAATGGGTAGATGAAAAATAAATTTAAATTCTGATCGAACAACAATTAACAATCATTGTAATATTCTATTATTTTAAGTTATAACTTACAATATAATTATTATCATACAATTGTAAACATAATATTAAAACCACAATATTGTAATCCTACTTTTAGATAATTCATTTTAAAAATCCCATTTTAGGTACATTGTGTATATTTTTTCATAACACAATATTTTAAAATTGGTTTGATACGTTTTATTCATATAGACACAAAAATATTAATTTGACAGTGATAAATTATCATTGATAAATAATAATTATTAACTATCATGCACAGAGTAATACAAAGGGGAGGAAGTGTAGCCTTTGATCCGGGGGCCCTGTTTCCTCAAAGGGACTGTGGGAAGGCCCGAAAAAAAAATTATAAACAAACAGTCCACATCACAGTACCGCGATAAAAAATTATAAATAGTAAATAAAAGCTTAACATTAAAATAAATATACTGTTTTTATATAAAATAAATCGAGTCTGTATACATTATAATTTATAATAGATAATAATTAGTATTATACTATTTAGTAAGTGTTGTTAAGAACCGAATTTTTTGTGTTTTTCGGATTATTATTGTGTTTATAGACACAAAGGTAGATACTATTCACAGGTGAAAATCTATTACAATTTCAGGGAGGGTTTAACATTATTATCATCAATGTGAGCTCCCCCCCGACTTCGATCCTACAATACTAAAAAAGGAGGGGCTTGATGGACTTTGAGGGGGGGGTCTATGTCCCCTCAAGTCTTCCTGATTTCCGCCAATGGTACTATTCGTTAGCACACGGTTGTCTTTATTAAAGCGTAAACGAGGGTACGAAACTGTTGATATCAGTAATAAGTACTAATAACATTCTAATTAGATAGGTACCTAATAAATAAGTGTTAAATATAATCGTTTCTCAGTAGAGAGTAAATCATATAATTTTGTTTATATTTTAAGCTCTAAAATTATCTTATTTCATATTGTTATGTTAAAAAATAACAATAGAAATAGAAAAAAATATATATATATTATATTATAATATTAGGGCCCCAATTTTGTCCATAGAACCAGGGACACAACATGTATGAGAGGTGTGCTATAATCGTGCATACAAATATTTTATTCAAAAATAAAATCAATAGATCTCTCAACGGTAGGTATACATAATTAATCGTAGTGACTTTGAATCGCTTTTGTACCATTGCCATTTTCGGGCGATTAATCGCAATCGATTATAATGCGTTTTTTCACGATTCGCGTATGATGTAAATGACGCGTATGATACATAATATTAACCATCGCCCGGTGGAAAAAAAAAAATAAAATAAAATGCCGTACCGTATTACAATATTAATATCCTACATAAGTGCGTAGATTTCATTGTGCACATTCGGCCGGGAACGCGAATAAACGTCTATGACCGTTGATACGTCGTACACGCGCCTGCGCATGTGTGTGTGTACACGTACGTGTTTATTTTCGCGGGGGTCGCGATTTCGGGGGGGGGGGGGGGAGGAGGAGAAGTAAAATTCAAGTACTATTGCCGTTTTCTCTACATTTATAATAATAATATAATACATATACGCGCGTGTGTACTGCAGTGCATAGTATAATACACGACGCGTTATTTTATTATTATTATTAATGATGATGGCCTGCCATCGGCACAGACACACGCGGGGCAAGTCGCGCACCCACCATATGTCCGACGTGCACGTCGGTCACGTGGCCGCATAATTACAAGGCGCGTGTCGCGACTCCACATTACACTGTACATAATATAATGTTATATATATTTTTTCCGGGCGCAGACCGATTTTTTTTTTTTTGCGTCCGGCGGACAATAATAATAATACGCCGCGTACATCACGAGTGGTTCATTGTGACGGCGGCGGAGCTGGTCGGTAAATATCGGCTGGCACTGCAGTAAGTAATATCCGACGGCGGTAATGATAATAACAATAATAATAAAGCTATACGTATAATATATATATACGCGCGCGTGTGTGTGTGTGTGTGTGTTTGTGTGCATACAGACGTCGGCCCGAAGGGTTGGGTGTAAATAACGCAGTGGCCATATAATGGATTTAACGCATCGTTCGGCTTCGGGCTGTGCGCGCACGCGCCTGTGTGTGAGTGTGTAAACTGCGTGTAGATGTATATAAATATGTGCGGATGTGTGGGTGTAAAATTCACGACGACAACGACGACGACAACCACGAAGGTTTTTAAACCGACGTCAAACACACGCACGCACGCACGCACAGGCCACCACCACCACCACTGTATAGTGGCTATAGTACTCTGCTAATTGGCCGTCATCGCGCGCAAAATTGTCAGATAATTTCCCGTTTAAAAGTGATTTTCGTTTCCTCGCCGAACGACCACCCCGCCGCCGCTGCCCACCCACTGACTCCACCCCTAGACCCATCCGGCCCGTATACGTTGTTGACCCGTGCGCCGCCGGAATCGGGATCGATTTTCGCAATTCAAAGATAAAAATATTAGATAGGTTTAATAATATTATTACGGTACCATCGCGGAATCGGATAGTGTGTACCGCTTTGCGGCCGTTATGCCGGCACCGAATTCAGAGAGATCAACGACCCCCCCCCCCCTAACAAAAATGTTAATGAGCGATAAATATCAACAAATTTCATATTTATGATTTAAAAAAACGGACAAGGTGAAACCGAAATAATGAGTTACATTTTTTTATTAGCGGATCGACTCAATTATGATTCCCAATATAATGGCGGAAGTTGAAAAATCTAAAAAAAACGACCGGTGTTACGCGTTATTAATGGGTTGTAATAAAATATTTTGACACTGTGGTAGAATGGATCGTGTGGGACGTAGGTACGTTTCATAATACGATATTCATAAATCGTATATTGTTACAGACTTTACTATAGTATATAATAAGAATACATAGTTAAATAAATAAAAACAGTCAACAAGTCTGCGTAAAATTCATCATAAAACAACTATATTATAATATATTTTAAACGCCAAGGAATTTCTACGATTCTGCAAAAAAAAATCTAAAGCGAAAGAGCACAGAGTGATTAAATTTTAATGACGGTAACCTTTGCCCTACTAAATTCTAACAACACTGTCGGTATTACTCTAAAACTCTGTAACTACTGGAGTAATCTTAATTGGAAACTTGTCATTAGAAAACACTTTAAACTTAAAAAACATTTTATTGGCGAGGGTTGTTGTTTTGGATCGTGCAGATTAAAGATAATAAGGGGTTGGAATCACAACATTTCAGAAGTATTCTTGAATCAGAGTAAGACCACATTCAGGTCACGAGATTTTTTAAATCATTAAATCTAAGACTGTTAAAAATTGTAAAATAATTCAAAGTACAAGTATTTTAAGTTTTAATTTGCCAAACTCGATTTTACTATAATATCATCGACAGACTATTGTCGTCGTAACGTAACAAAATAATATATATTATAATGTTATACGCTATTCCTATAGTATAGGTTAGTATAGTATTACTAATATATTCTGTGTAATGTGAATCCGAACTGCTAGAATAGGTAGAATATTTTATTAATATGAGGACACGTTGAGGGTAGGGTACCTACACTAATAATGTTTTATATATATATATATATATGTTTATGAATATGGGACATGAGTATCTACTATACACATTTAGATGAATGATGTAGATACAGCGGCTGTCCGGTCATCCACTCCGCAGGGATAATCGGTTTTAGACGACACTCGCGATTGCCTAATTGATAATGATAATTATTATGTTGCCAGCCTTTCGCAGACTCCAAAATCAGCATCATCGAAAATAAATGTATTGCGATGACCTGTGTGCTTGTAACTCAGTCATGAATAAACCAACAGGTATATTTTGGAATTTTATTCCCACGACCCTACGTGCGCACATTTACTATATGGCACTACCTATTATAGATGAAAATGAACACGTATAGACCACTATTACACTATAATAGTCTGTATGCAAAATATATGCCCAGCTTAAGTATAAAGCAATACTATAATATTATAATATAATATACAAAAATACGTTGTATCTTATCCCTTTGATCCGTTTTTCAAATGTTTCGCATTTAATACTTCAGCTGTTTAACCAAGTTAAAAACTCGACTGAAAACATAATATTGAATCGATATTTTTATAGGAACAGAAAAAATGCGGGATTACATTAATACGAACAATTATTTTCTCTTCACTTTGATACAAAAACATCGTTTAAAAATAATTAACAAAAGATAAATTATTTTAATGGAAAGAATACTTCGTTAATAATACTTTTGAATTTTGATAGGTAGGTAATAACTAATATAGTCTAATACCTATGTAAAAACAAGGGTTTTACTGTTTAATAATACATTTAAATATTAATTTTGATCGATTAAAAGTAACGGAATGATATTATTGCACATTGTTTTATATTCATATTATGCATTGCATCAATAGTTTATGAATAATAAATTATACGGGTAGGCTTCTGAGTGGGTATTGAGCATTACGCTTTCAGTGCGTACTTCAGTAAAGATAGTGATGTATTATAATTGTTATTTATAATTTAAAAGCAATGATAATCATCGCATTCGGAAAATGATTCTTAACTGAGTAGTTACTTTGTACAGTATCTAAGTATACTTTATTTAATGTATATGTTCAGTGTTGTAATTAAAATGTCAAGTAATCATAAAAAAACATGGATTATATTATTTTAAAAATACCTTTAATTTGAATAAGATACAGTTGATTATTAAGGTTTCAATAAGATTAATGACATTTTTATTGATTCAAATGAGATCTTTTAAGTATATCTAATTAAAGGTTTTAATATTGCCAATAAAAAACATTATTTGAACAAACTTTACCTATATATAAAAATAACATTATTGACATTGTTAAACATTTTATTAAATCTTTAGTAAACGCCCAGAAGTTTTACATATTTAGCCATCTAGGATTATTATTATTCATAATCTTAATTACAACACTGGGTAACTGCAGTGTTTTCAGTTTTATTGAAAAATACTACCTCAATAAAATACCATCTGCGTCCAATTTCCAATTTATAGTGAGCTGGATATGTGAAACTTTCAAAGTAATCCATCAACCTCCTAAAGCCGTGTTGAAAAAAATTAAATAGAAACTTATAGGTTGAACTGTTTATATATCTAAAATAATCCACTTTTGTCAGTTAAAATTACATTTTTGTTTTTAATTAACCAAATAATTATTTTCATAAATCAATACCTACCTAATACTTAATCATTCACATTAAGCTTGCATATTCAATTCTGGTAGCATACAAATCCATTGGTTGTTATCTATATGATAAGTATCGGTCACGGATCTTTTAGGGCAAGGACTAAGGAGCTTTGGCCGTGGGGACCTTTGGGCATGTTACATAATATAATGAATTGATTTATTATAAGTTGGTAGTTCATATTCCTCATAATCCATCAATTTAAAACAAATAGAATTGTTAATACCTATATTGTTATTAAATTATATTATAAAGTTATATATTATAATCCATTAATACTAAAATTATAATTGTATATTGTCTGTAAAAAATTTAGCCATCCCTTCATTTCGGATTTCTAGATCCACGTCTGATATGTATCATTTTTAGGTTGTGAGCAGATCATAAATTAAGTCTACGCTTATTTTGAATATAATATATTTTATAGTAAAATGTATACAAGTAATTCATTGTATAGCTCAGTAATAACGTCATCATGGCAACCAAGGGTACACATGTATGTATCTATGTTTTAATATATTAGCAGGAACGAATAACGTTGTAAATATTTACTAAAATATCAATATTGATTTCAAATCTAATTTGTAACCAGGCCCTACTCGAAATGAAAGGGTCAAGGATAATTATAATAGTCAATTGTCATGACCATCATCTATTTTTAGTTTATAATATGTCAATTATTTATGCGCGTAAATTCAAACACTTGACTCTAAAAATGTCACCAACGAGTTTTTAATGTTTATAGTGTTTATTTTGATGTTTAAATAATTCATTGTGACCGCTTATTGATATTATACTCGTATATTCAAAATCTTTTTAGTAAAATAGTTTTTTATAATTTTTTAATCGACTTAGGTACAATGGTCAATGGATAATATAAAAAAGAATAATAATAACATAACTTATAAAATATATGAGTTGAATAATACCGTAAGGTTTCTAATAAAAAAATTAAATCCTTTTTTCCCGTATAAGAAATAGACAATATTATAGTAATATTGTATTAATTGTGTACAATTATTTCATCATGAATTATCGTTATTATTAAATTAAAAGTTCTAAATTATGTTTTTTGCTTAAATGTGTTAATTATTATGATGTTCAAACGAATAACAATAAGTTTTTATATTAATACATTGCGTGTTTTACATATTACATCGAAAGTAAAGTATTTAAACGTGTAACTTATCACTGAAATATTTGGTTGACCTGTTTAGTTTTTACATATTAAAAATTTATGGCAATACAGGTAGCGTACATGTACGTCATCACACGCGTTACGGTTTATTATTAATAATTTGTATAGCTATAAAACCGATCAGATTACGTAATAATATTATTTATATGTATTATTTTAAAGGTTAAAAGTTGGAAATACACGATCGGATGTGTTTTCAAACCTACCTATATCCAGCGGAAGCTTTTTGGCAATTAGGACGCTAAAAATTATTCAGAACAAAATTTAATTTGCAACTTGTTCCACATTCTACACCAACTTTTTGAAATCATGAGTGGGTGGTATACACGTGGTCCATAAAAACCTTTACCAAGTTTTTTACAAAAACTTTCAAACTTTTGAAACTATAGGCGCGTCAAACTGACTCGGGTTCAACGCTCGATTATAACGGCTAACTTTGCTACAATATTCCTGTTTTAATATATTTCTATTGGTACGTGTTCGTGTGTCTTTATTATGGCGAAGACATTTCGTGGGCAGAACTCGTCCGTAACAAAATATAATATTGGGCGCAGACTCGTGTGTTCAATAATACGAGCAAACTCTACTACATTAAATATGCAGTTTAATTTTCTTTGCTGGAATTTATTGTGGTTGTAATTTCAACTCGGTTTTCGGTATTGATAATATAGTAAACAATGTAATTAACAAAATATTTTTCTAAAACACGTGGGAGGGTTTTAACTTATAATTAATAAGTTACTTATGAACAAATAATAACTTTTCGTTGTGATAAAAGCTGGGAAAAGTAAACTCGCGGCTATATCAGTCTTGGATACTATTATTCGAAAAGGTTATCCTGTTAATAATGATCAGACTTTAATCGTTTACATATTTTAGACTAAATATAATATAAATGTATACCTATATCTATAACGATATCTGCCTAAAGCCCTTACAGGGTATCACTGTGGCGATAATTGATAAATGCATCAATGATAATTTAAATGTGTTTGATGCACTTAGATACTATTTGTATTAATTAATTAATTACCGTTATTAATAATTACAGTTTCATATCTTAGGTTTATGGTGCTGAACAAAATTTGAACAAGTTTGTGTGTATATTTTAGAACAATGGACATTGAACATTAGAAACCTCAAATAACTTCTACAGTTTAGTGCAATGGAAGAACATAGTATTATTATTGTGCCGACTTTAATTTTTGGTTTTTTTTTTTTAACTATGCAAGGACTTTATTTTTTCAAAATTATATTTAATAGTGATATAAAGAGTTTGGACGAATCGTATTAGAGTCTTAGAGGATGTTAAATCATAAACAATATAGTATACATTATGTATATAATATGATCAGATGAACGGAGACTCCCTTTTTACTCAGCGTACGGACCATGGAACCAGTTGAGAAAAGAGGGCGTTACCCTGGAGCGTTGTTTTCCGAGGGAAGCTGATCCGGTTTAGTTCGGAAACATGGCCGCGGGTATGTTTTATGGGTACCTAATACTACCTACACGAATGCCACGGATACAAATAGCTGCTAGCTATAATAGTGTAAAAACTCATCGTAATGCCTATTCTTCGAGCCATTAGGGTTTCATATGTTTATTCGGATAATCATTTGTCCCCACAGACAAATCCGGTGGTGTCACTGACGACAATATTTATGGTCTGCAAACAAAAGCGATTCGAATTATTATTACTGTGGTTCGGCTGGGCTGTTAAACGACCAGATTGGCCGTGGTTGAGAGGGGTAGAAAACTGCAGAGATTATTAAATGCTCCATTTACTGTTGTAGTTGTGTTGTATGCTGCTAATGTTTAATACACACGAGACTAATATATACTATAAAAGTATTATTCGGCCGAAAGTCATTCGGTGTTTATTTTATATTTTGAATATAAAAATAAAAAACATATTTTACAAGACTATTTAAATAAAAAAATTATGACTTATACAGGGGCGTTTGGGATAAAAAGAGATGAATTATGTTTTTGTGAATTAGGAATCAAACGCTCAGTGTAACGGTACAGGCGTACAGCGATATTCAATTGCAAAACGTTGTAAAGAATATTATTACAAAAAAATTCTTTTAAATTCTAAAAATGTATTTGAGAAAAAAAAATATCAAAAAAGGAGAGGCCGTAATGACCAATGATCACTTATCTCATTAAATATAAAAAAGCATAATTAAGCTTAAAAAAGTATTCATAGCGATAAAATCCTATTATTAAAATGGCCTCATATTATTTAATTAGGTAATTAGGTAATTTGATGAAGATTTTTTTTTTTATACCTACAAAGTCTTTGTTAATCAATCAACTTATATCAATTATAGCCTATAGGTACATATTTTTAATTTAAAACTAAATATTAACAGTAAAATTATATATAAGTTCAGTTTTTTACAAAAATAAGACGCGGATGATAAAGATAACAATATTTGTATTACATAATTGGTAGTAACTATACCTAACCATGTTTAACAATTTCACATAATATTAGATAATTTTGACGAAAGGTGAATATTTTATACACGGAGGACTTTAACGTTTAACTTACAAATTGAACAAGTTTTGCTTATTACATAATATTGAAAATAATATAATTTGAATCAACTTATAATAAATAGTAATAAACTTCATTGTTATTAATTATTATATAATATATAGGAAATATAGGTAATTTAATAAATATTTTCTATCTACCATCTTGTTAATTTATATACTATTAGGTATGCAGGTTATTCAATTTCTAGTATAAGTTATTAAAAAATAAATTGTTTCTAAAAATTCAATATAATAATTAATTTATGCCAAGTTGATGAAACATTGGTTTATTAAAATTTTTTTATTTTTTTTTTTAATAATACCCATATATTATTTAAAACTTTTAGTCCAGACAGTAAAATTAATCAAAAAATAATAATTATTATAGGTAAGTTTCACTCTTTCTAAAGTAATAAGTTATATAACTTGGACATTGCTAATAGTGGCCTGTACCTACCTAGTGAATACTTGTAAGTTTTCTTATATAATAATACTATAATATTTAAATGGGTATCATTAAAAACACGGTATATTATAGCTATAATATACCATGGTTAAAACCTATAATACAATTTGCATGTATTTAATTGAGAGGATGTATGAAAAAATAAAAAAGGACCGATCAGCCATTAATAGTTATTACGAGGTATAATTAATAAATGTATACAAAACTTCAAATGGCAAAAACATTGAAAAAAACAAAAAAAATTGACAATAATTGTCAATAGACAAAATTTTAGGATTTTGGTGCTTATTTTTCCGTGCATAAAACATATTAGGTTCAATTAAATACGTTAATTAAAATGATATACAAATATCTAAAAATGTGGATAAAATCGTTTGAATATTTAAAAAATTATAGGCAATTTGTATTCAGAAAGTTATAAGAGCTCTTCTTCACGTCTTACAAAACTTAGTGACGTATAAGGCATAAATATATACCTACCGAACTTACTTATTTAACACTGATACCATAAAGTTTTAAATGTTTTCCGGTATGCACCACTCAATTCTGAACTATCGATGGAAAACACTATTGTTACCTCAGCACTGATGACTGCTTAAAAATAAAGTTTATTCGGTCCTACAGCATATCACCGTGCAACGACAGTGTAATGGTTTATTCGAAAACGATGCCAACGCTGCGACACGCTGATACGTTCATTCGTAAAACCTGAAGGTATCCATTTTTTTTTTTTTTTATTATTCCTGACTATTCAATGTGTCCTCATTTTCCTTTGTACTATGCACCATAAACGTCTAAACTGTAAACGTCAAGTCGTATGGCAGTATAAATAATCGCAGCAGATTGAAACGATGCCCCGGAGACGACAATGAAACATGCCTATTGCCTATGGCCATTGCGAAATCCCTGTGATAAAAATCTTCAACAACTACGTGGCACATTCTCTTTATATTGCTCAGAGAGAGACTTGAAAAAAATATACACCAAAACAAAAGAAAACGAGCCACTTAAAAAAAATAAAATATAAAGAGAGCGAAGATTCTGCAGCGTGACATATTGGCTCAAAAGCCAAACGTCGCGAAAACGAATTAAATTTTCAAAACAACCGCTCTGCATTATATAACAATTTTACCGCTGACATTTCCCGACGTCGAAAATCTTTTTATTTTTGTTTTTGTTTTGTACCAATAATATATATTTATATAGATACCTACCTACAATCCAAATTAGTGAAAAAGTAAATTGTAAATATTCAGTAACTGATACAATTTTAAGTTAAAAGACCAGATAGGAAGCAAACCTCTACGGAGGCAGAGTATTCGTTAATATTTATTTTTCTAAGCACTAATCATTTGTTCAAAATTCAAAACATTTATAATAAGTAAGTCGCCATCAAAAACTATAGTAGGTATGCTTTTTTGCTTTCATATACAACGTTAATAAATAGGTATATACAATGTAAGTACAATGTACATATTAATAATATAGTATAACATACATTAAAAAAATATTATATTTAACTATATACCAACGCCTACAGTGGCAAGAGGCCAAGATTTACATATTAGTTAGTACATATAAATACGTTATAATATGTTATTTGACGATACAAACCTTAATTTCGTCACTTGATTATCTTGATTGAGGTTGATTTTGTTTTACGAATTTAGAATATATAAGAGTAACTCTCATAACTCTTCTTGTTTTGTGACTTAAAAATACAGTATATCATCTCTATAACAGACTCATTATTAGACGGAAATCTCCTTACAACGAAAAATAACAACAGTCCTACTTAACTTATATCCCGGATATTTTAGTCTCCCTATGTAACGGGGACTCCTCTTCAGCGGAAAACTCAGTTGGTACTGAGCGATTCTGTTATAAGGAGATTTTACTGTATTTAATCTTTAAACAAAATATGTTCTGTATAGGTAATACAAATATTTTTAAGATTTCATTCCTAGTGTTATATTCTCATTGTTCTTTGTCAATTTTATTCAATTATACATTACAATTTACGTTTGCTTTTAATGTACGATAATAATATTATCGAGTCATGCTTATAGAATACATTGACAATAATAATGATTTTTATACTTGCACAAAGTTGACGAGGCCACATATTGTGCCTTCCAAAAGTCAATGTGAACTGAATTAGTCCTATGTTTTAAATTTTACTCTATGTTATTGAAATACATAGGAAGTAAAAAAGGATAAACCACACAAATAAATTAACCAAAATTGTATTTACATATTAATCATATAAAAACAATTATCTACATAAAGCTATAAAGATAATAAATAATGTACATTATGTTATATAATATTATATATTATACTTCATATATAATATATATCATAAATATATTTAGCTCTTATTTTTATACTAAGCCATCGTTGTAATTTACATAATCAACAATATTGGTTAATAATAATTTTATATATATATTATATATATAAATATATATAAAATATATAAAATATATATAAATATATATAAATATATATAAAAATTCACATTATAATTAGTATTTTCGAATCATACACGAATAATAATTATGATAATTATTATTATCGTTAATGCGTTTTTAAATTCAATATTATACAATTTATAGGTATCGTTATTTTATTTAAAGTTTTAATACATAGGTATACTGTGAGAGTAATTTACCCATCAGTATATAACACGTGTCGTATCTGTTTCCAGAGTTCATAATAAAACATCCCTACTCCAATTTTGTCTGAGTATACGAGGGAGAAGTTTTTAGCAAGGGTGATTGAAAGCGTGTAGGATAAAAGTGGGTTGTTGTGGTCGTTGAGTTTGACGTGTAACCTTTAATAATGTCGCCAGGGGCAGAATAGCTGTTATAGTTTCTAGGGGCACATTAACTGATGTTGAATAATGTCGGTTTGAATAATTTTCAAGATAATTTATCAGGTATTTTCAGAAGTTATAAAAAAATTAAATGAACACGATAATATATGCACTAATTAGCTTACTATTAAAGTTTAATACACTATATGTATAGTTGAAGTTGTTTTATAAAGTATTATTAAATTATTATATGACGATTATTTATTTAAAGTACTTACCTATACATATATACAGACATACAGTATTATACTTGGATTAATTAATTATTATACATTAATATTATGTAATTATTCCATAGGTACTGTATAATATTATTTATACGAAGATTGAAGGCTTTATATTATGAATGCATATTCTGTATACATACCTTTCCAAGGATTAAACAAATAACATACGTTAATCGTTTATGTCTAAATTAATTATTAAATTGCGTTTTTATCAATCGGTATTGTATTGTTAATCAATTGTTTAGACTTAAGGGAGTTGAAAGTGCACCTTTTCTAAGCACTATTCGATAGGCAATTATTTTAACTTGTGTGTTCACCTCAACTTTTGTGTAAGTAGTAAATGAACTTTAGTGTGAATAACTCTAACACGCCACCACCGCCACCCGCACTTCGGCATCAGACGCATGCACATATCAAAGAACACGAACAAAAGTATTTTTGCTATGGCATAACAATAAACAGTACCAAAAGCGAAAGAATAATTCACCTTGTTTAGACTAATGTAATATTAATTATGAAAACATATTTTAATGGATTAGGCAGCCTATTTTTTTAGGTTTACTCGAAAATACATTTCCGATTTTGTTTGTTTAGTTAATATTGTGTAATGTATAATACGTTTACTTCTATTCACGAAATATACTTAACTTGACTTTTATTTAATAAAATAAATATGAAAATATAAAAATAAAAATAAATTTCCGATCAAACTTACAAGCAAGGCAAACAAATTAAAATTAGTTTTCAAAAATCAAGTCAAGCTGCTGCAGGAGTTTATATTTATTTTTCTTTCGTATATTTTGGTTTAAACACACGAACACTACATTATTTATTTCTCTGGCCCACTTAACCTATACGGAAACAATATATAAGTAATTTAATTATACAGATATTTAACAATGTTGACCATATTTATTTGACATTTAATGATCCAATTTTATACTATCACGGGCCACTGTAAAATATTTGACTAATAAAAATAGTTATAACATCAAATAAAGTATTCAATAATTGTTTCTTTTTTTGAAACAGTTTTTTTTATATATAATAAATTCAAGAAATAACTACTCGATCTTTAAGAAAAATAGTCATAAAAGCACTGGGTATTAAATAGTATTAGCTAATAATAAATGAATAATTTGTCAGTCTGATAATCTACCGAACGTATACATTTGACATTATAAATTTTAAGTAGTCTCTATCTCTAAACATATATGTTTTTGCAGGCAGAATTTTGAAATTGTTATAATCAGGTTATCATCGTTTATTTTAAGAGGACGCTGAAACTGCATGTGTTCCCCTTTGTTATACAACCGTACAACATAGCCAATTTTCGTTCAGCAGCTGAACCATTCATTTTGTGTTGTTAGCTTTATTATTAAAGTGAATCGACCTAATATCAAACTTTGAGGTAATAGAATATAACTTATAGCCTTTTTTTTTTTTTTTGATATTTTAATTTTAAAGTAAGTGATAAACATTTAGAATATTTAATTTTAAAATGCTCATATAGTTCACTTAAAATTAAAATATAAATAAAAGCCCGTGAATTTTCTTAGATATTATAGATATTATTATTATACCTTTAAGTTTACAATAGGTTTCTTTATATAGATCAATTCACTCAAATAGTCTATTAAAGATTTAAAGTTTAAAACGAACAATACATAGGCGGGTTCATCATTCTCTTATAGGATAGCCTTTTTTTCTACTTGCAATGTATAAAATAATGTTATGTTGTACCTATTCTTTAATACTCTATGGGTACCCATAGTACCTCCTACTGTAAAAGGGTTTTAAATTTAACTTTCATATATTATTATAGAGTTTTAAAAGTACTGCAATTTATTTAATAACTACTAAGAAGTTGCTAGTTAGAATATAATGTAATGAAATGAAATATAACTTTCTATTAATTGTTATAATTTTAAATATTTTTTAGTTGATTTTAAGATATTTTAAAGTTTATGATAATTTTTAAAAGTCTCAAAAACCCGTTGATGATAAATTAAACAACTTAATTCAATATTAATTTTATATAATCTTAAATATTTTCTCGGATATTACAGTATTTTTATTTTAATGATATTGCTCCAATAACGTTGAGTAAATGTAATCATCAAATAAAAAAAAATTAAAACGTTTTTTATTTGAACCTTCGTACATGTTTTTAATACTAAGAATTTTATTAAATTTGTAAATATTGTAAAGTACATTATAATCAATATTATTTATGAAAGTTTTTTAACATTTTCAAGTGAAGCGAAAAACGATTGGTTCTACAAATATGTTTTTTTCGTTTGAAGGCATTTAAACCAATCCAATACCGGGTCCATCTGGGTATCTTGTATGGATTTGGACTAGGTTTTATTTCGATTGTTTGTACTACTGTTACACGTATTGTAATGAGGAATTTTCGATGAATAGACTAACTTTAAAATTTGATGAAATCAACTAAAAATGTATGTCTCATTTGGAAAATTTAAAAAATGGTCTATTTATGAAATTTACACTTATTATTATAATAGTAGCTCTTGGTACTATACATTTAAAAAATTATCAGCCATTGAAATGTTTTACATTATTTGATTATTTGATTATGAATGTTATATGATTGGATATATATTTATATATATTTAATTTATAATAGTAATTTGTTAGCATTTGATTTTTATGTTATCTTTGTGGGTGGGATTATATTGTACTGAAGGTATATTATATTATAATATGGTGCAATGTCTGCTTTCAATTGGATGGAAATAAATGTATTTTTTCGATTGTAAAATGTTATGTGGTGCCAAGCTTGCTTCTTCTTGCGATAAAGTGTGATCAATGGTCTATGTTTTTCTTTCTTTAATATTACCCATAAGAAAATATATATTGCAAAGTCTTTAAAGTTCTATGATTCATAATGAGGATTCATGGACCATGGATCAGCTTCAAATGGTCATCAATATGTCTGAACTTTTCATTCAGTAAGGCACCGGGGCCATTTAAAAATATGTTACTATACTTTCTACTATATAGGTACTATTGATCGGGAAGTTTTTATCAATATATAAATCGACTCGGACGCTATTTATAACGTCAAATACGTCTTAAAAATTGAAAAAGTTTTACTTTTTAGATAAATCATATATTTTTTAAGTCCCGATAATGACAATTTATTGTCCGTAATTCTATAAATTATTTTGATTGCATTAAGTTTTTCGTACAGTCCTATTATGTTCCTTCTTTTTATATAATTTTCATAAAATATTTAATATTTATACTTACCAAAATTTGCTTCCATGAATTTGAACTATTAGATTTTACAATTATGTGTTCAATAAAACTATTTTGAGCAGATATACAGACCAACTATATTGATAGTTCAGATTATTAGTACTAAAGTTCCACACTTTATACGAGATTAAAAAGGTGATTTCCATCAACGAACGTCTTTCTAAATAAAAACAAGATAAGAATAAAACAATTCAGTATTATATTTTATTGCACATAAAATACACAACTATTTAAACGTAATATAATAATATATATTAAACTAAGTATAGTAATAATTTAGTGGTATACAATAACTTATTTTTTGATAAAATATTTTAGATAATTTGTAAGAGACATAAATCATTAATTAAAATATAGATTTGATAACATAAATGTAGCCTTACATAGCCACGTAATTATTATTAATAATATACCTATAAACAGTTTTGATGTAATTATATAAAGTTTGATTCCTTAAATTGTGTTTGGTGTTTTATTACAATTATCTAAATGAGGAATTTTGTCTGTAGAAATAACAAAACAAGTTTTGACGAAAAAAAATATATAAAATCAACAGTGAAATCTTAATAAAAAAAAAAAAAAACTGAAACTTATTAAATTAATATTTTATAACAAAAAAAAACTTAAATCCTGGAATAATATTATATGATACATAAAATTGTAACTAAATGTAGTTATTAGGTAATTAATTAAGTCAAATAATACATTACATACATGGTTAAAGTATACCTAATGCTTTTCTACAATAATAAATAATTATTTATTCATCTTAACAAGTTAAATAAATGACCCATTTATATTCTTTAAATTATTTTACAAATTATCCAGTAACATTATTATTATAAAATACTTTAGTATAAATTGACCATAATATCGAGACTGTATCTAAAATAGTTTGATTTTTTGAAAAACAATGTATGAAACAAATTATTTATTATTATCATACATTTATTGATAATTTGTATTATCAATTATTATAATATAATATAATTTAAAATTATTATTTAGTACAATTTAAGATATTTATTATTGATTTTAATGTTAGTTTGGTTTCATGCAGGATTTGTAGGTTAATTGAAAGTATTTGTTTTTTGAGTATTTAATTGTTAATAAATCATTTTGAAAACGTCGTATAACCACATAGAATTTTATTTCGCTTATACTATTGTGTTTTAGTAGCTTACGTGAACCCTAATATATATTCTATGTGGAATGTTCAATTATATCCTTTACTAAAAGTGACTTTTTTAACGGGTCATTTCTATTATAAAGGAGAAATCCATCTGTTGAAGTACAGGAAAATGAAAAATGTCTTTTGTTCTTTTTAAGATAGTGAAAGTAAGGTTAATTTAGGATTTGTTTTCACCAAACCCAAATCAAACTTAATTTGAAATTAAATATAATAGTTATTATTTTAAAGTTATCAGTTATTAAGAACAAATTAATATAACTATGTATTTATTTTACATATTGTAGGTAAATACATAAATACATTGAAAAACTTAATAAGTTTAGTAAATATGACCTCTTTAATTGGCTGTTTAAATCAAGAAAAAAATGTATTTTTAAAACTGCAGGAACGGACTTCGGTAGTCTTATTATGAAACGGATTTTTATGTAAGAGTTACAATTATATACTTATATATTTTTTTTAGTTCAGCTTTCCAAATTATTTTCTCATTGTTGCTTACACATTAATAATATAATTTTTGAAAATTAAAACGAGTTTCCATAATAATTTAATAATAGTACAATAATCATATTATTTATGAATAGGTAATAAGTTAATTAATGTGTCATTAGTTATTACTAATAGTTAACAATGCGCTTTACTCTTTTTTTAAGTTGTATCAAAAAACTAATATTATTTGGAATGTACCAATTGTTATATTTTAAGGTAAAACAATAATTTAGGGTGTATAAATATAATATGCAAAATTGTGTTTAATGTAAAATATGTAGGCATACATGTCTAGTTTACAGAAAACTCGAAGAATTTTTTTTTTAATTTTCTATTATTATATTATATCTTTACCAGATGGAAAAAATCACTCATTTTGTTAGTTGAAATGTAATGTTTTCTCACTAACAGCGGAAAACGTTCATAAGCATGAGGTTTTGAATTGTATTTATTTGTTTCAAACCGATATTAATTACAATTCAAGAAGTATTTTCGATCCGTGTTATTAATTGGCTGTAGGTATTGATGAGGAGTCCTAACTAGGAGTACACCTACTTTTATAGTACAGATATTCAATTTAAGAATTATTATTAAACAGCGTATTTATTTATAATTTTACCAACCAATAATTAATTATATAACAATGATAACTTGAAATTTAAGTTTATATTTTCTCAAATATTTAATTCATCGTTTTCAACTTATTGGTCTTGAGAAATAATGGAAATCGATCAACATTCCTATTTCCTATGTGTATCTGATCTATATTATATTTAACAATAGCACAATGTATAATATGTTTTGAACACAAAGTTTTTACATAATAATATATTATTATTATTCAAAGTTTTTCTCTGTATCATTAAAATGATAATTATGAATTTGGTTTATGACAACTATAGTACTTGATTAAAATACATGTGATATTAAGTACCTATTGAACAACGCATAGACGATTTTTTATAGAAATAAATTATAACATTGAGTTGTTATTTTTTTTGTTTTGTTCTAAAATAACATTAAAAATGATCCATAGTTTTTATAATTATATTTTTATTTTTAACTACCCATCTCAGTAAATATTTACGGCAATATTAAAATATCTGTATAGTAAATAATGATTGTAAAACTTTATATTAAACAAAAATTAGGTTACGGTTGCACAACAAAAAAAATCAATATAGGTACAGCTAAAATATTAACGATTTTGTTTTTTATAAAAGTTCGTACGAAGATCTTTAATATTATACGAGTGATTATGTTTTAACCTTTATTATTCATTATTGTATTATAATATCGACAAATTTAATTTCCATAAAAACTGTTGTACAGGAATATCATATACAATTTTGTCGGAATCTCTAATTATGAGTTTCAAAATAATTACTCTGAACGCAAATTATTATATTTTAAATATTAGTTTTAATTTATGGGTATATAATAGGAATTCAACACGTTGTATTTTAGTTATATTAAATTTATAGAAAATATATTAATAATATTGGGTATCTTAAGGAAACAAGAAGGTACTTATGGCTTAAACTGAAACGAATAAATGTTAAAAATATAATTATAGGCTATACTTTTGTTATATTGAAGTATAGTAAGTCAAAGTAAACATAATTAGATTGAAAATATTAATTTTTATATATAGGTTTATGCCAAAAATATAGAACTTAAAAGGAAAAAAAAATGATTATTTTTATAATCTATAATACGATCACATCTTTGATATTTTTAGTATGATATGGTTAGTATTGGTTTAGGAAATATTATTTAATACATACATTATAAATTATATTCTATAAAGACTCGATTGAATTATATAAATTCTACTATTTTGGTCCCAGCATTTATAATATTGTTAATTGTGTAATCTGTATGAAACAGATAAGTTTAAACACGAACCTCATGTTTGATGTAGGTACATATCGATAATAATTCAATAGAAATCCACAAATCTACAAACAATTAAATGCACATGGTCATACAGGACAATATTTGAAATAAATAATATTATATTTAACTGTATTAAAGAAATAAAATGTGGTTTAAAAAGTATTCGTGTTATAGGAAGATCAGATGGATAAAAATATAAATACATGGTTATATTATAGAATTTTAATTTAATTGTATTAAACTCCTATAAAATAAATGATTTACCACTTTTAATTATAATTTATAAATATTTAATTTTTGGGTTTACATTGCTGAAACATGTTTTCATTATTGTGTTGACACTAGGTACTGAATGATTCGTTTTTAATTTCACATATTGTCTTTAAGTTTGTATACAATTGTGTACGGTGTAAACATGAGCAGAAAGGCTCTTGAGAGAAAATTGAAACGAATTGTTAGAAACACCAAAAACCCTAGGGGCAACAAAATACAGGGATTTACCGTTTACATTTGGACAATAATAATTTATTGTTAGTTTATATCGACACTGGGAGAGCGACTGAGTTAATTGCAAACGTAAACACCGGTATATAGTGAATAAATAAAATCATTGTCACGCCTTAGGTAGGGAGATGATTCTGGGAAACAAAAATAATAAAAACACCAACTTAAGTATTAACGGACGGACAGGATATTTGGAAATTGGATTATTTGGTTATAAAATATCAATCTTTTCAATGATAGGTAATAGATACAACGGTGTGAAACAATGTCAGTTTCAAGTCTTTCATCCCGAGTTCTAATGTTTTATTTGTATATAATATAATATTATAATATATTTATATAACATAAATGACCCGCAGTTCAATTATAGTCCCAGAATTATTTTTGTTTTAGAACAATAATTAAATGTATCAATTTTTGACCAAGACTATATACATTTGCTGATAAAATGTTTGCGTAGAAACCTATTTTGAATTTTAAGAGCATAAATAAAACTATTTGCGACAAATATAATATAATTTAATGTATTGACATTATATTTACTGGGCTTGAATAAATACAATTGTGTACTAACAATTTGAATGGCTTATTTGGATTTTATTACGTACCTATACATACCAATTTATTTTAAATGATTTGAATATAATTTTAACAATTAATTATTGAAGATTATAGTACAATATTATAAACATTAAATACCATTAACGTTTTTTAACCAAAAACCAAATTTAATTTTGATGGTAGTATATAATTTTGAATATTGATACATATTAAATTAGACCAATTTATAACAGACATTAAAAATAATAAAAGAAATTTTATTTTATTTGTCACAAATTAATTTTTATTTGACTCTAGAGGTTAAATCAAATTTTTTATAGTTAGATATTTTAACCGTAAATGTTTTTTTTCAATATCAAATTTGATTGGTAAACTGACACGAATTTTCGATCACAATGGCCTAAGTCATAATTTTTTCTACACACACAATTTAAAAACGATAAACATGATAAATAATATATTATTCACGTTTATATTGATATTGTATATTATAGCAATAATGACAATTACATAACACTAAATCCATTGTTATTTATTACCTAGGTAGCTATTTTACCATAAAAGAGTCCATTAATTGTTATAAATTCAGGTCACTCTGAACCTACGCACTAAAAAATATATCTAGACGGTGAGAATAATTTTGACGGTTACCTGCGGGACTTAATGTAAGCATTAAAGTGCTAACTCGCAACCTTCCGCCATTGTCGTCCTCAACTTAACTCATGTCACGTACTCACGTCCAAACACTTAAAATCTTTTAGTCATTGATATCAATGGTCATAAATCAGAATGATATATCTGTTTTGCATTCATGCGAATACTTGTTAAACGAGTAGAATATTAATTTAACTTTTAAGAGTATTCTAACTGAATTATTTCTGTTGTATTCACGAAAATAATAAAATAATTCATAATCAATGAATGCGCAGAGTGCGTAATATATGAACACGCACTTATGCATATGAGTTTAATATACAAGATGATAACATTTCGAAACGTCGTAAAAAAAAAACATTCAAAATCAAGTTTAATAAAATAACACGCACCGTAGAACAATTATTATTGTGATACATTATGCGTGATTAAATTTAGGTTCACGAAATAAATTTAATAGGCCATCCTCTTACCATAATCCAAATCACGCATGACATAGCTATAATTACTTTTAAAACTTTTACCAAATTTAAGTGTTAAGTACAATGCCAGTACCTAGTGACTGTTTACTTGAACCATTTTATGATATCATAATTAAAATTTACAAAAGCAACAGAAATATTTAAATTTATGACAGTTTATATTAACTTATGTTTAATTGTATGCGATATACAAACAATTATTTCTCCATATACGAGTAGCTTAGTTCAGACATAACAATAATGAACTAATTTAGCTAACTTCACTATACAATGTAATAAACATTAAGGGACTTAATCGTTTGCTTTAGAATCTTTATGACTACGATTAACTTGTTTGTTAGGTGAGTGTACTATTATTTTCCCCTTCTTAATCAATCTAAAATAAGCATTGTATTTATATTTAATATATATTACAACACATTTGAATTTTGAATTAATCTGAGTATTGAATAAAATCACTGTAAAATACCAAAGTATTTTGTAAATTTAAGTATGTTTTCACTTTTCAATAATGCATATTACCTACAAATTATAATAGGGTATAGACTCAACTGTAATAATTTATAGTATAATAATATATGATTAATACATTTAACATGGCATGTCAAGAGACACAATACTTTTATTACAATTATAACAATAATAGGTAGAACGAATCATATTCACATTTTCTTTTAGTTTTTAATTAAGTAGATATAATATTATGTATAGTAAAACAACGAAGGTCTCATATTATAATAATATGTCTTATGTATGTATATATATTTTTTTAATACTTATTAATTTAAAAATGACGAATATTACACTGTGTTACAAGTTAAAAAACATTATTTTATAATAGCAAATTAAATATTATAGTAATATTATCCATCAAAATGTATTAAATAATTTAAATGCAAAGATAAATCAAATTGTCGGTTGAACGACGAAACGCATTTAAACATTTTTAAATTGTTTCAGTTCGTTAAACACGTGTTGGGCACCAAACTTTTAAGTAAAACAGAGAACAAGGATTTCAAAAAGGACGAAATGACTTCAATAATTAAAACGTGAATTTATACGATAAAAATAACAATAACAATAATGGAGCGAAACGAACGAGAATTGCTAACGAAATAGCATACGTACACATGAGCACATGATGCATTTATACTCAATGATAGGTGAACCAGCGTACGATGTAGGAATAATAAGAAGTTAGTTTAAGTTAGTTTTCCTGGTGAGCTTTGACCCGTGTGCAATGAAACAGGCTGGGAAATGGGGGGGGGGGGGGTAGGTGCATTATTATTATTATATGGGTGTTAAATAATAGGGCTGTGGATTAAAAAAAGACGATTGTGAGGGAAGCAAGGAATGTAAAACGTTTATAGTGACTTACATTTGTAAAATTACACTTAAAGTTACACAGGGTATCTCACCGTTTTTATCTGTATCTTACATATATTATCCGTCACCCGACAATATATTATATTCCTCTACCCGCCGGCTGCATGAACTTTAAAACTTTCTTAACTATTTAAATAGGTAATGAAAATTAGTAATTCTACTTTTAAAATATTTACAATCGATTTTTACGAAACACGGTTTCTAAAGTTTAAATATACCGTACAAAATATGAGAAATTATATTATTAACTGCAACTTGGTAATGCAATAATCGTAAAAAAAAAATTAGTTATTTACGGGAACGAACACGGTGAGACACGGGCGATAAATATCCTAAAATGTAGCGCACATAAATTATAAATTATAAATTATACGTAATAAATTATTATACCTACACGTCTTATATGGTGTCGGATCTGTGCCACAACACATCGGTCATATATTTTGACAATGAGCGAAACAACTCGACGACGCGGCAACTAGTGCACATGCCACAGACGTCGTACCTACTAAGGTACCTAACTAATAATATATATGCACATGAAATGACTTTGCGGAACGACGCGTAATGCGACGATCGTAATATTATTATGTTGAATACAAAGGACACCGATACGAGTGATACTTACCAGTTACCAGCAAACGTTACATTATACACACAACATTATATTATTTATAACCTTTGTAGATTTCTCAGCCGTAATCTATTCGATTAAGAGGTGTTCCTCATAACTTTACCCTAACACTGCAAACGCTGATATTATAATGATCGCGGTGTTAAGATCCTTACACCGCCGCAGCCGTACATGAGAGTTCTACGGTTTTACACATTATTTAAGGCAAAACAATATTATTATACTTTTAAAATTATTTTTGTAAATATAATACATCTATATACATAACCGTAAACAAGTATTAATTCTCAATAGCCCGTAGTATTTTATTGACTCAATACGTGTCATTTCATATTTGTCACGCTTTAATATTGTTTCATTAGACGTTTCACGAGTGCCTACCTATATTCGAATATTAATTTATGGATTTTGTTAATAATGATGAGGTAAAAGTCTGAATTATTGTATTTGTAAACTGTATAAATCCTTTCGAATATTGCACGTCATGTACCCATCGTAAGTGCCCGAATATTTACGAGTTCCTTTACTTACACTGTGGCACGATCAGCTGGATTCGTACAAAATAAAATGTGTACGACGATCGTATACGACTGCGACAAGTCGCAACCACCTTTCGACCATCGTCCGAGGCATCGCAGCGGTCTTGGCGTTGGGGGGTCGGTGCCGAGAAGTGTCGGGTGGGGGGTGGCGTGGCGGAATGGTCAACACGACTACAGGGCCACGTCACATCCACCATCGTCAACCGGTTGGGTGACGCTGATGTGTATGGCGCTGTACGGCAGTATGCTGGTGATGGTCATGCGGCGGCTGCCGTGGTGGCCGTGGGCGCAACCGCACAGCGCCGTGTTGGCCGTATGCTATTTGAACCGGAGCGCGCACTGCTGGAACACCAGCACGGCCACGACGGCGGCGAGCACTACAGCGCCGGCCACGTACACGAGTGCCAGGTGTACGAGGCTGGTGACGTACAGCGTCCGGTTGCACCACACGTTCGGCTCGTACAGCGATGACGGTTCCGAGTCGGGCCAGTACACGGACAGGATCCAATAGTTGCCCAGCGCGAACCAACCGGCCAGGAACGCGGCCAGCCCGACGGACGCTATGCGCGACCCCATGGACGACACCATGTCCTCCCGCGTGCCCATGTCCGGCCGCCGGCGCTTGTTGTACCGCAGCGACTTGACCTGCCGGCACAGCAGCCACACCATTTTGATCATGCCGAATATGCCGCCCACGATCATGTACACCGGTATGTGCGGTTCCCGCGGACAGTCCCGGACGAACTCCACGCCTGCAACACGCCAAAACCGACGACGACGAGCACCGTCGTCATCCGCCGCATTATAATTACACGATGATTTATAACGTTACATATTTTATTTATACGGCCTATTCGCTGGCTGGAACTGTCACAACATTGAACATCGTTACATTATAATATACCTGGCAAAGTGTGATGTGCATTTGCAAACGCGCGTGGTTTATCGTGTCATGTCAGGGTGATTATTATATCCCGGGACAATCGATATTCCTTGACCCGACCTATAGCGCCCACGCCTGTATAGCTCCGACTGAGTTCGGTTCGGTTGGTTTCGTTTGGCTCGGGGATTAGTTTGAGCTAATCAATTCGTGCGCAGCGGTCCTAGAGCTACGGGTAAAAAGGTGGATTTTATTATGATACGACAAAGCGTATATCTGCCAGCGAGACAATCATACTGTAATATTGCATATTTTTTTATTTTTTTTTATTTTTTTTTTAGTTTTTTTTTCTCGTCATATCCGTTTTAGCATGTGGCGCACAACCCTCAGGTAATATTAGTAATATTTATTTCACCGAAAAGCGATGCATAATAGTAGAAAAATAGTGCCTATCATAAGTCGGTTTTTCTACCATCTCTGCGCAAAGATCTGTCTATTCACGAAACTGTTATATCACTATTATTATAAACTATACTTGTTGTCCAAGTAGCTACCTAAAGCCTATGTAAAAGTTGATTAATGTATAAAATTATGTTGAAATAACACACACTTCATTAAAAGAACGAATTAAACTAATTAATGCGACATACAAATTATTATATTTTTTATAAACTATAAAAATATATTCTATATAATAAACACAGAGTGTCTCCTTGTTTTATCTCGTCAATGGCTCTTCTTCTAATTAGTGTTTTGAAAAATAATTACCAGGTAATAATTGGTAATAATTGGCCACAATTAGTATGTACCTAATTACATAATTTAAAAAAATTGTTTCCTTAACTACTTAAATGGATGTAATTAATGTTCAAAAAAGTAATTAATCCTTAGTCTAAATCAATTTTTATTACAAACATTTTTTACCTTTGCATTATGTATCTTCTGAATAGGCATTACTTTATATCTTAGTTTATATTTGTTATTACTGATGTAGGTAGGTAGTTATATTGAAAATAATTTCTTCAAATAGGTAATACTATATAAAATAAATAATGCACTTACAAAAGTTAAATTTTTGGTGTAAAATAAATAACTTTCTGCCTTCCTCCCTATAAGCTGAGTTTCAAAACATGCAATTTCCAATGGTAAAATTAAATATTTCCATTTGACACTACAATTATAGTATGCATCAATACTTTTAACAATTAATACATTAAATGTTGACTATTTAGCTTATTTTATTCCCACTTGCGAACTGAAATCGTACAATAATATTGTTAGACTGCATACATTATGATTGTATCTCTTCTTAACTTGTTACTAAAGTAAATTTCAGTATAATATATTACGGCAGAAAATAAAAGTTACAAATAAGTTTTTAAGAAATTATAATTTATCAAAGAATTAGAAATATTTCATCAATATTGCCCCTACTATTTTTCTTAGTATGTATTAACTAAATAGAACGCCCTATTTCTGAAAACCGAAGAATTGTATAATTAAATAAAAACCAAAAACACGGAATTTGTTGTAGCTCAACTCACTTATTGTATTGGCTTATAAATGTAATTATTTTTTAGACGTCTAGTATGCATATTACATATTGACATAATATATTAAATTTATATATTAGGATTTAACGAAATATCTACAACAAATGCGAAAAACAATTATAAAAGAGTTGATGGTCCCTTATTTTTATTTTATGAAATTCACACTAGAAAACAATATTCAAAATTTCAAACAGTTATTCAACAATAATAGGTAACTCTAAGACTCTACATCGCGTGATATAAATATTATGTACCTAATGAATTATATTATAAAACTGAACAGTTCTTCAATCATAATGTAGTCTGTACATTTTTTAATTGCAATCTACCACGTAAAATATTAATATTTATAACAGGGAACTGACCGAATAAATAAACTACTAAACGTTTAGTCTAGTATAAGATTAAAATATTTTGAGTCATAGGTATAAAATATCTCCCCAAAACGTATTTTAATTAATTTTATAATTCTTAGAAACTATGGCTTGCTTACTTAAGTTTATATTTTTTAAAGTCATATTATGCCAGATGAAAAATGTATTTTAAAATTTATATTTTGTGGTTTAATTTTGATTAATTCAAATAATTTGGTGATAAATAATCTTTGTTAACGTAGGTAAGTAAAAATTGACATCACCAGACATGACACTGTGTTCACTTAAACCCTAGAAGGAGAAATTTAAATAGTAAATACAAGAATAACAATGTAACAATTTGGTACAATGAATTTACGGTTTCTGGAAGATCAATAAATATCTATGAAAAGTCAAACGTAGACTACTTAAGTATTTTTCGTTTGTTTCCAATTTGCGACAAATATATCATAAAAATGCATGTATCGATCTTACGCTATTTTTGTTTATTTAAGTCATATCAACTTTTGATTTTTAAATAAAATATATTTTTTTATTTTTTTTTATTAGATAAAAATAGAGTATTTACAATCTATAATATTTATATACAATACAATAAGTAAATTTGATACCTAATATAAGGTAAATAACATGAAATGGCGTGAGGAGGGAGGCCCACCAGTGTGGATACCCTCTAACTTGGGGTAGAGAGTTTTATTTATTTTTTTAATTAGTGCAGGTCGGGATTCAGGAGATTTCGACACCAGTGTCTTTTTAATCGACGTGGGGGGTTATTTGGCATGAATTTATTGGCTAAGTTAGATATCAATGGATTTTTGTGGTTAACTGTTTTGGTGTGGACATTTTTAAAGTAATTTTTAGCCGTTTTAGAGACTGTTTCAATTTTAAGATCTTTATGTAGTGAGAGGTTTGAGACGTACCATGGCGCAGATGTTATTTGGCGAAGGGAAATAGACTGGAAGACTTGTATAGTCCGTATTTGGAAGGTTTGGCACATCCCCATATTTGGATGCCCAGATAGGTTTTAACATTGATTTGTATATTAATAATTTGTTGTCAATAGAGAGTTTAGACTGAAGGATAGGCCGTAAAAGATGAAATCTGGTGTTAAGAGCCTTTCTTTTAATTTTGAGGTGTGGGCCCCAGGTTAGACGCTTGTCTAAAATTGGACCTAAGTATTTGGTTTGAGTTGTGATTTGGATTGGATTGTTTTGAAAATAGATTGTAGGTAGACCAGATTTTCTTAAAGTAAAAGGAATGTGAAAGGACTTATCTGTATTGATTTTTATTCTCCATTTGGTGGAACATTTTAAAATTGTATCAAGATGTATTTGGAAGTTTTGGTATGCTGTTGTGGAATCGGAATGGCATGAGAAATATATTTTATATTTCTTTATTAGAAGAGAACTTTGACCAACAGTTTTATCAAAATAAGAATGTTTTGAGTTAACACATCATAAATTATTTATTTAGTCATTACATAACCGTAGTTTAAAATCATAAATAAATAATATAAATTGATATAACTATATAAAAATATAAACATATAATATTTAAGATTTATTATTATCTTATAATATGAATTATATAGTGAAATTGTAATGTTCATATTAAAAAGTTAAAAATAATACACTCCATGTGTATTTATTATTTTTATTATATTAATATCGTCCGTAAAATATTTAAGTATAGAATTTCGAAGTTGACTAAATTGTAAAAACTGTTCAACTTCATCATATACTTATTCTAATATTCAGTTATTGTTTGTAGAATTAAATAAGTGAATATAAACATTTTTAATATTATATTTTTATAAGTACTTACTTAACATAAAACAACAATATTAAATAAGTAAAGTAGTTAGACTAAAAGAGATGGGTATAATGATTGATATGATCATTCATACATAAACATCTCAAAATATTTTGTACATTTAAATTTGATGTCTAATACCTATCTGAAATACTTAGGGAAATTTACCTGTAGGTACTATTTATATATTATAATTAAATGCCGATCAATGTTTTAAAAAATAAAATTAAAAAAATAAAATAATAACTTATTATAATGATAAAATGTATATAATTCATAAACCTTCGATATGCTTGCATATTACATGTTTACATTAACTATAGGCAAATTGATTAAAGAACTGTAAATAATGACGTTTGAGGTTTTTCTTTAAACCACCATATTTGATAAACATTAAATTAAACATTAAAATTACTTTAATTAATTGTATATTTGTATAGGCACTAGGCAGTAAGTACACGTAGACAATATTAAACTTTAAAATTATTTTTGATAGTTAATATATATGCATGCATTCGCATAATGTGATTAAATACTATTTGCTTTGATTAAAAGTATACTTTATATTATAACAAAACTTACCAACAACGAACATAATTAAAGGCACCACCGTGAAAATGGACAAAATTACCGTCATTATCACTGAAATCATAAAAATTATAAATCCATTATTATAATTGAGCAGTCAAGAACTATAAAATTCAACGATTCACAATATTTATAACGTAATTTGAAAAATTCCTTGTTAAGAATAACTAAAATACTAAATAATAAGTTTAATATATCTTGTTAGTCAATGTTAGTCAATGCAATCCATGTCAAAATTAATGACAAAAATTATCTATTTAGTATAATATTTATTCTTAAAATATATATTTCATTTTTTTCTTGAATTTATAATCCTATTATTGCTACACCCTAGTTTTTAGAATTACTTTTAGTGTGTTTTATTTACCTATCTGATAATTAATTCTATCAGAAGTATAAATAAAAGACTTAACAATGAATGATACTTTAATACGTTTACTTATTAGTTTAGTCATTGTGTTAAGTATGTAACATTAGTTCAAAATACAATATAACATTATATTCAAAAGAATAGGATTCCCCCACGAATTGTATTTCTTTTTCAATAAAGATAATACGACACAAATGGTTGGTAGGGAACTATTTCTTCAAGTGGCTCACAAGTGAATTTTATTGTCCTCTGGTCCGGTGAGTTCATGGTTCAGTAGTTCGAAATCCTTTTCAGGTAAATTTACCGGAGAAACCAATAAAATACGACAGCTCTCTGTGAGAATTGTAACATATAACATAATCTCGTGGGAACTTCTCAAATCTTTGTTAGTGCCAATTAATCTAGAGACAGGGACAGATTTATAGAGAGACATTGAAATAATTGTTCAGATTATATAACGTATCTACATATTATATAATACGTTTTCAAAAAAATATTTTCATAGACAATTATAACTTAATATTAATAATACAATTTATTATGATACCTAACACACATTTTTGTTGGATTCCCATTATTAGTATTTGAACAGTATTCTCTCTTTTCGAACTGTACCTACACAGTTTAAATGTTTATTAACCATTACTTCAATACTCGAGTGTCGTAAAACACACTTAAAAAACAAATTTTATTGTAGGTAGATTGATATGATATTTTTTTAATTTGTTAAGTACTTAATGTTACTGTATATTTTACCAATTTATAAATTCATAATTTATATTGTCAATTTTAATTTTCATGAAAACTATACAAGGCTAATGTATATTAATATATTATTCTATTTTTCATTGATTTTAATATACCTAATGTCTTAATCATTCTATTAGATTACAGTAATAATTTGTATCAACCAGCTTTAAGTTATTAAATATCAAAATTAATGTTACACGTCAAATTATATACTTTCAATTCACAGTATCTAAACAACATTTTCCAAAAGTTTCTATAAATATCAATAAGTAGACGCAGTATGATTTTCCAATTTGTCATAGATAAAAGTTTATTTGTTATATAAAAAGTGTTTTGATAATAATTTACTGTCGTGTATAAGTAATATATTACTTATAAATTATTAGTATTACCTATTGTTTTTATTTTATAATATTATTTATAGAAAATAATTATAAATCCAATAATTTATAAATATGATAACTAAAGAACATAAATGGATTTTGTTACATACATTTTCAATTAAGAAACTGAATCAAATTTTATTAACTCATGTCCGCCCCAGGCAAGCATCGTAATGGACTATTATTAACATCATTCGTAGAATCAGGGGAGAAGCATGAAAACAAATTTTTTTTAATTAATATAACATACATAATAGTGTTTATTTACTTTTGTTTTTAACCATCGTTAATCTGAAACTAAATTAATCTTAATAATCAAATATGCCAACTTATAATTTAAATTTAAATAAATACTTGTTTAAATTAATATTTGTTTGCGGTATTATTATAATATATATAGTATGTTATGTTAATTCTTGAAATAATAATTGATTAGTACCTCTATAAATAATACGCTGTGGTCGGAAATATTTAATATGATATTAACAGTTCAATCCGACCTACATTTTTGTCACTGAAATCAATACGTTTTATAAATCTGTGGGTGCTTTATACTCTTTATAATTAACAATCGTATTATACTGGTATACAATAATAATTTGCAATTTGCACATGATGTGAATATTTTCATTTACTAAAATTATTTTAAAATTGAAAATATTAACTATAGGTACCATATAACGTTTACATGTCAATAATCTATAATTGGTATTAATTCGTGCAAACTTTTGTAATTTTCTAACCTCGTTTAATATAGATGGGATACATGGATGATAATAATATTTTTTGAAAAAGTCAGTTAATAATATATTAAATAAAATTTGAAAAAAAATTGTTTAAATAAAAAAAATCTTTATGTTCCATAAAAAAATGAATGTATATACAGTATGAATTCGGTAGATGTATTAACTAATAAGGTATTATTTTCTTCTAATATAAAATTAAGAAGTTATTATATTTTTGGTAATATCAAATAAATATTAATAATTGTACAAACATTTATTTACGACATAAGTTAAAATGAGAAATTGAGTAAAATTCCACTATAGTTTTAAAATAATATCAGCAGAAGCTATTATGAATCATTAAATGCAAAAAGGGCACATGTCAATCTTTTTCATAAAATCACATTATTAAAAATGTTTTTTTAGGTGATAAATACATCTTCAGTACAAACGAGGCACATTTTCAGTTTACAGGTACCTACATTATAGTACAATGTCTATTTAGGTAATGTAAGTTTTTCAATTTTTTTCTTCAATTTTTCCGATAGATATTAAATTTTTTGTCCCTGCTGAACAATTTATGAAATTTGGATGTGTGCCCTTTTTGCATTTAGTGATTTATTTCATATAATATTCCATATGCACCCCCATTAGAACTTAAAACGTCAAAGCACCATGTGACTCAACAGCATATTATTCGATAAACATTGAAATGTATTTCCTTATTCTATTATTAAATATAGTGATTATTTATTAATTTTAAAAAACCATGTTATATTTTCCTTAAATAAACATTTGTAACAAAAGTAATATTTATTCAACAATTTGTGTTATGCCATTGTTATCACCATGAATAGCGTTTTGAAAAAAACGCCACAGGTAATGTAAATATAAATATTTAAGTTTCTTTATCACATTTACTATAATTGTATTAAGGTTCAATAAAATAATTCATTATTCGTACAGTTACACTTGCATTTTGAAATACCCCTAAACAGGCTAAACATATTGGCTTTATAGTGCTCTATTTTTTTTTTTATTTTATCATTTTTTGAAAAATTTAAACACGAGCAAAAAGAATTACGGAGCAATTTTATTAATTGAATAACTTATAGATTATTTTAAAGTTATGTTTCACGTTTGGTTTTTCTTGTATAGTTGTACTAATTTAAAAGCGTGAACCATTTAGACTAAACAGTTTTTGCGCTCGTTATTTAAAAAAGTTTTATACTTATTTTTTAATTTTTTGTTTTAATATAACTTAATAATATAGTAAAACAACATTTAAAATAAATAATACTTTTTAAAATATTTTATCGATGTCATTTTTAAGAGTTTTACTTTTATGAATGTCAACTTTCATTTTCAATTTCATAACCTGAAGCAAAATATTTTTCGAAATACTTCGCGATACCTACATATAAAACTTGAATTTCGAACGAGTAGTAATATATCTAAATATTTAATTATTTAATTAGTTAATTAGTTATACCTATCTAGTTTATAAATATTCAAAGTTTGTATGAGCGTAGTAGTGAACCAACATTTTACAGAGTAATGTGTTATGTGACAATACTAAATAATCCGCTCATTATACCTTATTAATACTGAAAACTGATGAGTAATAATTAATAACATGACATGTACGAAATTAGATTATTATGTATCGAAATACTTCAAGAAATATTCTGCTTTAAAATATAAAATTTTAAATGTATACTGTTTGCAATAACTTAAAATTATGTAAAAATGGTATTTTCAAAGTAAAGTAAGAGTTATCGAAATAATTAGTATAACAGTCACTTAAGACGATCATGTTGTATAATATTGTTCTCTGATAACTCTTATTTAGTATTACAATTTAAATATAATTTACTTCATGTTCGAAGTTCGATTATGTCATCATTCTAAATCCTTGAAAAATATTCTGCTTCAGAATAAAATAAAGTATCATGTACCTAGGTATGTGTTGTATTCAAAAAAAATTATTACTTAAAAAATAATGATAGAAATAGTAATAAATTTGTTTTTAATAAATTAAAATTATGTGAATAGGTGTTATTGAAAATATTAATAATTTTAAAGATTATGCGTGTTTACTGTTAAAATGTTAAAGAATTAATCTGTAGATTTTCTTGCTAATATGTCAAGTGTAATAAAATAATCAGAATATAATTATTATTTCGAAGTTCAAGCCATGGTATTAAAGATATAATTAGTAATATATTTAGCCATAACTTATAAAAAAATACATTTTAATTTATTGGAATATAAAAAACGATAATAAGTACTATTTTTGTTAGAAAATATTAAGAATTCTACGAATTCATTATTTGAAAATAATGAACCTTTAATTATTTTTGAAAACCATATTATACATACCCATAAAACATTTTAGTACTAGAATTACACGTGCATAATAAATTATCATTATTATTGTTTTATATTCATCATAAACAAAGTGTAACCCAACCTAAAAATTATGTATCATTTAATATATTATTATTTTAAACCTAATATTTGGCTATTACACGAGGGGAAGTAATGAAAACTAATTATACCTATTCATAAACTATTACCATATCTCATGAAATAGAAATAAGCTTTTAAGTAGGTTTATGGTTTTATTTTATTTTTATCTGTATTATGAATTAATATAAGTAATAAATGTTATTTATAGAAAGCTTAGAAACATTACGTTTGTATTGGTAAACGCATAATTATCATAACCAATCACATAAACTCACATGATCAGGTTAAAGATATCCTTGATTTTCATTTTTCATTACCTACCTCTAATTATTTTCACTCACATAATTTATGTTCTTACTTAATTGTTAATTTTCTTTAACTATGTCATTCCTTATAAAAATATATAATCATAAACACAAATTTTAAATTCATTATATTATTATAGGTATTAAATTTACATTTTAACTAAAATCTATTTACTGTTTAGCATATTGTGTATGTGATTATTTTGTTTGTATGATAAAAGTGTTAAAATATAAAGTAGGTATAATCAACTAGAACAATAGAATATAGTAAATTATACATTAAATATCGTTTCTATACCATAATTTATTGTAAGTAAATCTCCTCACTAATGATGTTCCTTTAATGCGTAAGATGTAACAATTAAAACTATAAAATAAATAAGAACTAAGTATATAAATGTAGTAGGTACTTCTTATATACACTTGGTAATTAATAGTTATCTTTTAATCATTGTATGATTTCATAAAATACGGTCCTCATTAAAAATGTATAATTTACAAACTTAATAAATATATATCAAATTAATATTTATATTATATCAACTTTTATACACAAATGTTTGGCTAAGACTTAAGATTTTTCCATGGGTCTGCATAAACGAATAAGATGAGTAAAATATGTCAAAAAGATTAATAATATTAATGAAATTAGTATCTACATTTTACATTTACCTATTTTAAAATATAAATTTAATTTTTAATTTTTAATCGAACTGCCATTTAATAAGTAGGTATACAATAATTGGATTTCTTACGTGCGTGTATATTTCCATTTAATTTTCAACATATAACATTCATAGTAGTATTCATCTAGGTATCTTATAAATTATAATTATTATGTTCTAAAAATTTAAAAACCGTATAAATCATATGAATATAATAATATTATGTCAATTAAAGAAATTTCAGATAACTAAAGAAAAATATTTTGATTAATTAATTGTAATTAATTATTATTGAACTATAACATATTAGTTATTTGGTATTATTATTATTTATTGAAAATTGTTACATATATATTTTAAGAAGTGGTAATTCAATCCTTAAATATAATAAAAAAAACTATTCCTATATATTATTCTAAAACGTACTATTGTCTTGTATTACATTAAATACATAGCCTGCAAGTGTAGAAGAAATAAAATAGTTAATGCAAAACGTGCTAAAATGAAATGTACTATTACTACAATATTACGATGTTTGAAATTAAATCGAGAATATAATTCTAGATTTTTGAACATGTTTGAACCGTTTTAAAGAGAAATAATATAAGTATCATTAAACAAATTAAAAAAGTACTTAATCATCAAAATTACTTTTCTATTAAAAAAAAAATGGTTTATTTTTATTGACAAACATGTACTATATGTATATGTTCCCGCGAATGTTTTCTTGTCGACAACTAACGTCATTGTTATTTTTTCTATTGAACATACATTTTTTCATTTTCTTATGAAAAGTATGATTTATTTTAAATGTTTGTATAGTCTTTACACTTTTTATATTTCATAATATTAATCTTTTTCAATTATTAATGCAATTGTAAGTAGCTATACAATATTTTAATATTAATACCTAAATTAGTAAGTAACTATAAATACTACATTAATACCTATACTATCTGTTCAACATTTGAAATATAATTTAAATAATAAACAATTAGTATATTGGGGTTCATTCAATGTATGCGTCAATATAATTTTAATTTCCTTTGTGTACTGGTGAGATACTCGTACATAAACAATAGGTATCTACCAAAATTCTAACTAGAGCCGAAGTCATAAATAGAAATACCATTATACCAATCCTAAAAATATTTGCCAAGCTGATAACCTTCCCAAACAAAATCATGTTAAATTAGTAAAGAAGAAAGATGTTATTAAATTAACTACATATTTTGAAATTCCACCTAAGGTGAAAGTATTTTACAAAGACAAAACACAATTTCATGATATTGAAAATATTGAAAACGGAATTTATGAAGAATGATTTACTAAAGAATTAATAAAAAATAAAATTTTAGTAAAGTTAGAAATAAATATAAAAAGGTGGGTAAGTGGATGTATGCTGTACAGTAGATTACAAGTGGGTCACTGTAATAGATGGTGTTAAATTTGAATTCAATGATTTAAAATTGTGTCAATGTATTTTTAATATTTTTCAACTGCTATTGTAACATTATATCAGGAGCCTTGCATTAAATTTTCACGCTTTTTTACCCAATAAATAAAATTTTATAGAAAAAAAAAACTAAAAAGAGAAATCGAGTGAATATCAAATGTTGTAAAAATATGAATTTCAAACGCTCATAAAAATTTAATTTGACTTTCTTGTGGACATTTTTTTTTTTGATAAAGGTAGACAAATTTATGAGAAAACTTGTATTATATTTTCAAATCTTAAATTAAAAAAGAGAATTTTTATGAATTCTCAACTCAAAATAATTTGCTAATTTTCGTGATTTTTCCATATTTTGTCAATTTTTGAACTTTAAATTCTTATAAAAAAAAACTGTGACTAAAGATTTTAATATTTTTCAAATGTCATTGTAACAATGTAGTAGAAGCCTTGTATTAAATTTTCAAATATTTTTACTCAACAAATAAAGTTTTATTGACATTCATAGAAAAAAAGACTAATAAAACTGGAAACTGAAAATGTTCCTAAACAATTCAAAACGAATCAAAATATTTTGAAAATGTTATCGTGTATAGAAAATACAAATATAAACAATCAGTGAAAATTTCATGTATATACATTCATTTGTTTTAGAGTTACACCAAAAACCAAAATCGATTTTAAATCGAAATATAAAATTAATAACATTTAGAAATAAAAATTTTTGCTTTGGAAAATGTTTATTATTAAATGTTAATACTTTTTCCAAAAAGAACAAATGTTATGACATTTTCCCTAAAATTTTCTAAAAATCAATATTTTGGCAATAGTACGTTTTTCCACCCCTCATTTATGTTCATAGGTAAGAATTAATTATTATTTATTACTGTTATGATTATTGATAAAAAAAACACTTTGAAATAGTTATTATTAAAATATTATCAAACCAAATATTCGGTCTGGGATTGTCAAGTCGTAAAATGTATTTTATTTGTGGTCTTTGGTTAGTATTCTACGCAAGAAGCCTTGTGCCCTTGTCACGCAAACTACAAACTATATGGTTCATGGGTATTTTAACCCAGCTTTCGATAACAACGTAAAACCACCGACAAAACAATCCAGTGTGTGGACAAACAAGCAGATTACCAGTGAGTAGTTATGTCTGTGGGGTTCAACCGAAAACTCAAGCGAACACGCGAGGTTATGGGATTTGGTCAAATTTCATTTGAACGCTTTACTGGGTAAAACGTTTGAAAGTTTGGGTACGTGACTTCAGTAGATGAGACCTGTTGTGACAAACGTGATGGGAATGCATGGTCATCAAAATTAATCTGAACGAAAAATAAAAATAATGGGGATGACAAACATAATAATAAAACTTACTAAAAATTATTTTCTTACAAATTTCGAGTTCACTTTGTTGAATAGACTTGAAGAGTTAGTGCTTTTATCGCAAGTGAATATGTAGTACAGCTATTGTACCTACTCCTTATACCTCTAACCATGTCTATAAGATGAAATCACTAAGAGAGTACTTTTGAATTTTTGTAGATAGATTGTCAGTCAGCAATTTTCAAACCGAGTAAAACAAAAGGACATTCGAGTTGCTTAAGTGTAGTAAGGTTCAACAACTTGTAACTTGGGTATTCTCGTAAATTATAGGGCAGGTACCTAATTTTTCTTAGGCTGACTACAAACTGAAATTATTTTTGAAATACGTACTATTTGTATAGTTTTTAAACAGTGCATTCGGAATATTTATTCAAAAACTTAAAATAGTATTATTCTTAAAATACTATTTGAGTACAAATGTTTAACATTAACCAATGATTATTTTAACCGTCAATTAAATTATTAATATTTTTTAAAAAAGTATTTTTATAGTACTGAAAAATACCCAAAAACTGTATAACTATTAGTATTCCGATAATACAAATTATAAACAAATTGAACAGTGTAATATAATATCTTACAATACATATAGTATTTGTTCATAAAAAAAAAATGTAACACAAATTAGACAATTTCTTATTACATTACTTATTACAATGGCTATTTAGTCTACGTTTATCAAGATCAATAAAACAAATAAAGATTAAGCAAAAATTAAGCTAAAACGACAGTCAGTTATTAAAAGTAAATTATATTGAAAGTAAATTATTAACGGACGAAAGTTAAAATTGGCCTCATATTAATATATTATTTTGATGTTATTTAAGATAAGTTCAACGGATAAAATAATCAATATTATTGTCAAAATATTTAAATAAGGGATGCCGAACCACGTTATCCTTAATCTATTATAATGCGTAAAATTTTGAGTTTAAAATATCACGAAATAGAGACTGTTCCGCAATAGAAAATTTTAAGAGAACTTTTTTAGTAAATAGGTTTAGTTGATATATGGAAATTACGTCTCAATATAAATATCATTAAAAATCAATCACGAATTTTATTAAATATAAATTCCCATTATTTAAATTGGTTTTTAAATGATATTCAAAATAGATACGTCATCAGTATAATAAGTAAGTATATAACATATGCGTGATATATTTAAAATAAATCTTCGTAAAACTACCTATCTCATGAATAATATTTTTGACAAACCAAGCATCAGTCATCACTTATTGTTGAAAATATCATTTTTTTTTACTTATCTTTGTAAAAATAAGATTATTTTAAACCATATTAAAAATAAAATATATATTTTTTTTTAATTTGATACATTTTTTATTATAGTAAAGTGAAATAATAAAAATGTATTTGTGTAATTTTTTTAATGAATAAGTGTGGATTAATTGAGTTGTTTAATAATTGTAAAAATATGATACAAATTGAAAAGTTGAATTGATTATTCTTATTTTCACTATATAAGTTTTTCATAATAAACCCATATAATATAATAAAATATAATATAATTACTATAGGAAAAAGTCTAAATATTTTGAAATATAGAAACAATATAATATGTAATGATAAAAAGTTTCGAGTCCCCGCGATTAATATTTTTTTAATTAAATCTAAACAACTAAAAAAAATTAATTATTTAACAGTAATTTTTAACATTGCCTCTAGTGAATTAAACTATTACAAAACAAAGGTAAGAATATAATTGTCCAGGGTCTGCGTAAGGCATTCGGTGAAAATATGTTTAATGATGATATAAACTATCAAGAGGTTTGGCCAAGCATTGCATTTCGATGTAAGATTTAATATTATATTTTATTTATGCCTAATGTTTTGATTGATTTAAAAATCATAATGTTGAACATTTAAAAAGAAATTTCAAAACTAAAAGCATATCCATTCTAGAGCTCAATTTTGCGGAAAAACTTAACATAATTAAATCATAAATAAATCTTTAAAGACACAATGCATTATATGATCAAAACGTTCAAAGGTTTTATTGTTTTATTAATTGATTTTATTACAAATACACATTATTGTTAACAAATTAATCGTTTCAGTGGCGGAAGTGGTATGTAAATTTTTGCCATGTCGTCGAACTTAAATGAAAATAATAATTTAAAGTAATTGAATTGGATAATAAATAAATAATAATAATACCATTATACTTAATACTACTATAGTGTTGATGGTTTGTAAATTTATGAAACTCACCTGTTCTGTGAATAATGCTCAGTGCTTTTATGATAAAATCGAATATGCCTGTCGACTCCATATTGGCATGGTTCAATTGATATGTCAACGAACCATAGACGGTTAGGCCACTGTCGCAAGGCTTAACATGCTCGCACAAGCGTTTCCTCTCGTCACCGGAAACCTGAAACACATCATGAAGTTCAGATGAACATGATATCAGCACCTATTATATCACTATGATAAATACGTTTAATTTTATTTACTGAATACATGTTTAAAAGAATAATATTCCAACATGGTGCAACATTAATTAAAATATCATTCAAAACTTTTTAAATTATTATAATAATATTAAATGAGTAATTTTTATTACTCATTTTGAACTTTACTTTTTAAATATATGTACAAAAATAAATGTACCTACCTACTTAAAAAAAATAATATGAAGAATATACTATGACTATTATATTGTGACATTTCTTAAGTGAAAAAATATTGACTCATTGTAATATTGTATAGTATAATTAAAAGTAATAACAAATTTTGTATAATATCGTTTATTTTTGATTCATATATCAAAAATAAATCAATATTAGAATGTTTTTATAATATCCACTCGTATTATAAAATTGTTATTATTTTTAAATCAAAAATAATCTGTACAACTTTACAATTATTATTATATTTTATGTTGAACCATCTAATAAATTCTTATCCTATTTGAATGAAATATATATATATATTAATGCCAAGGAGTTTATCATACACGATAAATACCATATTATAATATAAAATCATAATTAAAGTACTAAACAAATTATTTTTTGCCATCCTAGTATAATTAGAATAATATAATGATATATAATTCAAATATATTAAAATAGGTGTACATTTGGAAATTGAAAACAAATAGAAAGCATAAAACAAATTAACCAAGCTAACAAAAATCAAAATAGTATAACATCATATTGTATACAATACCATAGGGATTAAAGCAAAAAGGGACATATTCATATATTCCTGACTCGTGCACGTGAACTGTAGGTTTTAATAATCGTGAGTATTAACTAATTTTATTCAGATGTTGTAAATTGTTATTTTAAAACGTTTATACTACACAGTTTATTTTCTACTCTCGTAACTTTAATTTGAAGCTCTGAAAGAGGTCCTTAAATTACCACGCGACCATTAAAGTACAAATTATTTTTCTTAATTATAACTCATCTGATGTATATTTTTGTGCCAATGATGACAGTGAAAATGAAATCAAAATTTAATATAGCATTTAGTTTCTGTTTTTAATATTTCAAATCTATAATAGTTATTTTCAGAATTATTAGAAAGAGATATAAAATTGTGACAGTTTTTGAAAAAGCCTTAGAGAAACTGTTAAATTTATAATTATTTGTCGACTATTAACTGTCTTATACTACTATTTACAATGATCAATAATTTACTCAGCAGTCAAAAGTCATAGGAACTAAGTTTCTAAAATACATTTAAGGTTAATGACATTTTACGGTGACATTAAACGACCGTTTAAAAAACATTATTTCTTTAATAAAAAAAAAACCTCTATCCGGAAAAAAAGATAAACTAATTTCTTGAAAATAATTGTAATATTCAGAGTGAAAATGATGTTATTTAATACACTTATACCTTAAATTCTACGTAATTAATCGTTTTAGAAGCTTTAAGGAAAAACATAATAGATAAAATATGTTGTCAACCATAATTCGTAAACTATTAATTATTATATTAAAATGGTCATAAATCAACTTTGATAGGTTATAGTTAGGTAAATAAAAATAACTACCTATAATAAACATTATACAGTATACAATCTAAATAGACACATACGTACATACATCATAATATATAGTCTACATAATATATTTATATTATTCAGACACTTAAGTATTATTTTCATTAAGTTCAATACAGTAACAGAATGAAAATATCATCACCATTCACCAAATATAAATATAACATTTAAAATAGCTATTAACCAAAAAAAATAGCGATATAATAGTTATTCGTTTATGCTGTATTAAATTATAGTTGGATTTAATAATGGGAAATAAATAAATGCATTTTAAATTTATATTATGTTTTGTGATTATAGTTGGTTACGTTTTTGTTTACATGCATGTATTTAATAAATGACAATTAGAAATTATAAAATAAATAGAATAAGTTAAGCTTTAATAAAAATAAAATAAATTACTGTCTTTAAAATGTCTTTCAAATTGAGATAAAATGTCTGGTGTTCTTACTTGACTAACACTACTACTAGCTCTTCTTGACTCGTCGGGAAACATCTGTTTTTGTGTATATTGTGTGTTCTTATACGGCGAAGAACTTTTTTGAGTGTCTTTGAGAGTTCCTTTTGGAGATCCATTTCCTAAAAATAAAAATAACACCATCATAAGCTATATGATACATTTGTTAATCAATATTAAATAAAAACTTAGTTAGGTTAATTTTAATTTTATTTTTATAAAAAACGTTAGGTAATAAATAAAACGCTTTGAAGTTAAAAGACAAAACTATCTAAGATCGTATACTTAAACTTAATACAATAAACTCATTCATATTAATACATTAATATTATATATTAAACTTATTTTTTATATTATAATATTTGAAGCAGATTGAGTTTTTGGGTGGGCACTGGAATATGTTACTTTAATTTGAATAAACAATATTATAATTAATTTTATAACCAATAGGACGATCACAATTCTAAATAGATTGTTTTTTTAGATTTTGAGCTGAAATTGATTAAATCTTCAATTTTTAAAGCTAAGGATTAAAAATTAAAAACAAGTTTTCTCATACCTTAGTAGTTAATATTGTGACCAAAAAATCTAAAAATGTATTAACATTGTTTTACATGGACATTTTTGTAGATAACAATGTTACTTATTTCGTTGTAATTAAAATCATAATTTTTACTGTATGCAATGAAATATCCAAAATATTTAGTTTAATTTTAAACTATTACCTATTTATACCATTGACCTCTTTGCACTGTTCTATGGTGAGATGGTATTGACTCAAAAGTTAATAACAATAATATCATATGATAGAAATATAGATTGTTATAATAATTAAATATTAATTAGTATAATAAATGCAATGTTTTTGGCAAAAATTAAATCAACCTTCGTATACTAATAGTAAAATAATATTAAATAAGTTACTTTAATAGCAAAATCAAAAACCATATCGTGAAATATACTTGACATAGGCTGACAGACCATCACCACTCAGAACCGCTTTTCGTATAGGTACAATGATATTTCATTAAATTTAAATTCAGGGCATTTACACATCCATAAATCCATTAAAGTGACCCACTTATCACCTACTGTATAGCAAAGAGGTACCCACTTACCCACCTATTTCATAATAGAATAACTGTGTTTGTATGTATACATAGTAAATATACCTTTTTATTTTTAATAGTATTTTAACTTTATTTCAGTTGTCATTTTTAAGTTAAACTAATCAATGTCTAGTAATAATTATAATTCTTGGTTTAAGCTCCTTAAATGAGCGAAAACTTTTCAAAATTTTTTTTGTGTGCACCACGTTTTTGAGCCGCAAAAATACTTCAATTTTTAACTTTAAGAGTGGTTTCTGGTAGCAACCCAGATATAGTTAGTAAGTAATTTGAAAGTGGTGAAAACTTTTCAAAATATTCAAGAATAACAAAAAAAAAAATTAAGAAAAATCTGAAATTATTTTACGAATTCAGTTTTTGTACAAATTGATTTTGTATTATGTTGCAATTCAAAAATTAATAACTGTAGGGACTTGGATTTTTTACCAAAAATGTATATTAGAATTTTATAGAGGTAATATAAATTAAAAAATATTTTAGCTCTTTTTATTTTGTTTATAGTTATATTAAATAGTCAACTTTTTTAGTTCTCTTTTTATCTATATGTATAGTATATTTTTTTGTTGTTGAGTATAAAAAACTTGAAAATGTATTACAAACTCTCTTATAAGTTATTTTAAATTCATCAAAATCACGAAAGATAATTAAATTATTTTGTAGAAAACAATTTATTAAATAATTTTTTAAGGTCAATTGAAGCATTTCGGAAAGTGATAACAGTATAACACTATGACATAAAAATAAACACACACATACATCATTGTAAAATCAATACATTCATCGCTCAGAACCTAAAATGAATATGATAACCAGATAACAATATTGTTTTTTTAACTAATCTAAAACAATGACACGCCTGAAATTTCAAATATTGTTTCTTTTATAAATACAAATTTTATTAAACTATTTCAAACACTACAAATATGCAGTTATACAATTTTAAAATTGGAAAATTTGAATAACTCTAAAATATAAAACTAAATCTTCAGACTGTATTTATTAAAATTACTTATAAAAATAATATTGATCTTTAATTAGTTTTGCTGGCATCCTAAATATTCGTACATCCACTGTTTTGCGCCCTACATACGAGCCAGTCACGCAATGTTCCAGTGGCCCTTTTAAGTTAGTTTTACCATTATTTATATAAAGAAAAATATTAAGATACTTTCTGAGTGGTCAACCCACAATGTCATTTTTAGAATGTATTAAAAATTATTCATAAATTATATGAGTTAGAGCTTTCATTTTTTACTTAATCATAATATTATTTCTGGTCTAGAATTAGGTAAGTACTGAATAAATATACCTTCATTAGATTTTGACCCATTCTAACGTTATAAATTTATAATATTTTCATATAGAACATTAAAATATAGCTATTAGTTCATAATTTATTAGTTACACAGTTTAAAAGGTATAAAATAATCATTTTTAAATTTAAATATAGTTAACTATTGATTAGCCATTTATTTATAATATTTATTACAATTATCATTATTATTTTTAATAAATTACCTTTATATTTTGTCTATCAAATTAGGATTAATGGATTGGCTTAGATTTCAAATACGCAAATGTATTAATAACAGTGCGAACTATATATTTTTTTATAAAAATATACATATTACATTTAAATAGTATGATTTAAATTAACTTGTATACAATTATATAAATAAAGAATATAAGTATTTTGTTATTAGAGATATTACGAAAATGAATATCAATAATTTATTTACTACATTAAATATTTTATTTGTATTAACTATTTGTCATAAATACCTAATACAGTAAAATATAAAATATATAATGTATCAAATGTTGAAATTATAAATTATTGAAATATTAGACAATATTAAAAACTGTAATTACAAATAATTATTATAAAAAGTAAAACGTTAAGTTCCTATTCATTGTTTCATTTTTTTTTTTAATTATCGACATAGTAACAAACGACGAGAAGGACCCAATCCAGTGAACATTGACAAGTGATCATAAAGTGTGAACGTCTAAACTCAATACAAATAATGAAAATTAAAAACAATAGAACTCATAATTTGGATCTATACCTGTATAAAATTATAAGAATAATGTTTTAAAAATAACGATTTGAAAAAAGTTTTCGTTAAATAAAGTGGAGACTTAAATGTTAATGTTTCATAATACTCTATTATTGATAATCTGAAGATATGAATTGAATTTAGGTTTTATACAACTTATTTAAAACAATAATTATTATTTTAGATTCTGAGCGTAGCGATGAATATATTTGTTTTACAATGATGTCTGTTGACTTTTTTCTACTTGTCATTAACTTTTGGGGTAGTAAAAAATCTCTGTTTTTTAACTTCAGCATATTTTTTAATAAGAAAGTGAATCTAGAGGTCAAAGTTGTACATTTTTCAAAAGCATCGATAAAAACAAAAATATAAATAAAGAAAAAAATGGGAATTTTACATTCCTAACCTAACCAATTTTTGACAGTCTATTTTATTTTTTTGGTGTAACTCGAAAACTAATAATCGTTTAATATACTTTAAATCTTCTCTAAATGTTAATAATATGATGATTTTTTTGTAAAAGATAAAATTTTCAAAATATTTTGACTCTTTTTGAGCTTTTTATGGGCATTGTCAGTTTTCAATTTTTTTAATTTTTTTTTTCTACCATTATCAATAAAACATTATTTGTTAGTCAAAAGAGCGTAAAAATTTAATACAAGGCTCCTGATATATTGTTACAATAGCAGTTTAAAAGTATTAAAAATACATAAGCTTCAGAGTTTTTTTTATAAGCATTTAAAGTTCGAATTTTGACAAAATTTATAAAATGTTCAACTTTTATAGCTAAAGATTGAAAATTTAAAACAACATTCTACGTAAATAGGTTATTTATAAATTACTCTATTCACAATAATGTCATAAAATATACTTAGTAATATCATAGGCTGACTGACCGTCTTCGCTCAGAATCATTTTTTTATACAAAGATATTACATCATTGAAATCAAATTTAACACCATACCATGTCCTACTGCACAGGAAAGCGACATCCACTTGCCACCTTTTTTATAATTATTATTGTCGATAAAAAATTTTCCATTAAATAAAAAAGCTGAACATTTTATGCAAAGTCTCTCATAAGTAGTTTTAATAGCAGTTCCAAAATATAAAAGATACATATACACGATTATTTTTTATATGCATTTAAAGTTCAAATTTTGACAACATTAATCAAAATCTCGAAAATGCGCAAATTATTTTTCAGCTAGAAATTCATACACATTTTTTTTATATAGCTAACACTTTTAAATTGAATAGAATATTCCTCATATGTTTTCTGCCTTTAACAAAAAGAAAACCAAAAGTCAGCTTTTTATAGCAATGTGATATTTTCGGTTTTAATTTTTTTTTTTTATTCAATTGGATTATTTATACAAATATGGTAGTCTGACATATGGTCTCCGCTCAGAATCATTTTTTGTATATCAATATATAATGATTAATCATTGAATTCAAATTTAACATCTATAAAAATTACATACTCGACAACTACTATACAGCAAAGCGGTGCCTACTTATCCACCTTTTTAATATTTGTAAATAGCAATTTCATATATTTTCATGAATGACTGCTAAATAATGATTCTTTATAAAGTATATTGATAAAAAATATTAATGCAAGTATGTTGTATTTTAACAATAATTAGTTCAGTATATGCTTCACTTCCATAGCGAATGCTGACCATGAAACATAGCTCATTTACAAAAACCAGTTTTTCTTAATTTGTCTTAATATATTATGAAAATAACTTACCAAACCAACTTTTTTTTTCTTATTTAAAAAATTCAATATGACACCAATGGCAGCTATATCACCTCTATTAAAGTTAAATGCCTATACTCAATCACAAAATTCTAAAAATACTACTAAAATGTTCATTTGACAAAATCAATTCTCGTTATTCGGAATCTGTTGACGAGACTGACCAAATAGATCAAGAACCAGAACGCATTGAACTCTTTACCACAAACATAAGTTAAGATTTTCATTCTAAAGAAATTTATTGTCATATCCTCTCTATGTAATTAACAAAAATAAAAACTAATCCCCGCGTCCTTAGAGTATTGTCACTGGGCGTTCCTTTTTATCACACCACCAAATGTCCCATGTATTGTTAATTTATTTATTTTTGCAATATATTAATTACGTTTGTATGTAGAAGAATACACTATACAGACGGAATTTATTTTTTTTCTAGTTATAATTGAAAAATATATACCTATTATAGTATTATATATCCATTATGCCAATACATCAGCTAGTTGTACACCTAATTGTATAAGAACAAGATAATATATATTATGTTATTTTTTTAATCAGGAATTTGATGCAAATACCTATAAGTGTGTTTAAAAATAACTTTTTTGATCATTGTATTAGTATTAATATTCAGATTTATCAACTTCTATGTGTAATATTTTAAAATGCATTATACCATTATATTATAATGTATAGTTTATAGTAGAACCCTTGCAAACAACTTGTTGGAATTCAGTAAATGTAAATAAATTACAGCATCGAATATATTTTATTACATTAGGTATTGCAAGAAATTCTTGAATACTTAAATAGAATAAACTAAAACTCATTTTTATCTTGAATGAAATTCATTAATAATTTTAGTCGTCGTTAGTCTTTGTGAAAATATGTAAATGTCAACTTTAAACATATTTATTATTATACTTCATTTCCAAATTGGAATTAAGTATAATATTATGACGTATAAACATGCAAATACTAAAAGAAAAATGAGCACCAAAAGTTAATTTAAGCGACACGATGATTTAATTAAAAATATGTTTCTTTAAGTAAAAGAGAATAAAAATATTATTTCCAACAAAAGTCATCATTAAATATATATTATAATGTTAAGAAAACAAACATATTCTACCGAAAAAAATGTAAAACCCCATAAAACATAATATTATCCTGGTTATTCAGATTTGTTGCGTTAAAAAATCTGATTTGAATGAATAACAAAAGACGTGACTGACGTCCCCAGACTGAAATGATAATAAACTCAATATTGTATAAACGATTGGCCAAAATTGTACTTAAATTGATTTAGTATCAAAAAATAGTTATTGTATCAGTCTTATAATATTAAAATGTACGGCATTTATTTTATATTTTATATCAGTTTTAAAATATATCATATTTGATTAAATCATTAAGTGTAATTTCGTATTGCTGCAATTTTTTCAACGATGTAATTTCCGTCAATGAAAAAATAGTAAACCCACTTCAATCAAATGATATAAATAAACTAGTATAGTTGTATAATTAAATTAGTTCAGTCAAGTCATTGGAACGAATAAATTACGGTTTTGAAATATTCGCACTGAGTTAATACGAAAAATATGCTTTTACAATTCAATCCTTTTTGGATTAATGGAGATCGGGATAGACGTTATGCTTAAAACAACACGGTTCACATTGAATATTTTATTATAAATAAATAAATTCTATTGATAAAATATTGTACACAGTGTTCCACAAATAATGTTGATTGGTATTGTAACAGTCATAATATATGTTTAAAATGTCAGCATTTGAAACAGACGAAGTATTGCTCAAAAAACTACACTTACAATTACTGAAACGAGATTTATTTTTATATACCATTATAGTTATTGTATATGAGTTTATGAATTAAAATATTAGCTTTTTAGTAAACAAATAAAAAAGTTATAATAAATATGCATACATAAATCATTACATAAATGGTTATGTAACAGGTAAGTACAATGTATACACAAAACACGTACAAATATAAGTATAATACACCAAATAAATTGCTTGTAACTCCATAAATAATGTGCAAAATCAATTTCGGTCTGGCTTAATGATTGGGCATGCAGCCCAAAATAGGCTCTTTAAAAAAAAAAGAAAAATTTTTAACCTAGATAATTATATTTTCCGGGTACAACTAATATTATAAATTCATAACTATAACAATACTAGAATCCAATCTTATAAACATATTATTATAATTATTAAATAGAATTCTTTTGTGTTAAATTTATTTAAGTTAATATAAATAAAATAATGTACACAGCCTTCATAAAATATAATTTCACAGTTTGACAGTTATTTTGGTAAAATATTGGTATATATATTATGATATATAATGATTAAAATATAGAATAGATACAAAATAAAAATAAATATAATAGTACACCTACAGTGTGGTTAATAATTGGAAAGTCAGTAACTCCAATTCTAAATATAATGCAGATATTATACTAATTGCAGTTTTTTTTTTGTAAGTATTATAACTAATAGTCTCTCTTTTACAAAGGTCTAAAAAAAAATGTTCATACAACGCTTAAAATCTTTTTTTGGTTTTTTAATAATTCGAGAATAGCCATTTTGTAGAGTTAGGTATCTACCTGTTAAAAATATGATAAAAAACAATTTTAAAATCTGTTGAATTTTGAATGATCAACTTATATTTTAAAAAATACAGCGTGGGCCAAACGCTGCAGTTTCAAACAAGTCTGTCATTCATCTGCTTGAGAGCTGTCGTCCCACATTTTTCCTATTCACTTGGAGTTATTCAATCGATTATTATGTTCGTATTATAAAAGATTAAAAATGTATATGTTTTATATTAATTAAGAAAAATAAAGTATGGATTATATTTATTATAAATATTTTTTTTTGTTCATAACTTATAATAATATGTACCTACATATAACTATATGTAAGGCTAAAACTAATACGGCTATACACCGACACACCGTTAATTAATTATAATTTGTACAAAATAAAAATCCAATAAACAGAGCAAGTAGGTAGGTAGGTATTTGAATTTTATTTTTTTATAACATTGTTCAATATATTATCCACTAACAACCATAAAAGTCAATTTTATAGGACCATCATTTTTGTAACGAAACTAATGTGTCACTAATATAACTCGCTGATTTTTTAATTATTTAACTCATAATTTAATAACAAAGATCATGCCATTATAGGTTTATACAATTGACTTGTGAATAGCATTTCATGGTGGATATATTTTCATATTGAACAATATTACCTTAGAAATGCGTGAGAATCGCGAGTAAACTTAGATGTTTTTTTTATTTCTTTCCGATTTGGCTAGGGCCTTCAATATATAAAAAAAATATCCAAAGGGCCCGAGTGATCACCGGGTAGCTGGGTGGGCTAGATAGACCGACACTGTGCAAAATTAACAAAAAATAAAATATTAATAAACTTAGTAACTTAATATAAAATATTTATTTATTTATTAAATTAATTCACGGAATAAAAAATTCCTTATTTAGTACAGTTCATAACAATAATTCAGTAAAATAAGATAGCTAACATAAACAAGGGGTGATGGCCTAAAAAATACAGCAGAATTACAGGCACAGTAAATATAAACTAAAATAATTAGGACACAAGTAAAATTACATACAATAAATGTACAAAAATAACACAATATTAAGGTAAAATGAGAAAGGAGGGGTCCTCGTTAGCCAACCGCATCATGCGGTCAATTGGTTTGTTTTTACCGTAATTGGTACAGTGGAGAGGTACAGCAAAAGGAACTCGAGACCTTGTGACCCGATGAGGAACTTTAAAGTTTACTTGGACGAGCAGTGAAGGGGCGTTTAAGGAACCATCGATTAACTTTTTTAAAAAGGCCAGATCAGAATCAATTACCACAAATGGGTCCCAGAGCACAGACGCATACTCTAGCATGCTTCGGACTAAAGAGCAGTAGACAGTCTTGAGAGATCCAGACTGCTTGAACTCATTCATGGTGCGCATTACGAAGCCAAGCGATTTGAGGGCTCAGCAGCAGATGGAGTCAATGTGAGGGTGGAAGTTCAGATCGGCAGTGAAAAGAACGCCCAAGTCGCTATTGCTTGCAACTCTATCAATCACTGAACCATTTATAGTGTAAGAATAATCGAATACCAACCGGCGCCTGGTGAAGGACATAGCTTTGCATTTATTAGTATTAAATTGGAGGCCAAGAGTGCTAAACCATAAGCTAATGGAATCTAACTCGTTCTGAAGGGCGAGACAGTCAGCTTCAGATTCGATTTTTCGGAAAAGTTTCAGGTCGTCAGCGAACATAAGGAATCTACACTTAGGAACAGCCTTCGTAATTCCATTTATAAATAACGAAAAAAGCAGGGGAGACAAGTGACCACCTTGGGGAATACCAGATGGAACAGGGACGCCAGCAGATTTTGATCCAAGCACTTTAACCCACTGGACACGATCGGACAGGTATGATTTAAACCAGGACAAAATAGGTTCGCCAAAACCGGACTTATAGAGGATGTCAATGAGGATAGCGTGGTCGACACGGTCAAATGCTTTCACAAAATCAGTGTAAACCACGTCCACCTGGGAGCGATTTTCAAATGCCTCAAGGACAAAATTATAAACACAATTAGGTTCGAGGTGGAAGAACGTCCGGGTCGGAAACCATATTGTTCGTCGACTAGTAGTCAACCGAGGGCTGAATACAATAATTAAAAATGCCATTGCCAATTTTTAAGTAGTGTGTCGATAATTAATTTATTCTAAGTTTCTAGGACATTCTACATTGTCAGGTAGGTTGAATGTTTGGTTAGGTGGACCGAAGTCAGTGGCGTGCCGATAGGGTGGCACGACGGGCAAGCGCCAAGGGCCCAGAGTGAGGGAGGGCCCTTCAAAAAATGTAGTGCATCAAAAAAAACAGATCACCATTATTAAAGAATTTTAGTTTTTGATAAAACAAAGTTCTAGTAAAATTAAATCACTTTAAAATAAAAAAAATTTAATAACTAGAAAAATGACTGATACGCGCAACATGCTTGTAGGTAGATTATAGATTATTTTTTATGTGGAATGTGAGCCCGTCTGCGATATTAGTATTATAGATAATATTATATAAATATAATAATTATTCTAGAACAGAAATAACAAGGAAACGCACTCTATATTTAGAGCTGTATAACCTCAAGTCTAGGAAACCGTATTGAAGTCTGTCGATTACTCGATTCGTTATCCGTCATCCTAATATACAGTCTATTATACAGCCCGGCTGAATCAGCCGTCGTTTTTTGATATTATTTTGACATTAGTTATTCTGTTATCAGTTGTCAGTCGTCACCCGTGGATCGAAAATAAATATTGTCAATTGTCAAAACAGTTTTCATAAAATTAAATATTATTTATATTATTTAAAAAAATGAGAAACATATTATAATGTATAATAAAAAGTGACCATATTATTCATAATTGTATAATAAATATGTTTTTAATTATTTATTACTTATTATAGCAGGTAATACCAAGGGCCCGCTGGATTATTTTGCCACGGGCAATCGAAGTTCTAGTTACGCCACTAACCGAAGTTTATAGTCTAGTCCTCACTAGTGGTGTGAGATCAATGACAGCACATGCCACAAAAATATAAACTATGATATGTAATATTAAATATTAATACTTGGTATAGCACAAGTGTCACGAGTTTTACACTACTTATATATACTTTAACTTGTAGGCTGGGAGAAATGTTGTATTTAATAACAATATATAAAAGTAAGTTAACATTTTTATATATTTATTTTTATTATAATCATACTTTTTTGTGAGCAATTTTTTTTCAAAATTATGTTTAAGTTTGTTAAAAATATTAATAACTTAAACATCTCAATCTATGAACAGCTTAGGTATGCAATACAACATTTATTCTACTGATTTGAACAAATAATTTATTTTGGATAAGAAATTCTTTTTTTTACAACAAACACAAAAACCATTATATTATTGTTAATGTTCAAAATCTAAATGAACATGAATCACGTATCAAGCCTTCCTAAATATAACTTCCGTTTATTATAATATAATACCCACGCTGATACCTACCTACCTGCAATCTAATTAGAATATAATACTATAATCAGTATAGTTAGTAAATTAAAAATGATTGAATATAACAGTATGTCTTCCAAGTCTATTTATTTACAATACAAATTAATGATTAATTATATATATTTAAGAATAAGTAAACAGATTTAATTACAAAAAATAATAATAATACAATTATTTTGGTCAACTATGTAAGTAAAATAAAAATAAAATATTTTTGCTACACAACTTTTGTCACTTTCTTTGACTTTTGATGAAAAGTTTAAGTGTCGTCTTCTTTAGTTGTCGAATGAAGATTTTTATGAGTAATAAACTTTACGATTTTTATTAGTTCAACAATAAGGTTTTATACTTAAAAATCACTCTCAAAACTTACGGTCGAAAAATACATGGTTGTATTTATATAATATTCAGCGGTTGAAACGTTCATTCAACAGAATTAAATTATAATCAAAGACTTTTGAAAAGGCTATGAAAAATAAACTAAAAAGAAAAATCATTGAAACGTATACATGGTTTTTCTGATAATATAATTTATTATTTATTATTTAATGGCACTCTTTCTATACACCTACGTAGCTTACAGTTCAATAATCACAATGAATAATAATGATTTATGAGTTTCTTTAGTATGGACAAACATCATTACAAGTTGCACTATATTATAATCATATTAAAGAATTAAAAATTAAGGAACAATATGTATAATACTATAATATTGAATAATTTCTATCTAATCTTAGAAGACGATTACTACCTATAATAAATTCATATTATAATGAATATCTATTCGAAAAAAAGAAGCAATAAGGCTTAAGGAAAGTAAAATAATGGGCAATGAATAAAATAGACAATCAATAAAATATATGTATTTAACTTGTACGAAAAATATTAATACCAGTTGCATTTTTTGAGTAAAATAAAAATAAAATAGATATATTTTAGAGCCTAATATTGATGGAAATTTATTTGTATAATAATATTATACAAACACATTTAAAGACGGTTGCCCTTTATATATTATGAAAAAATTATAAATAAAAAACTCTAAAATATATCTTTTACTAAAAAATTATGATTAAACTCTAAACTTGAGTCTTATCATCATCTCACCGTTTAATTTTGAGAATAATCAATTCAATCATGGTGTACAATAATACTATTAATCATTGACACGTGAATGAAAATGGACACACAATCGAATCACATCATAAAAGAAGCGTAATGATATTGAAATAAGTGTTATGATTGTGATTCTATACTTTCACAATAATATCACTTAATAAGTTATAAGTTGACACGAGAGTTGTAGATTAATATATATAGACTATAGATTGAATATAATTTATGTGATTATAACACTATATCTAGTAAAATATTTTTATTTCGAAGCTATTTTTTTTTTATTTAACAAACATCAAACATGCAATTTAAGATATTTAAAAATATTCTAAAAAAAAATATTCCAGTCCATTAAAATAATAGTTTAATAAGGTATTTGTATTTATTTTTTATTAAACTATCATATATTGTTTTAAAATGTAATGGGTCTATAACTTGATAAAATAAAATGCAATAACCTCACGTTATACCTTACAATTTATTTAGAACTTTGAAGAATGTTACAGACCCGCTTTTAGGAATCAGTTGTTACTAGTTCTGTTTTAGAGAAATAAGAAATTGGCAGGAAAATCTTTAAAAATCTAGAGCCAAACAACGTACAAAAATGATTATAAACCACAAAAACTTGGGAGAGAATATGTTGTAAAGTAGACAAAAACAAATTGGCACGGTTACGGTAAAAAGTAAAAACTGACAAGATTTGTTATAAAAAATCCGTTGATATTTCTGTTATAAAATAAAATTAAAGCCATATTGTATACTTCAACATAATATAAAATGTATAAATATATTGGCAGGTTTATCGAATTTTATGTATTTAATTAGTGTGTCTAAAAGTATTATGGTTAAATTAATTCCATTAATACTGATCGATCTTTGTATGGTTTGCATTATTATTTAATTTAAAAATATTATTATCCTGGCGTAAATGTTTAAGTTAAAATATATTAGTACTGTTAGTAATTATGTTATATGGTATAATGACTAATGTAAGTACATATATTATACTATAGTTTTCTGTTTTCTGGGATAATAGGTAAACAAATAAAAAACCAGGAAAGACGCTCTGTTTTTAGTAGGTTTTGAATGTACTCCGTTATTGAATAGGTCACTGTATTGAATGTGCTAAAATGTAGGTAATTCAATGATAATATCATTCATGATAAACAATTTGTAGAGGTAACGTTCTATCAGCCTATATTTCAAAGCGTGTTTCATTATATATAAGTAATTTATTTTTTTATTAGAAATATGAAAAGTCCGACTAATTTATCCTAAAAATATATTGCATACCTATATTAAAATATTTTATCATATATTATTGACTATTGTTATTAACTTTTAAAGATACCACGTACCATAAAACAGTGTTCATGGTATAAATAACATACAATTATTCTAAATATTTTGAAAATGTAATTTTGTAGGTACTTACCTATATATTATAATAACAATATACGTAATTCCAAAAAGTTTGAAACAACCTATACTCCACGATTAATATTTTTTAAATTACAATATAATAACTAAAATCGTTTGAGGAGAAATTGTTATTTTATGTTTATATAATTATATATTTGAATATGCAATCGCGTCAAAATTTGAACTTCAAACGTTCATCAAATATTTATGAATTTTCAACTAAAAAACAATTTACATATTTTCGTGATTTATCAAAGGTTGAACTTAAAACACTTTAAAAAAAATTGTGATTATGTATCATCGATATTTTTAATTGCTACATCGATAATATTCGAGGAACCTTATATTATCAATTCTTTAAAAGGGGATGATAGATACAAAAATAATACATTCACTACTCAACTCAGAATCTAATATAATGAAACAAAATAGTATTGTTTCAATCAAATTTATTTTAGATTGATTATTGTAGCTAATATAAGCTCAATACTTCTCCTTGCTTATTCTGTATAATTAAATGTATAGTGGCATACTATATTAAAAATATGTACTACATGGAAGTTAAAAATACTTACAAAATCACTAATAGATTTAGCTTTAATAAGTTGTCTACTTTTGTTCGATTTTATGTTAAATATAAAGGTATGATTCCTCAGCATACTTCTGAAATATGTTATATTCAGTTAAATTTTAAACTTTAAGAAGATTTACTTCTTTTATCCATTAACTACAATTGCATTTCAAGTTCCAATATTACAGTTCATATTCACTGAATACATTATTAAAGTTTTTCAAGTACAACCAAGTTTTATATATTGCAGTCAAAGAACGTTTTAAATATCTATACCACTCGGTAAACTTATTCCATAAAAATCATAGTAGCTAAGTGTGGAAGATATTTGTATTTTCTCCCTTGGATTTTTTAATACAAATTTCAAAACGACCTTCATTAATTTGTGGTAAAATCCGGTAATATTTAAATTACTGTACATTTTATTTATCGTCAATTTTATATTTAACCTAAATTCTGGGAAAGTCAAAATGTATAATAAACTCATTATAAAATGTATGGTTTATACCTAAACAAATAAATTAAAAATAACACCATATTGTGCTGGTTTATTTTTTTATTCAACGTATTCGGAATTGTATTTCAAACATGGTTTTAATCACCTCAGACATTGTCTAAAGTAACATAACCTTTATTATCCACTTAAAACAGTGGTCTATTCAGCGTAATAGGTAGGTAGTATATTGATTATATTTTTATAATAAATACTAATATTTTAAAAGCACAAATATGTCTAATTAATAATTATTTATTATACCATTCACTATTAAATTAGTTTTAATTTGAAATTAAATAACAAAAAGTTGAATTATTTTATAAAGTATTAAATAACATTCATTATTGTTTATAAACAAAAATAATTTTTACCGTTTTAACTTAAACATAGTTTTTTTTGTATTTTACCTAAATTGTTAATGTTTATCATAACTCTCTAAAAAAAATAACATTTTAATAAATTATAAGTACGGAAAAGTCAAACTTCGATTGAATAGATATCAATTGATACTTTCATTTAATATGTTGAATAAGCTTCAAAACTTTTTAAATACATTAATATATATTTAGAATTCGATAGCTATCACGTTCGAATCTATTTTACTAACATGCTTTTGTGAACTTGCCTAACCTAAAACAGCAATTTACCCAACACGAGAACAGCAATTTACTTTTTATTTTCTATTTTCTATAAGTGCCTAATATGAAATAATATTATTAAATTGTGTGTTATAATAGGTATTTTAATCTCACATTGCCAACTCTTAGAACTTATAAAACAGTACATTATATATTATTCAAATTCCAGCAATACCAATAAGTACCATACAGAAAAAAGCTTAAGCCGAAAGGCGACAGCAGTAGTGAACAAAAAACAGATTGAAAAAAATAAAATAATATTTAAAATGTAAATAATTGTAATTTATTGTAAAGTTGGCAAATAACCACGCAGATGATGTATAAAAATAATAAAAATATTTATTATTTAACCAAAAATGTATATTTTAAGTTAATAAATATCTTACCACTATTTTTTCCTATATAGTGATATATTAGTTTTAACAAAGTTACGTAATTTATCTGTATCTTTTAATAAAGCGTTGCGAAGAAGGTTTTATAAAAAGAAAAAAAAATATCATAACAGTATTTTCAAATAATCCAAATGTCTTATTGCCAGATAAAATCAATACATTTGAAAATACCTAGCGGAAGCGAAAAACCTCTTCACTCTGCCTTATCAAACATGACAGTCCTGTCGTAAAAATTATTAATTTTATAACTCCCTAGCAACTATTCTGATGAATTGATTTTAAAGTCCAGTATATTTTAAATCTTCCATTTTCGTGGTGGATAATGTTTTTAATCCCTAATAAAAAAAAGAACATTATCCATTCATGCAATTTAATCTAGAGTAATATGTATGTGCACATCACACGTGATCAAAGATAAATTATTGAAAATTATTCCCTATGAATGACTGATTAAAACATGGCTTTAAAACATTTCCATTATATTTTGCCATTACTCGCTTCCGGTTTCCTTTTAATTTCATTTTAAAGGGGCTTATTATCTAATAACAAATTCCTCATAAACTGCCCTTACTGAAACAAGTCGATGCATATACAATTCAAACTTGAAGCCACGTGAACGGATGTCATTGCGGTAAGGACTTCTATGAATACGCACGTGCCTATCACTCCGGTAAATCGTCCAACCATGAAATGACCATAATATCAATACAAAACTACCAGCTATTATAGACACACAAAATATACCACAATTCTATTTTAAATGCTTTTTATTTGTTTAATTTAATCGAACAAAGAACCGTGCTCATTTCATTATAAATATTACCTATGCGAACGTATAATATATGCTTAATGCCACTATTTAATTTATTCATTGGTTCTTGTCAATGTATTTAATCCATAATATATTTTATAATATGGGTTGGTACGTTTTACAAAAGATACTCTTTGTTTCAGAATATTATGTTTCTTAAATATTTTATTTTCTACGTTTCAATAATTAAACATATTTTTCTGTAGCTATGCAAGGTATGTAGACTTATATAAATAATATAATATAATGCTAAACATTTTTAAATAAAAACTCAGAGTTATTACTTTATAATAACAATACTTTACTTTACAATTATTGTCCTTAAAATATATTTTAAATATGTTTGTGTATCTCTATCGTATATTCCAAGCATAGTTTAATAGGTTTAATAATTTAAAGTTGATAATAAAAATATTTCTATGTTTAGAAAAACGAGAATTTATCATTTCATCATTAAATACATTTTTGAAAAATTAAAATCAACAAATAAGCAACTTAGTTTTAACATAATAAATGTATCATGCTAATTTTAAAAACATAAGTAGGTGGGTAGCTATAAATTATTCATTATTTAATCTAAAAATAAATATTTTAAAATGTTTTAACCATTATAATACTATAATAATTCTCTACATTCTCAGCGAAGGCAGAGCCAATCTCATATGCCCTGGACCTCATTAAAACATGATGTATACTTGAAGCAGTAATACTAAATGACTCGCTAAGCACTCTAAGGAGTATCAAAAATTAATCCACTAAAAATGAGATCACAAGAAAAATTCAAAACCAACTGCATAACCTTATAAATACCGGATACTCTACCATCTTGATATGGATTCCTAGTCACAAACAAATCATGAAAAACGAAAGAGCTGATGAAAAAGCATGCAATACAATAACCTCTTCGGATGCCATAAGACTCAATTGTTTTACCTTACACGACGCTAAACCTATATCCAAATTAATTTCGAACAACATATGGCTACGAGCTTGGACACAAGGTTCTTAGAAACCGCAATCAACAGAATGCGAATCGGACACACATCGTTAACCCACCAGTAACTGATGAAGATGGAAGACCCACCTATATGTGTCAGTTGTGGCACACCTATCACAATCAAACACATCATATGAGAATGCCTCTCTTTTGAAAAAGATAACCGGGAAACAGGAGTACCAAACATTCCTTTAGAAGCCTTCCAAGACAACATAAAAAACACAATTACATTTATAATATTAAGACCAAGTTAAATAATATTTTGTGACTTATAACCTGTACATAATATTAATGTAGTTTAAGAAAAAATATGAACCTTTATTTAGTTGATGCAGCCTGTTGAATGGCCTTAGACGCCAAGGCTTTAATAAAATAAAAATAAAAATAAATATTGCAGAACTTGAAACTGATATTGGATACCGATTTTGAATACCATAAAAACCGAAATCAAAAAAAAAAAATTTTTAAAAATCATAACTAAAAATCAAAACCAAAATCGAAATCGGCAAATATAAAAACCGGTATTCAAACCCAAAAACAAAATTAGAAAAAAATATCAATATCCGAAATCAAAATCGGAAAAAATAAATACCGATAACCAAAACCGAAATCAAAATAGGAAGAAATATTTACGGTTTCAAGACATGTCACTTTCAAGCCTTAAAACTATATAGGTACTATCTAGTCACTAGTGTTTATTTATAGTGTATGCTGTATGTGGCATTGGGCCTTCTATAATGTCAGATAAATTCAAAAAAGATTGAATTCATAATGAAAATTATATGAAGGAAGTCATTCAGTAATAAAATATATAATATATAATATTCAGTCAATAAACACGAAAATATTAGGTAATTAAATTGCGCAGTAGCTGCCATGTGTCAAAATGTACTAGTCAACCGTCAACGTGTATTTATGAATTGTCAGAGTTCTGGTAGTCGGTAGGTATGAAGCGGGAGTCTTACCCCGAATACTTATGGAAAAAAAATTAAACTAAAGAGCTTTCCACTAACATTTTATTTACTCTGAAGGAAGTTAAAAGCTTTAATGTGATACGTTTTTCAACAAAAATATTTGTGAATAATTTTTGCATGCAAAAATTATTTATTTTTATCATCACTATTTCTGGCAGAGCATTATAACAATATTATTTTGTTATTTTTGTTTTGAATTTTCAACTCTAAAATATTTGAGTAGGTATGAAGTAAAATTTTAAAGATTTTATTAATAGGTTTATTATTGACATAACCTTACAGTAAAATATATTATAGATATTTATTTATATTTATTACCTATTTTATTTTATTTTTATATTTAACAAAAAATAATTAGTGTCATAAATATAGTTGTAGATGGATATAAGGTTTTATAGTCTTTATAGTATTTTAATTATAATATTAGATTTTTAGTTTAGTTAGGTAAGATAACTTCGTAATGCGTAATGATAGACTTTATTAGATTAATTTTAAATAAAATCATATTTTTATGACTTACCTGGTTCAATTGAATTCCTAGTTGATTTTAAGTGTGGATCGAAATGGACACATGACACTGAGCCTATGCTTCCTCTTGGAGTTCTTCCCAAAGAAGCTGATTCGGCCATCGGTATACTGCTTCTTGCTGACCTACTCATATTATACGCGCCTTCTGATACCACACTACCTCGGGGACTTTTTCCGGGGTCTGGTATCAAGCTACCTCTAGGACTCCGATTGGCATCTGGTGTTACTGCCAAACTACCTCTAGGACTTCGATTTAAATCATAAGCAATGCTTCCTCTAGGTGATCGACTTGGGTCCGGCACTAAACTATTTTTTGGACTTCTTGATGGATCCAAGCCAGCAGTACTTGATCTTGGGCTTCGGTTAAAACTTTCCACGTCTAATCGCAGTCCTGACCGTAATTCCGAGTAATCGTCTTCTGGCACCATACTACCTCTTGGACTTCTCGGACTTCTCGGATCTGGATGCTCACATGTAAGACTATGCCTAGGACTCCGATTGACATCGACTTCAAGTCTTGAAGGACTAGACCGTGCATATGAGTCTTGTTGTTCGTCTGGTAATAATCGTGGAGGTTTTCGATGATCAGATGGTACCAAACTGGTTCGTGGACTTCTTGACATATCTGGAACCAAACTATTTCTAGGACTCTTATCAACATACAGTACTTTAGTTTCCGATACAAAACTCGGTCTAGGACTTCGTTTATGCGTGTATTCAAAGAACTCCTCCTCCGGCGATATCCTAGTCCTTTGTCGCATTTCAAAGCCATCGGAAGGTGACGTAGCTGCTATACTAGCTCTTCTATGTTGTGGAGACTGCTGCGTCTGTTGCCTTCCTCCTTCCGTGAGTCTCGTTGACTGACTTTCCAGATTAAACGCCACACTGGTTCGACGTGAGTCGTTGTTGGCGGCACGCCTCTTCCTCGATGATGGAGATCTCTGAAGCATTATGGCATTCAAAACATTCGCAATAAGATGCACGGTATGTAACCTAATTTCACATAAACAAAAAAAGATAAAATTAGCATTTCATTATGGTATACAAAAGTATAAAATGAGTTTAAAGAGGTAGGTGTAATGTTTTCTAATTATTTGTATCATAACATGAAAAATGTGAAAATATCATACTTGAACAATCAATATTAAATTGCATTATTCTGAGACACACATACTAGGTATATTTTAAATAAAATTAAATCCAAGATGTACATTTTACACGGTCTTGTATAAAATAATTAACTACTAAGTTAATTCCAGTTCTTTTTTTATTCTTGTGGTTACAAAATGCTACAATATTTAATTAAATGATAAATCCATTCTATCCGTTTATATAACACTAGCTGTCCCGCCCGGCGTTGCCCGTGCCAAAGATAAGTTTTTTTTTTAACTTCTATATAAAAAACGCACCTCATAATAATATTATTTACCTACAAACGATGCCAAGGAGGCTTACAAACCAATAACTATAATATTATTTTATAGTACAAATTACTATATGTAGTAGTTCGTGATTATTAAATTGACGTCGTACGGTGCACATATATGCACATTGTACTTATTCTAGCAGCCCGATCATCCTTTAGAGATAAAATGTAAAAATTAAAAACTCAGTTGGCTGCACTGCTGAGTCGTGCACATCCACTTTGTGTTGAAATGAGACAACGTTATTGGTAAAATTGTTGTGGGAAAGAGAGGTCCAACCAGTACTATTTTGTGCAGCAAAATATTTAAAAACGCCAATAATCAATATTTAGTCAAATTATAATCACGATGATAAAATAATAGGTACCTAATATAAATCAAAACAAATTAACAATATAATATTTTTTTATAATACTAATTGCTTATTTAAAACTGATTGATTTTTTTAATCTCACATTTTTCAAATATTCTATTCTATTTATTTCTTCCATTGTAAAATTGTTCCCTCATGAGATGTCCATAATTTAAGAAGGAAAATAATAAATAAATAAATATGTTTTGACTGTGTCATTTTAAGAAGACATAAATTACCTACTAAAATAATATGAACTGAGGAATGAGCAACATAAAATTGGTCTTCTAAATTTCTAAAGAATGAAGTGTATAAGAATCAATAATGTATGTCTCTAAAATGTAATCATTGGCCATTTCTCTTAAAGGAATTATTGTAATTGTTTTTATACAATTAATTGTTGTTATAGTTTACATGAAATACGAATGCATAGGTACTAAGTAATACCAACAATATAATGTTATAACTTTTAGGAATCGTAATTAAACCACTAAAGAGGAGCTAAATGTGATACGAATATGCATGGTTAAAATGGCAAAATATGTTCCTATATGCACAAAAATTCAAAATATGAAGTATATGTATTAAAAATTTACACTAAAATAAAATAAAGTTTATGAATTTTTTTTTTTTTTTAATCAAACCACAGTGTATTTAATACAAAATATCTTAAATAGACTGCACCCGTGGTAGTAACCATGTTATTATTTCTTATCTATTATTTGAGTAGCATAGTTATTAAGAACTTAATAAATTTAAATTTTGAATCTAATATTGTAATAAAAAGGTTTATACATTATACCTATTTTGAAAACAGCAATAAATTAGTTTTACTTTCAAAATGTAATAATTTATTCATGCATAATAGTGTAATACAATATTTCTAAGTATAATTATTATTATTTTTATAAATTAATATAATTTATTCGTATGATCATAACTTTAATTTAAATATTTATCAGCAAAATTAACATAATACATATCTGGAATGAACTTTTTTCATATAATATTACGTACTTAACCTTAATTTAAAAAAAATTATTTTCTAGGTTTTAAGATATAAAAATAATATTTAAAACTATTTAGGAAACCAATTGCTACAACTCTTGTGTAGACCACCTTCAATCGATTGGAAATTGTATCTAGTTGGTCCTTTAGATGAGTTTTATTTTTTTTTTCTCATTAATACTACTTCCAAGTGTAAGGAAAACTCCCGAAAAATAAAATATATGTATGGCATTCCTTTTAATGAAATAGAATTTGTATCTAAACTCTAAAATATAAATTAAACTCGATTGTTATCCAATTTAGTTTTTTTTAGCATTTTAGTTTTTATAACTCATAGGGTTTGTGCAGAAAAAATAATTTATTTAACATTCTTGATTTTGCTCAGGATCTAAAATTGTAGAAACTTAAATTATCTGAATTATTAAACTATCAGCCTTAAAGTTTTATAAACTGTTTATAATTATGTATAAACATATCTATATTATTAATGTATTTCTATAGAATAAGTTTTTTTTAAAAGTTTCTTTTCAAAAATTATACTATTTGTTACTTTAATACAAAACTTTAGATAAAAATGTTTACTACTTTATGAGTCATTTATAAAAATTTTAAATTGAAAAAAATGTCTGAACTATAACTATTGACAATATTTATTCAAACTTAAATTTAATTATAACTCTGAATCACTCGCTTCAGTAGTAGGTAGGTAGGTATATGAACATGTTAATCTACTCAAATCAGTGATAATGGTCGCAATCAACCTGTCACAAACAAAAGTGACCTGTTTATCCTTTTTAATTATTTTCATGTTAAAAACAATCATAAAAAAGATGGGTAAGTGGATGTCGCTCTTCTGTACAGTAGGTTAAAAGTGAGTCACTGTAATGGATGGTGTTAAATTTGATTTCAATGATATAATATCGTTGTATAAAAAAATGATTCTGAGCGAAAACTGTCAATCAGCCTATGATATTACTAAGTATATTTGATGATATTATTGTGAAGAAGTAAAAGTAATTTATATATAACCTATTTACTTGGAACCTTGTTTTAAAATTTCAATTCTTAGCTATAAAATTTGAACATTTTATACATTTTTAACTACAAAATAATTATTAATTTTAAATTTGATAAATGTTGTCAAAATTCTAACTTAAAATGCTTATAAAAAAAATTGTGCCTATGTATTTTTAATATTTTGCAACTGCTATTATAACACAATTTCAGAAGCCTTTCATTAAATTTTCACACTTTTTTACCAACTAATAAAATTGTGTTGGTATTTATAAAAAAGAGACTAAAAAAATTAAAAACTGACAATGTCCGTCAAAAGCTCAAAAAGAGGCAAAATATTTTCAAAATTGTATGGTGTATAGAAAATGAAAATATAAACATTCAGACAATTTTTCATTTATCTACAGTTATTCGTTTATGAATTTCGAACGCTCATAAACATTTAATTTGATTTGCTTGTAGACATTTTTTTTTTTTTTTGATAAAGGTAGACAAACTTATGAATACTCTTGTATTACATTTTCAAATTTTAGACTTAAAAAGAAAAATTTCTATGAATTCTCAACTCAAAATAATTTGCTGATTTTCGTGATTTTTCCGTATTTTGTCAAAATTTGAACTTTAATGCTTATAAAAAAAATTGTGCCTATGTATTTTTAATATTTTTCAATTGCTATTGTAACAATATATCAGGAGCCTCGCATTAAATTTTCACACTCTTTTACCCAACAAATAAAATTTTATTCATATTTATAGAAAAAAAAACTAAAAAAAACGGAAACTGAAAATGTCCATAAACAGCTCAAAATATTTGAAAAATGTTATGGTGTATAGAAAATGATATTATAAATATTCAGTCAAAATTTCATGTACCTACCTACGGTCATTTGTTTTAGAGTTGCACCAAAAACCAAAATCGAAAACAGATTTTGCGTAAAACTTCCCGTTTTTCCTTAATTTTTCTTTTGTTTTCACGTACCTTTTGAAAACTACTGGGAAATGTTTACTCTTGACCCCCCTAAAGTACCAACTAGATTCAATTTCCTATCAGAATAGTTACTGTGTAAAAATTCCCGTTTTTCCCTAATTTTTATATTGTTTTTCACGGCGCTTTTGAAAACGATTGGGAATTTTAAAATTTGACCTCCCAAATGCACCAACTAGATTCACTTTCCCATCGAACAAGATGCTGTTGAAAAATATCGAAGCTGTTTTACTACCCCAAACCGTGATGACGGACACAAAAAAAAATAAAAAAACACACATCATTGTAAAATCAATACATTCATCGTTCCAATCAGAATCTAATACAACAAAATTCAAATAAGTGATATGTTCATAATAATATTTTATATTTGTATATAATATATATGCATTATACATATATTTGTATACTCTATATAATATATTATGTATGTTTCGTACATTTCACACATCAAATATACCTAAAGCATAACATTTTTCGACATATTATACATTCAACATTTTAAAAAATCAAAATATTATTAACATTGTCATAAATTTAAAGTTAAATAAACCATTAGAAATCAAAAACATTAAACTATACTAATTACTAAGTATACACTAAAGTCTCCGTGTTTTTTTTTTCTCATTACATTCGATATTTCTATATAATATAATGCAGATACAATTAATATGTATCCTATATTTAATCAGAAATATCAGTACATTTTGAAAAAAATATCTTCCTGACATTCTTTAAATTATTTTAAAATCGAGAGAAACTGTAGTATAGTACCTAATTACCTAATTACCTAATTATTAGTTTCACAATGTCAAGGTTATATTATTCTGTTTTCAAAAACTACGTAGAAGTGGACCGTATCCTTTGATTGTGAAACAGATAACGCATAATGTATTTAAAATTTAAATTCATCTTTAAGTGTTCATCTTCAAATGTTATTTGTTTTTTACCTATATTTTTAATAGTTCTTAAATTTGGGTTGTTTTTACACAAGTTAAAAGTCATTTGTTATTAATAATAACTTATTATCTATGATCATAGGCCTTTCTAAATGTTTCTTTTAAAATGTCTAACAACCGCAATTGAGTAGTTTGATGTTAAAGCTAAGAATACATTTTATTTGATGAGGATTTTGATGCTTAGGTTATTTTTAACGAATTGAGTATACATATACTGAAATTTTTTAACAGTTTAATAGTCATATTTTAATTGAAAAACTATTTGAATAATTATTGTTTTTTTTTTCGTTATTGTAGATAAAAATAAAAGTTACATAAGAGTTGTACCTAATGTTTAATGAACTATTATAAACTTATACCTAATATATTTTGTAAATAAAAAAAATATTTATATATACCTTTAACACTATGTTACAATTATAATATAATAAAATGCAACACACTTGATGAGAAATAAAGAAATTAATGAACTAGGCAATTATTAATAAATTATTTTTACTCTTTATCAAAAATAAAATAGCTTTAGATCATTATAAGCTGTTTGAACTATAATTTGTTAATGCAAATAATATACCTAACACTTAATAGTTTTTAAATTTCAGTTTTTATATTAATTTGTATTTTATTGAAATATGTTTTACCACAAATTGACAAAGTATAGATATTATATATTTTATAAAGTTACTAAACTAACTACACCTTCTTAGTTCTTAACTACAAATTCCACAATGTTTTCAATCAAGAACTCAATTATTCAAATAGTTATGTACCTACTTAAAATCTAAATAACATGGTTAAAATCACATAAAAAAGAAGTTTTGTAATTTACATTTAAATTATTATTGTAGGTACATAATACGAATATACTTAAGTAACTTTCATGACATTAAAAGATAGTTTTATAAATATTTAAATATTGTTCTATTTTACGTTTTAAATACATTTTTTCTTCTTTATACAAGATACCTACTAATATTATTAAATTAAATCATTTAATAACAATACCTAGTAGTATTAAACATAATTTTATTGGAAACATTACAGAACAAAATTATGTCAATCATATAGAATAGTAAGTTATGGTTTTACGTTTACCTTCGACCTACCTTAACTAACTTTATTAAATTATTTATTAAAATGTACATCTCCTTGCGTTTAAGATAAAGTTTTATTCATAGCTCAGAAAGCCTGTCGTACCATATCTCAAAAATAAGTTCAAGCAAAATATTTGAAAATAAATAATAAGTAACTAATACAGAATTTAGTAGATTCGAGGAACAGACTTAGATTAACCTGAAATGTTTATAGATAATTGCATGACACATTTGTTGAAGTAAGCAGACACTATAAGTGCTGACATTAATTTTATTTATATTTATAAGGAGGTCAAAAGTCAAAAGTCCAACATTTTTATTTAATTAATTTTTCATTTTATTGTGTCACTTCCCTGCTGTTAAACAAATTGGTATAGCAATCGGTATACTATGTTATTGAATACAAGTTACTGGCACTGAATCATAAACGTATTCAAGGGTAAGTTGAAATGTTCAAAAAAAAACTTAAATACTTAGTATATTTTGAATCTCGTTTAAAAAAATGTGTTGATTACGCCTAAAATACTCTAATGCTGGGTTGCATGAATAACCATAAAACATTTATTGAATCAATAGTGAGCTAATGGTCCCTTAAAATGATTTAGTGGCCCACGATTGGTCCATTAAATTTTATTGAACCATTAAATTAATTAATTTTACATACAACCTGGAATTACAAATATATAATAAAAGCTAAATATAATTTAAAAAATAATAAATACTTAACAAGTACACTACTATGTTTGTTTTAAAAGGTAAAGGTTAGAAGGATAAAATAAGTGCTGGGTGTATGGTCAACTCGACATTTCCCAGTATTTTATATTTTTATTACATTTTTTATATGATTGTGCAAAATAAATAATTTATAAAATAATGTTTTCATAAATAATAATTTTTTAGGTTAAAGGTGGCTCATTAGTCCCATTCTGAATCTTTATTATAAATAATATTACTGTAAATCTTTAAATAGATTAATTTTACAATTTGAAACCAAATAATACAAATGTATTCATTACAATAATGACTAATGTTGTATACATTAGGTAGGTAGTTAAATAATTCATATCCACTCAATCTGTAAAAAACAAAGCTATATTTACAAAATAAATTGTTTTGTTTATTATTAAGCATTATATACGACGTAGTTAAAATAAAGATACACCGTACCGCTTTTTTGGTCTAAATCAAAGGCACCTAGAAATCGTTGCAGATACGTACATTATATAAATACATATTAGTAAATGATATAATTAATTATATTTGATATTTCTGTACCTACTTAGGAGCTCCTTTATTAATCGACTATTAGTCCTATATAGTATCTGAACTTATATTTTATTTCCATTGCATTTCTCCGGTCCCTCCTATCCCTGCCATCGTATCTAACTGTTCACCACCAACACTACCTCTCTCCCATATCATTCTTGTTTCTGTACAGACGGTAACTTCGTATGTTCGTGTCATACACCAAACACACGTATCTAAATTCAAAACAGGGAGGCAGTGAGTAGCGACACCCCTGTATGATGATGACGGCCATAACAGCCATAAGAAAATCACGTCGAAATGTTCATTAAAACGACAATACGGGGCCCACTACCAATTGCAAATTTGACCCCGCTTTGTACCTCGTCTCACGTTAACCTCATTGTTGGTTTAACATCGTTTCCTACATTGATTTCCTGTCAAACAACTAATTTGTTTTCTGATAGGTGTTTAGTCTGCAATTTAATATGGAAATGTTCAGTATTTTGATTGGTACATTAACATTTTAGTTACGACTTACGAATGACCAACGATCATTTCTACAATATTATGATATGACTGTGCAATTACTGCCAAAAGCATAGATATTTATGCTAAAATTAAAATATCATAAAAATAGACAAAGTTCTAACATTCAAGTTTCAAAATAGATCAACTAACTCTAATAATTAATTTGATTAATATAGAAATTTGATGTACATTCTTTACGATATCTTGAAAAAATACATAAAATAAGCTGAATAAATGTGATATTTACTGACTATCATTACGGAATAACATTCGAAAAATCTCCATTCATATCAAATTTCATCTTAATTATATATTATAAGTAACATTTTCAATAGTATTTTGTGTACGTAAATCGAATACTCTATGTTAATTGAAATTATTTTTGACAACCAATTATAAGCTATGCAATTATAAATATCTACAACTCGTAAATTCGTGAATAACTGTTGGAAGTCAAAATATAAGTATTTTATTCAATTTAACAATGTATAAATAAAATATTTAATTTAAATATACATTATTAAAATTATTACATTTACGATTTAAACAATTTTATGTTATACATTTATTTAAAACTAATCACAATATTTGCAACAACATATTAAGTAGGTACCTAATTAGCTTTTTATTTAATTAATCGTATAAAGAAATGTATTATTCTATCTGGAAAAAGCGATATCAGAAGGAATAGAGGTTATAAATTTCCCTCAACATTTTTCATAGGTTAGCTAGAACCAATCATAAAATGTATCTCCCGAAATAATAACTAAAACGACTAATGGATGAAAACTCAATAAATCTACCTCAAATAATGACCTGAACACATTTCAGAAGCTCCGTGGACATGTTTATATGAAATAAACCTAGAAATATGCACCTTAACCAAACAATAGACATCTCATGCGATATATACAAAAGATACTACTAAAGTATACTGGAAAACTATAAAGACTACTATGAAGTCTATACAGATACTCCTAAAACCAACGATGAAGGAGGTTTCTCAATAAAACCGACTACAAATTTAGCTGTTAGTTTTTTTTTCTGGCAATACAGACAATAATATGAATGAGAAATATAGAAAATATCTAATACCTACACAGAAGTATACTGTACTCTCAATAATGAATGTTTGCAACAATTGTATACAATTTTATAAAGGTATATTGCAACAAAAATCCAAAACAAATTAGTAACAGCATCGAAAATAAACAAATATCACCTACTTATGCGGATAGGTACACACAATTATTTTTAAGCTGAAAAATTGCTTAAAGTAGCCACAACTAATAATGAAATATACTTTATCAATCATCTTACGATTACATAAAAATGTGTTGAAAGAATCACGAGTGTTAGGCAAATCATAACATTTATGGAGAATACAGAACATGAAATAAAGTTAAATTAAAAGAACTATCGCTAAATGGAAAACACACTGGTTATCAAGAATGGCTTATTGCAAAGGAAGAAGACCCAGCTAGAAACACATCCATATTATGTGAATACTTTGGTGTTGGACTGATAGTGCATATTTCAACTGAATTTTATAATCCTATCTATAATCTTTACAGTTTCCAACTCAACATAGGACACCGCTTATATGTCTCACACGGGACAGACCTAGAGGACATCCTCAAATTGTTATTTTTTATAAAATAAATCAATCTGTTTTACAAAATTAAAAAATATGTATAAATTAAAATTGCAACAAATATCCATTTGGTGGCCCAAGTTATAATAATTGTAACTTAGGCTTAAGTATTAAAGTTAGTAAAAAAATAAATATTACCAATCAATATTCAATTATTTATTAGTTATTATACACAGATACAGGCACCTACTATTGATTACTATACACTCCTATCTGTATATACTCATGCCTGTTTTTAAAAATATACGGCAGACTTTTTAATTGAAATCTTTAAATTTTTTTGACAGTTAATTTAACAGTCAAACAATATGCAATATTGTATTACTCTTTAGTCTTTTATGGGAATATAAATTAAAATTTTCATTCTTATAAATATTAATCTTTTACAAATATATATATATATAATTATTTCGCATTTTAGAGCCAACAATAGTTTATTAATATAATAATCATATGAATTATTAAATTCTCAGTACAATTATTATCATCATTAGGTATTTATAATTTTGTTTTTATTTATTCTAACATTTTTTTTAAAACAAATTTATTGATAATTGTAAAACATTAGGTATACCAAAGTAAATATTTAATATTTCAGAGATCTGAACTATTCAGCTAATATTTCACAAAAAAAAACACACACACACATTCTCGTGACACGTAGGATGCTTAAAGACCAAATGGCACGAGTTAATTAAACTACGTTATATTTAACCTCAAAATATTTGGGAATATTGCGATGATTTTGTTTATTTCGTTGTTGTTATAGTTTAGTTTTATTACATATTACATGTAGTCGTATCCCCTAAATGTCCACTCATTTGTTGGTTGCTTCTTCGTTTACTTGTAATAGGTCATCCTAAACAATATGCTCTTTCACGCGACATCGATGTATTATGTTTTGAGTACTTAAGGATTTTAATGATATAAGAGTAATGAGTATAGGATATGACTAACCTCAACTTCTAAAGTAGCAAGCTACAACAATCAATATCGACTTGAGATAGATAATTTCTTCCCAACCATATATTTTTTTAGTAATAATCAATAAGGTCAAACTAGTATTTATTACGATACTACCTATTTATTATTATTATTATTATTATAATAATAATATATATTTTATACAATTCCAAGTTAAAAAAAGTGAGCAAGTGAATACCATATCTGAAGTACAGTATAGGTGTCTCCTGGGTCGCTATAATGGATGGGTTGAATTTGACTTCATTGATAAAAACGATTAATTAAGCTTTTTTCTAAGCCCCAATTCACTGTTAGATGTATGCCATAGATAATGGAACATTTTAAAGCTTAGTATATTTTATAAAATATTGCTAAAGATGATCTTACTAATTTTACAAATACAAATTACAATTTTACAAAAATATTGAAACATATTTTATTAAACATAGGGATATATTATTAACATACATAACATAAATAAATAAATAAATATTATCGCATTACTTTTAGAAAAATACTTATAATGGTTGGAATATTAATTATAACAATAAATTATTACAACCTATAGAATTAATCTATAAGAAGTTTCGATATTAGTAAGTAAATCTACAATAAAAATACACGTGATTCAATCTCCATACATTTTATTTGGCCAAACTGATAACTATATTTTTAAAACAGCTAAATTATTTTAAAAGTACTTTCGTTATTTTAAAAAAGAAATATTTTGATAGTAAATATCTAAAGCACCTGCATCAAAATCTTTTTACAAAATCGTTTTACCCTTACGTGTGTCTTGTCGTTCAATATAAATATTTTCAGCACCTAACTAAATCATTTGACAAGTCCATTCAAGTGTTTCTTGACAATCAGTTGTGTAAAAGAAATAAATGTTTACATAAGTTATAAATCAATGTTTTTATTTTATTTCAGACTTTTAAAGGCGATGGTATCTTTGAATAAAACATGTGAAAAGAAGATACAGAATCAGTTGATACAGAAACACGTGACAAATCTTTTACCCTTCTTGCATTACCATCACCCACCATAACTTACATAAATAATGATGGTTAAAACTTAAATATAAAGTGCATTATCTAACATTCTGTATTATTCATTCTATTAAAAATATAATTGAGTCAACTTTCATCAACAATATAACAATATAATAACTAATAAATTATTTATCATAGCTATAGTATATCGGTATAGCTATGGGTATTTAAATTTAAAATTAAACAATCCCTACATTTTATGTTGTTAATCATAAACTTGAGATTATAGGACTATACACATAGGTATCAACATTCTCAGAATAACAAAATAATATTTATATATTATATTTTTTATATTTAAAAATAAGCAAATATGGTGTACAATGGTCAATGAGTGTTGGTGGATAATCAGTTTGGTGATTATTTTGCACTACTGTAAATAAGTTTAAGTTGATAGGTATGTTAAAATAACAAAAAAGACTTGACAAGAAAATTTGATAGGCCTTATAGAATTGTCGGATTTAGATAACAAATTTTTTATCCAAAACAAGAAGACTTCCTACAGGCCACATTGAACTCTGATTTAAAATAATGGTATAAAATAATTTGTAAAAAAGCTTAAAATTGACTTATTTTTAAAGAAACAGCATTATAAAGTTTGAGATTAAAATATTGAAAAACGGAATTCAATGCAGCCTGTAGAATATATTATTCTCTCTATTAGTTTAAAAAAAACAAATGATCACATTTAGTGGATTCTACAGGACAAGATCATCATTCCCGTAAAGTGTATTTTTGTGGACAAAATTACATTGGCAACCACATATTAACACATGCTTAATGACGAGTAATACTCATCTTCTACGGTACAGCAGAGTAGTTAACAACTTTCCTCCTTTTTTTTTGAGTTTCTAAAGACACTCTTTTTAGTAAGAAAAATGCTACAATCTTAGGGACTGTAGAAAATTGGATCTAATTTGTACTGTTGGGAGTTAAAACTTCCCGATACTTCACTTCTTTACAAAATAATCACGAAAAAACGGAAATATTTACACAAAATCAATTTTTGCTGATGTTATTTTTTTTTTTTGTAAATTTTAATTCAAAAATCGAATTTTTGTAGATAATTGAAATATTTACCAAATAAATTTTATAATGGTATTACCTAGATATCCTAAAATTTTAGACTATTTATAAACATTATACATTTTTTACTTTTTTTTTAGTTTTTATTCGACTTGTGTATAAGAAAGTTGTATATTTTGGTTTTATTTAGTGAATAAAAAACCATGATAATTGTATACAAGATTTTTCACAAGTTTTCGTCATAAAAACTAAAAATATATTTACATAGTCACAATTTTTATGAAAACACTTGAATTTAAAATTTTAATACAGTTTATCAAAATCATGAAAATATGAAAAAATATTTTGCAGTTACATTTTTTATTCAATTTTTAATTTTTATACCCGATATTTGAAAATTGAATAATGTTTCTTACAGATTTTGCTTACAAGAATTAAAAAGTTTAATGTAAAGACACATTCATTTTCTTACGAGTGTGTGTCCGAACATAAAATGTTGATAAAATTTATCAAAATCACAAATTGGTTTGTAGACTGTAGACATATAGACTGACGACCGTCTCCGCTCAGAGACATTTTTCATCTTATACGATGATTTATTATTGAATTCAAATTTAATACATCCTAAATCCCTTACAGAAATAATTGTAAATAATTTACACTTTACAGTTTACGCAATGACCTACTCAATGACAATTGGTATGCACGACACCTATAATACGGCTAGATTTGGAAATATTATCCCGGTTTTTTCCTTTAGTAATGAATTTATTCAAATTTTGAATCATACAGTTTTTAAGTTTACTCAAAAACCATTTTTGGAAATCCTTATATTTTGTATGCGATCGTTCCTCAGTAGGTGCATAAAGCTTAATAATTATAAAATACCTATCATGTATTAATGATTATCATTGACGAGTATGATAGACTTCCTACTCTCACCACAAACTATTGCTAATAGATATCAACTAATAAATGTAAATGTATTTTTATGAAGTTAAATCAATGAATAAATAACTCATATAATAAATGTTTCAATTTCGATTTAAGTGCGTTAAAATTTTCAAAAAAAATCATCTAAAATAGCAAAAAGGGGTTTTTATTGGGAAAAATTAGTTTATATCGTCACAGCTCCTACTTGAATGAAAAAAAATCTAAGTTTTTTAAAATATGGTCCTTACTCCTTAGGTATACTTAAAATTTCCAAAAATAATAATTTCAACAAATTCATCATTAAACTAAAGGATTGGGTAAGCGCGATTGGTGAATCCACACTGTATAAAATATCTATAGTATATATAGATAGTATAACTGTATAAGGTATATTATTGATGTGAAACTTGTTATAAAATTCACGCGTGCAGATATACCATAACCATATATACCCGCATACAAATCAAATCGGATTGTGACATTGTGGACTCCTAATTCTTACCCTTTATACAATATATTGTTTAAACGTATACACGACAATGTATGAATATTTTTTTATGTTAATAAGCTGGAATGTAATTAATTCACAGCACGATTTTTCTCTATAAACACTGAGTAAGTACAATGTATATATTTAAGTGGAAATCATGAACTTTTATAAAAAAAAATTACATTTTCATCATGCAAATGTAATAATAAAAACTATTTGATTAGCTTAATAGTGAAAAATATAATATAACGCATTGTAAAAAGTTGTATATACTTTTTTAATATATTATAATAACTTGAAAAAAAAATTAGTACAATGTATACAAACATATTGCACTCATTTATATAAAATCAGATTAAAATGTAAATTTCTTATAGTATAAATATAGACTTAGTTTTTTTTATAATAAGAATTAACTCAAAATAACACAATTACAGAATAACATAAGGAATTTCATATAATTCTATCTTAAATTAGTTAAATTAATCATAAAATTAAAAATTACTAAGAAATGTATTTTATTTTATTTAATAAATAAAATATAACTGTAGATTTATTTATTTTTTATATTAAGGCATATTTCCTTGGAGGGAATAATTATTATAATTTATGAACAATAATCGTCTTCAATTACAGTACAAAAAATATTAACCAATGACAATACTAGGTACCTACTCTCTTATATAGGTACCAACATATGTTGAACCAATAAAAACAAATCATAAAATAAATATATTCTGCAACGATGAATACTAAATTCAGCTATTAATAATATTATATCAACATTCACATTAAAATAATTTTACAATGTTTTCTTCATTTTTAATCATTAATCATGAAAAAATATAAACAAGTACCTACCCAGAAGTAAATCCATTATAAATAATTAATTTTATATACTGCATAAATAACAAATATTAACACTAAACAAAGATTAAAAATAATAATGACGGATACACTTCATATAAACGTTAGTACTTTATGGACTTATGGTCTATCAGTTAGTAAAAAAAAATTATAATAAAAAAGTCAACGTGAGTGTCATTAATGAATAATGGATGATTGCTCACATCAAAACTTATCTCTAAAATATTATGTACCTACCTATCTACCTATTTCTTATTATTAACGTCTGTTCATTAACGTGATTGATTAATATCAATATGTACAATTATGTATCTTCCCATTAACACTTAATATAATATAGGTACTAATTGTTTTAAACAAAGACATTTAGATACTTCATATCCAGCTTTGTTAAAATTTAAACTTCAAAACGCTCCTCTAAAATTAAAATAAACTGAGAATTTTAATTTAAAAATATCAAGTGAAGTTATGAAATAAAAGTTTATCATATTATCAAACTTACATTATTTGCAAAATGTATTATTTTCACAAGTTACAAATAATGTATATTAGGTCTTTTTATTGTTCTTTTAATATAGTTTTATAATAGTTTAAGACTGTTAGTCTTGAAATTGAAATACAAGGTTACTCACTTATATTACAATATTTATGAGTTAGGCTTTACTTAATATTGAACGTTTCTATTTTTATAAGTTAGGTAGGTACCTACTTAACATTTTTAAAATAACACCAGACAAATACTATAGTAGTAGTTCATAGTTCCATACAAGACCGTTTTCCAAGTACAAGTACTTTTATTTCATACGAATTTATAAAAATATTATACTACTAATAGACACGAGGACGAAGTTAGAAATGGACATAGCGACAATGTGACACGCCATTTATGAATCAGTATGACGGTATCTGAAAAGTGCAGCCTGCCAGCCTGTAGGTATGTTAAGTCACTCGTTCTGCAGTTACTTGTTCTCGTCTACCGATTAAGCTATACGCAGTACACGATGTAATTCAGTCAAGTTTAACAACTATAGCTATTGAGATTAAACCAAAAATATACTAGTAAGTAGTAATTACTAGGTATCTTGACACCGAAATTACGCGATCGCTGTACATCTCTAGTTTTTTTTTTCAATACAATCATAAATATTTCCTAAAATAACTTTGAGTGCATAAAAATAGGTACCTACATGGCTACATGGTATAGTACAGTATAATATTTAGATTTGTATTGTTATAGTGCAATGTTGTATAGATAAATGATATGTTTTAAAATATTCCCATCATAATTTTTATTGGCTGCTGGTTGTTTACCTCCTATAGTTCCTATTAATTATTTTTTTATTTAATATAAATAGATTTCGTTTAGAAATATTGGTCGTATAGATATATATTTTTATTCAATTCAGACCTAAAGGATTTATTACAATTCCATTTCAACATTAAAAGTTTACCGGATATCTTCCGAAGTTATAGAATATTTTTCAAACTGTTTTACTTATCAATTATCATAGCTTTGAAATTCGTATTAATTTTAATAAAAAAATTGTAAGCCACTATTTTTCCCCAAAGTCCAAGATGAACAATACGTTTATTGTTCATATTGGACTTTGCTTTAATACGAATGTCCAACACCACCGGTAACTGTTTCTTATCCAAGTTATTAAAAGAGATTATGCATTAACCAATACCTAAATTAATAATCAGTTATTATTTACAGATGTATACAGTTATAGGTACTTCTTAATAAACTAATACTTTCGAATGCAAATATGCAATAATAATGTATACAAATGTAACAATGAACAATCGAACCTACAGTTTAGGTTAATATTCAATGTACATAACTTATGATCAATGAATTAAATAACATTAGATCATCTATTTCAGTAGGTATATCCTATAACAAAATATATTAAACTACAGTCTCTAGATATTTAATCTCTATTCGTTTCGTAAGTACTTTTAAAGTACTTAAGGTTTAAAACACAAAATAAACACAACACACAGTAAACTTCAAATCCTCATTTAGATTTCTCATTAAAAATGTTATAATATAGTCGCATTAAGTATTGTATCTGTATGGATGCCTATTTAAAAAGATTTAATGTAGCCAAATTTACAAGGTCATAACCTTTCGACTTAATAAACGTATGCAAATTAATTGCATGATTTAAAAAAAATAATCAATAGAGTAGGACCCCTCACCCACCAATATTATTTTGAAGCAATTAAATATTATGTTAAAATAAATATAATATTACAGAGTCTAGGTATATATTTTATAAATTAGCAAATAATACAGTTGGGTGTAACATTGATCAATTATTTACGTACCTATTTTATATTTAATCAGTGGGTATATAATAACAACAATTATGAGGGGTTAGTACCGAATCCTGATCTTCACAATGATAATTTAATTAGATAGATAAGATCCGGTAAAAATGGACTTTTTTACCTTTACAATATCACTCATATAGTCATATTTTATAAGCCATAATACAATACAGTACATACCTATATATTATAGGTAGGTACTATTATATTACAGAAACACAATATCATATTATAAAAACTGTACAGAATTCTAATCCTATCTGTGCACTAACAAAACTGGTAAAGCAATATATTCAGTATTATAATTAAATAGCGTGGTCTGCGTGTTCCATACCGGCATAAAAATCCCCCAGGACTTATTAGTTTAGGTACATGTTATATACTTATATATGACGGTAGTTAAAGTAAGTTTCTTTACCGTTTGTGAAACGTAAGTAGAAGTAAAACTATTTTCTTCCTTACAATGTCTACTTTTTATAATTATATATTTGTTTTATTTTATTTCATATGCATAAAATAAATTCTGGGCTCACTGTGAACTTGAAATAATTAGTAATACACTTTTTTTTTATATAATTATTATTTCACCCCCCTCCCATCAGTTAATTTTAAGACAGAGCACCAGTTTTGTTTAAATAATTTTATGAAAAAAAAAAATAATCAATTAGTGAGTGACATTATTGGATGAGTTCTCACCTCAAGTGTAGCCTGCTGTAATTTACTCTAACCATATAAACTTATTGTGCCCCTAAGGTACAAATTGTTTATCTCAAATAAAAAAAAAAAAAAAAATTATTATTATTTATTACTGTTCTGATAAACTCTATGGTCAAATACTTTAATTCGATATTTTACCCAAAATTTTTTAGATACCTATATATTTCAAATATTTAAATTCATAAAACATACAAATTTGTAAATACAAAATCTGTCACGATGTCAATTGCACCTACAATTTTTCAAAACAATTTTTTTTTATATAGTATTTATGTCATTAAAAATTTGTTTATGATATTACCGACTATTCTATTATGTGTACCTAATACGATTTAGATATATTTAACATAATGAAATAAATATCAAGGAATTAGATACGCAATAATTGCAATATATTTATAAATTCTTAAGTCTAAAACTAGATATGTCGGCATATACTATAATTGAAAGTGAATGCGTAGGGCGTAGCGTTATTGTTTTCTTCTGTAATATTAATATAAAATAGAAGGCTTTTATAAATTTTCTTATTTTCTAAATTTTACTCAGAATTGTGTGCCAGTGTATATTTATTTATACAATAATACAATAAACCTACTACCTATATCAATAGTATTTTTCAGAACAGTTGGTAAGTAATATTGGTATGTATATAAATTGTCAACAAAAATATCGATAATTAAGTTTACCTATATTAAACATATTTACATTAAAATATTTGAATATAAAGAGTATAAAATACGAGTACGTTCATACAACCATATCCCATAAGTAGTACATACACGCATACCCACGTTTATGTATACTAGCTGAGTGGAATTTAAATTAGATAAATATTCCTTAGTTACAAAGTACCCAAAAATAATTATTGTCACTCGGTTTCCCAATACATATCAATTACATATCGGGTATTAAAGGTAAATACACTACTGTCAGAAGTCAAAACGACCCGAGCTAAACGTTTCTGTAAAATAATCAATTGGTGTCTGATAATCGAGGGTTACGAGTAAAAAAATATATCTACCTATATACCACGTGGTGCAAAATGCAAACAAAGTGAAAAACGTCAAAGAATCGCACGAAAAAGTTTACTCAGTATATATCATATATTATATATATTCATTCCTAACCTTCGAAACCGAGTCTTAGACGACGCCACACATCAATAATGCAACGGGCCCACACCGTCCACGTATCTTTCACTGCAGGGACCTAGCTGCAGCAGGAACCGTTGTCTACCTATATTGCCAATAATAATGTCATGAGATTTTATTATTATCCTCCGTGGCCTTTGTTCAGTGATAACACATAAACTATATAAGAGCATACTATATGCTTCGCAAGTCGTAACTGATGAATATTGTATTTTACCTCATATTTTTCTACCCCATAATATAATATATTGCTCTCCGTATTCATATTCACTAGCACTGCGTTATTTTATAGCATTAACAATTTCATCAAATTGTAAGGAATGAAAAAAAATTATATACTTACGTCTTCTCACGTCTTGGTACTATATAACCCTTTATTTTTTCGCTTAATTTATACTGCTATAGACCCGTGGTTCCCAAACGGGGGGGGGGGGGATTCTCCTCATGAGGAAATTTAGATAAACTGCACGGGGGGAATAAAGTGATAATGAATTAATAACGAAAATTTTGTAGTTTAAACAATTATGTCATTTTACAATCAGTAAAATTGAAAACATTAAATTAATATTACTTATAATATTTATTAAATTGTAGGTAGGTATTCAAAAATATATTATTAATTATTAAGTTGATTTAGGTATATTTTATTTTTTAAATTATGAAAAAAGAAAAAGTTATTATTTGTATAATAAATAGTTATTTTGTATCATTAAAAAAAAAGTCACCGTAACTCAAATTTAGGGGGAGGCGTGAGTTTTTGAAAATTTACAAAGGGGGTGTAGAATAAAAAAGGTTGGGAACCACTGCTATAGACTATAGAACTACTCTCATTTTGGCTAGCATAACTATAAATAAATGAAATTAGAAATATTAAAAAAAAAATAGTTTTTGAAAATCAAATATCGCTTATTCTATTCCGTTTCTCCAATTATAAGTATATCATTTATTCACGAACACGCATCGCAACTGCATTTATGATTGATTCGTATTAACGCGTGTTTTATTGGGCTATATAAGGTACCTATATAATGTATATAAATAATTTGTCACGATCGCCACGAGAGATACTACATGAAAGCTGATAGCAAATCTTGATGTGACATCGACGACTGATTGCGACGGTCACTGTGATAAGTCGCAGTAAATCTCTTCAAGAACTTCTTTCGATAAACGCTTGTTTACAACTCGTGTTAAACTCGACTGTACATACTATCATATTATGGTTTATAAAGAATTACAATTAAACATATTGTTTAAATAATTAGTTTAAACTGTAAACTGTTAACGCACTCAGTTTTGGAACATCTAATTCAGGCTTTATTGTAAGGTGCAGTAGGACACTAATTGTGCATTAGGAAATATAAAATGTGCAGTTGGCTTAGCGAATATGTACACTTGAGAAATACAACAAAAATGACTTTGCCAAAATTATTTAAATTATGCATGACGTATTATTGTGTTGTTTTGCAAAAATTTTACTAGACCGAATTGACATAAATGAAGAATTAGTACAAGTTCTTAAGCCATTTATTATTTTAGGCACATTGACACAAGACCAATTAAAAAAAGTACACAAGTTGATTTGAACGGATTTAGACTTATCAAATTTTGTATTCAAATACAAAATTGACAACCTACGTAAAATGTCTATGGCCTTTTTTGTTGAACATCTTTCTAAATCTGGATCATTTAACACCTTACTAACTATTTTTTCTTGAGTTCTCGCTGCTAAACCATATAGTGCAGATGTAGAGCGTCTCATCAGCACAAGTAACATTATAAAATCTGCTGATAGGCAAAATTTGCTCGTTTAGTCGGAGAATGAATATTTATTTGTTCATTTCAACATGCCACCTTTATCCTTATGGGACCCAAGAGATGCGGTTTTATCGTGGACTAATGAAACATGTCACCGAGTAAAAGATACTCCTAATCCTAAAGCACGCGAACAAAGTTGGTTCAAAGGAGTGTTTGCAGACGCATCTCAAACTCAAGGTCTAAAAAGGGATTTACAAGATATTGAAAATAATAAAGCGGAAAAGCATTCCAAAAACAGACAATTTAAAAAAATAATTTTCATCCATAAATATTTAAAAATATTATTATTATTATGTTTGATAACCAATTGTTTACTCAATAATTCATAATAAAATTAGTTTGACAATTTTTCGTGTTAAGTTTTTTTATATAATTTAAATAGTGTATTTAGTATGGAGTCCTCCACTTATTACTGTAATATATATTTTATTAGTGCAGTTGGAAAAAATCCTTACAATTAAGCCTGATCTAAGTCACATCGGACGATATATTACTGTAAATATTCGTTCGCCTTGCGAGGTTCACTTGAAAATCGAATTCTTTTATTTTGAATTGTTTTATTAAAATAAAATGAGAATAAAAATGTAATCACAGTAAAGGTAATGCACTATGTAGGGATCTATGCAACAATCAAATTATTCTACGAAAACAATTTCATGTAGTACAAATGTTTAAGCGTCGTGCAAGGAGGTTATAATATGAATATAAGATGTAACCAAAAGTTTATGTTTTGTAAGGACCGTGGTATAGATTTCAGTGTCTAGTTGTGCAGAGGATACACGAGTGCGCCCAGCACTTTTGAAGATTTCCACTTTACCGCCCGGAATATTAGGGAATCCCACTTCATTGCCCGCTGGATGGAAAAAGGCCGCTTTCCAACGCTTTAACCGCTATCGAAAACCAAACTTTTGAAGCAGGCGTGAAAAAAATATTTTTTCAATGTTATATTCCAATAAATTCTTCTTTGGAAAACTTTTATAAAACACGTATGTCTGGTATGGAAACTAAGCTTTAGCCCCTCCATTGTTTTTCAAATTGAAATACATTTATATTTTAAATTATTTAAAAATAAGATATAATACAAGAGTTTCAGTGTAAACTCAGAAGTCAGAACTCAGAAATGGTGTTGAGATGTTTAAAACAAAGATCATCAGATCATCAGAAACAATTTATAGGTTCTAAGGTAACCCAAAAGTTCTTAAAATTGGAAATCTTCCCATGTCTAATAATATAATCAGTATTAATCACTGACAAATGTTGAGTCCCTAAGATGATTGTAGATTTCATTTATTTATTTTACAATGATGTATTTTTTATTTTATATTTTAATTTTGTATCTGCTCACACGAAATAAGTTAAGAAAATGCTTTGAATTTCCATTTTTTGGGTGATTTTTGGTATAAAATTGGATCTAAATGGTATTTTTAAGAAGTCAAAATCGAAAGTTCTAGTCATTTTTAATAGCGTCGGATAACTAAATGAAGAATTATGAGAAAACGGATTTTTTCACGCAAAACCAATTTTTGACAAAATCAATTTTGTATTTTTATATTAACTCAAAAACAAATAACCGTAGATACTTGAATTTTTCACTAAATGTTTATTATTTTTAAATTATATTGACTCTTTTTGAGCTACTAATAGATACTTTAAGTACTCATATTTGTTTTGTTTTTTTTTTTATAAGTGTCGATAACAATTTTTCGTTTGGTCAAAAAGTTTGAAAATTTTTTTCTACCTTAAATTAAATAAAAAGTTTACCAAACAATCACATAAGCTTTAAAATTTTAAAGAAATTGTGAAATTATGGATATTCATTTCTCTTTGAACAATCGTCTTATTTTGTTTCATTTCAAAAACAAATATACAAAAACAAAACATACATTTTCACCAAATATTTATTTTATCAATTTCTATACATGTTTAGTATGCCTTTATCCAAATATTGTAAAGCATTATCCTTCAAGAGTTCGGTTACAACATATATATTATAAGACGTTAGAATTAAGGGCAAATTTTCAATTGAATCCGAATACAAGATGCCTTCTAAACAATGTAGCTATGTTAAAAAAAAATAATATTAAATATACCTACCGTCCAACCTTTACTTTATATTGATTTTTAAAACTAATTTCTATAGGTACTTACCTATTAATAATCATACAAAATCTAAAAAATACGATGTGACATTATCAAAAAACGGAGAATAAAGTGAAAAGAGACTGTAAAGTTAGATTATTGTTTCACTAAGTCACAGTGACTGAATGCGTAGAATAAAAACTATGGGTAAAAAGTAGAATACATAATGCAAATATAAATATATAACAAGTCGTTAAATACTATGTAATTTATTAAAAACCAACGATAACCCAAACCGTATTCACCAAATATTCTCATCTCCTTTTTTTCTTCAACAATGCAGTTATTCGAAATCTAATTTTTGGATTTTTTAAATCCCTATACATAAACATAATATTTTCAAACACTCGTTTTTGAGTTAAATTACTCAAGTATCCTAAATACTGTTAAATAACTTAATGCACCAAAGATAACGAGTCCATCCTAAAGGGTTTGGTAGGTATAGGAACCTATGATCATATGAAAATTATAGTAATTAATATCAATATATTAACAATACAATTATTTGTGAAAAAGGTCCAGGTATAATAAATACTAGATTCAATATTATATATATATTATATATTTGTAAAACCATTTTTAGGACTATTATCTTTATTGTAAATATTTTAATAACTAAGAAACTAGTAAACTACTCATTCAAATTTTGAACTAAATATAGGTTAAATACATGATTTTCAAAAAAATTATCCACTTATTAATTTACATTAAAAATGGTGGTGGCATTTTCATTTGAAAAACAGAGGATTGTAACACCACAGGACACTTATTAAGTAGCACAAAAATTTCAAGAAATTGAAAACCTTGTCTTGAAATATATCTGTACATTTAAAAAATCCAAATATTAGAATTTGCATAAATTCTTTATTAAAGAGCATATTTGGTGAATCCCTCTGTATAGAATAACTCATATCAAACAATATCAAAATATTGAAAACTATACAACTAGGTTTATTATTTTTAAAAATTATGAACAAACAATATTATTGAATAGTACCTATTACTATTATATTATGATACATTTCATCTGGACTCAGCCGAGGATTGCGTACAAAAAAACCAATTAAATTAAAAACTGATTTTTTGCTTTCACGACGTTTTGACGAATTTTCGAATTTACAAAATCAATTTGTTCCACGTAAAAAAATTATTAAATAGGTTGCGTATATTTTATAGTTGAAATTAATATATATTATAGTGATCAATAAATAAATAACTTGGTTAACTTCGAAAAAAAATCATTTTACGTTTATATTACATACCAATAAATAGTGAGGTACCTATAGAAAAATATCAAATAACAACATTTATAAACACAGTACTTAAGCTATAAGTAAAAGCTATACAAAAGATATAAAAATAAAAATAGTGATTTCATATTATTAATAACGACGATACGCCTATTTTTTTACTGGTGTAAATATTTAAGTATTTTTTGTTGTCTTCATTGGGCAAGCCTACTAAACGTTATGCAATAAAAAAGGATAGTACATTTAATTTTCAGTTCAAATAATACTCGTATTAATTGTGTCCAGACGGCTTTTTATTCACGTCAAAATTCAAGCAATTTCTAGTTACATTGAGCGGCAGCTATACGATAAAACAAATCAAACCATTTTAACGATCAAAAACGACTTAAAGCTATCACGCCTCGTAAAATAATAGGATTTTGATTTTTTTTTAAGAGGAAAACTTTTTTTGGGCCGCAGTAGACTGATTTTTTAATTATCTTCAAATAATGCCAGAAAAAAAAAATTATTTAAACGTTTATGACAACTTTTAATAGGTACCTAATTGAGTTTTTAAATTAAAATCAAATGCAAACTGTCTAAAGGGGCATTGCCGTTTTCGACCAAAAACGTACCCTTCCCTTTTCAAGCGATTCACTTTTCGACCAAATTAAAAAGTTCAATAATAATTATTATTATATACTTTAGATCTTTATGTTATACTCATAGAAAATTATTAAATATTTATTATACCTAATAAAAATATATAAATAAATTATAATAATTATAATATAGGTAATATGAAATTGTTGTCAATAATTATTAAACATAATAGTAATATGTGTATAGTGTGTATAATATATTTAAAAATCGGGTAACTGGATGGCGCTCTGCTGTACAGTAGGTTACAGCTTACAAGAGGGTCACTGTATAATGGATTGTATATTTGTATTAAACTTGAATTCAATGATATAATGTCATTGTATACGAAAAAGGTTCTTAGCGGAGACGGTTTGTTAGTCTGGATATTTTATATTACAATTATTAACTATAGCCTGTAAGCTTATCTGTAAATTGCTCAACTTGTATAGCTAAGGATTAAAAAAATACAAAGTTCCAAGTAAGTAGGTTATTCTGTAAAAAAATCTCAAAAATATAAATCATGGTTTTTTTTAATAGTTATTTTATGTTCAAATTTGGAAGAAATTACTTATTAAATAACCAAGAATAACGATTTAAGTTATTTTGTTGTAATATTATAATATTAATTCAACGTATCGGCTACCGTATTAATAATACCTAATAACAATATAAATATAATATAAAATATCCACACTGACAAACCGTCACCGCTCAGAATCGTTTTTCGTATACAATGATATTATATCATTGAATTCAAATTTAATACCATCCTTTATGTAGTGACCCCCTTGAAATCTACCGTACAGCAGAGTGACATTCACTTATTCACCCTTTTTTTTTCTTTGAATGTCAATAAAATCGTATTTGTTGGGTAAGAAAGCTTGACAATTTAATACAAGGCTCTTAATATTTGTTACAATAACATTAATTTAAATATTAAAAATCCACTTGAGATCTGTTATTGTATTTAAGAATTATTTTTGCAAATCATTAGTTCACCATCACCAATCACATACCTAGTATTTTAATATTTAATGCAGCTATATTAGTGATGAAACCAAAAAAGTTATTTTTCAATCACGGTTTTTCATTACCTTAACATTTAAAATCATAAAAGTATACGATTAACCAACGCCTAATGTTTTTGCAATTTTTGTACTTGGGATAATATAACGAGTAGATGTAATATCTACAGTTATTTAAATAGTATTCAAATTGTGTTAACAAGTAAACAAAATTCGATCACGGAATTGTTCACGCAACATAACAGTGAATGGGTAGATACCTAGGTTTTACCTAATAAAACAAGTCCATAAATTTATTTTGTTTAGGTACGAGGCGAGTTTAGCTGCTCTAAATAGAGAACACAAAATATGTTCAATTGTAGTTTAAACTTTAAGTAATACTTGATGTGAACTTGGAGTATTCAAATTGTTGTTTAATCATTCTCTTCGGCTGGTTTAGAACTTGACTTAATATGTACATGCCTTAATAGTACTTACATTAAGTGTGATAATTATTATGAGAATGGTGAATTTCAGAGTAATTACATTGAGCAATTCGCATAGATATTTTATAAAGTACGCAGAATTTTCGATTGGTCTAGAGCAGGGATGGCCACTAACCTTAATTTTGGGCGCCGCAAATTTATAAAGCTAATTACAGTTAGTACATATTATATCAATTTATTTTCACACTTCCTACGTCCTACACATATACACTACTATTTTTAGATTTAATGCGTTTAATGCTATTCAAGCGTTGTGTACAATGATTTACACACATAAGTAGTCCCAAAGATTGAAATAAGTCTCTTGCACACACTTTTGTTAGTGGGTATTTTTCTTCTGGAACATGGGCTACACAATTTGGGCTACACATCTGTAATAACGACTGTAATGATAACGAAACTGACAGCGATAAAAACACTATCTTACAATTTTAACGGAATTATATTTATTAATTTTAGTCTAAGCTTGGGTAGTTGGTTCAAGAGCCACACGAAACTGATTTAAGAGCCACATGCGTGACCTGGTCGAGTGTCTTAATATTTAACCAAGAACTCCCACAAACACACAAAATAAATACAATAATTGCAATCGTATTATTTTATTGCTAAGTATATACCTGTATAGCGTATATTATCATATACAGTATTCAGTTAATCCCGGAAAAAAATGAACAACAATTTAAAATATTGATCATGAAACTTAAAAAATATTAAGAAAAATTTATATTTAATATAGTTTTTAAAAATATTGAAATATAAAAATTAAATTTCTTTTAAATTTTTTTTTTTATTAATTGCATAAAATGTTGTGAAAAATTGTATTTTTAAAAAAGTTGAAAGTTTTTAAAATAATGAGTGGTTGCAATATATCTTTTATTCTCATCGTTATATGATCTATTTTTATATATTAAATAGAAATATACAATATAACTTGTGGTATAATATAGAGTGAAATAAATGTTTGTTACTGGAAGCTCCCTATGTAAGAAACATAATTACCTTTTAGGTGACCATAGTCCATAGGTGATCTTTTCAAAATTTATCATAAAATATAATAAGTGGTATAATATAAAGTAAAATAACTTTTCATTACTGGAAATTTCCTATGTAGACCTTTTAATACTTTCATACTATTATTTTATTGAACAAAATTTAGTCTGTAGACAGTCACTGAAGTGTTAGTGTTTATTTGAACGAACCATTTATGTTAATATATTATAGACAATTAGACTTATTGTCTTTTTTTCAGGTTTGCAGTGTTACCGGTGATTAATTATATTCATTTTTTTGTCATAATCAAATTTATTTTTTCCGTGTTCATTTTTTCCTTGGTCTATTTTACCGATTACCGTGTATGTACACTATACAGAATACTCCCTGTTATTTTTTAGATTTAAACATTCCAAAGGTGCCGTCACGAACATATAATAGGGTGCCGTATAAATGTAGATTCCTTATGTATTTTAATCGTTATCACTTCTTTTGTTTCGGTCACTATATATCCATTATCCTGTCACACTACCATGCACAAAAACGATTAATCAAATTTATATTATTACCTTTACGTGGCCACCACGACCACCACTGACGCCACAGACGGACTACAGCCGCGGTCTACGTGGCCCCGTAGGCCATATACGATTTCACGCACGAGACAAGAAAATTATGGGTAAGTGACAAACATTCCGAAATCGAGCAAATTGCTATATATTTGGTATTAATGTTTTAATATTTCTCTCGTCCTTTACCGTTTCAAAATCAAAATAGGTAAGTGGTTATTATAATACCGTGAACATCAACCAATAGATTTGGCTTTCAAGTAACAATGTTTTTTGCTTTTACACTCTATAAGTCTAAATAATCCTATTTCATACGGACGAACGAATGTTTGCACGCGACGAAAACACGACGACGAGTGTACCGCGGCGAGCGTGTTGCACGGCTATAGCGGACGGGAAAACTGACTACACCGAGACTGTAGTAGCGGGAAAATCGGCGGTTTCCCCGCAGGTCACGTGACAAGCGTTTTCTTTTTTCGTACCCGTTTTTAACGACACAATCGCATGACCACTACCGTGTTGTCTGATGTTGTTTTTGTTTTGATTATTATATTTTTTTTTCTGAAAAAAAATCACACCACTAAACTGGCAGTGTGCAGCCACCGCTGACAGCTAAACTAAATACACACCTACTAAATAATGTATTCTAACTTTTAGTCATTAGAGTAGGTAGGTGGGTTTGATTTAGTTTGATTTGATTTAATATTATTATTGTTAACTTCGGAAATCATTCCTTACACAAGCTCGTGATTCCTGTTTGAGCTTATTATTTTAACATTTCTCTTAGATTCAAAAACCTCGAGTTTAATACATAGCAACTACACAATTATTTTCTAATTTTGTATTATACATAATCAAAAACCATGAACAATTATACAACTTACCTACTTCACTGCACTTAAACTCAAAAAAATTTTACCCACAACTACGACTTGTGACGACTAAAAAGTAAAAACCAATGTCCGAAATCAAACAAATATTTCTGGTCTATAAAAATATTGTATTAAAGTTGAAACAATTCTAACCTACCTAACCTAACAGACTATAAACAATACAAGTGTAAAAATTAAATTTAAAACGGACCAATATAAGCAAGAGAAAGTGGTCACTGTGTCATATATCCCTTTAAATCCAACACTCAACTATATATTATAGTCCCGTTGTTATTGTATAGGTAACACCTGCGTGCTTTAATAATTATTATCACTCACATGCACGACGCATCCCCGTTGATTATTAGCGACTGTCTGGGGGATGATAACGCTCCCCCCTTAATCACTCCAGCAGCATATCAATGTGTGTAATGAAAAATCATGATAATATTATTGTTATGAGTTATGACTCATAGTCTGTATTTATTTTGATATTAATAGTTAGATATTACCTATAAAATATACCTACTATTTTAAGTAGGTACCTGCGCTTCAACACTTGTCACTTGCGCATAAATACAGCACAAACAACAATTATTTTGAGATACCACCATTATACAGTGACCCATTTATACAGATGAGCGACATCCACTTACCTGATCTTTTATATACGTACATTTTAAGTTAACATTTGGATGAAATTTGAACGCAAGGGCGACCGCAGGGGTGATAGGAAATGCTACCCGCTATTTTAATTAGGTACTATTAATTGTTTTATCACTTGTAAAAAAAAATAGTATGTGCTGCATTGTAGTAAGAACCTAATGTGAAAAAAGGATGTGTGTGCAATATATACGTATTTACCTCTTCTTTTTAGTTATATAATATGATTTACTATTTATGTATATTGCATACACACTCTAAATTATTACCTTCTTATATTTATATATGTACACATACGTAAGAACATATATATATATAGATATATAGGTTAGGTTAGGTTATAGGTTATTATACTGAATACATATTATTATATAGCTCATCACGTGTGACTAGCGACTGCCACTAAGGGAGTAAGCAGGGAGAGTGGTCAATGGTCGATGCATGTCGTCCAAGCCGATGGAACAGTTTATTTAGATAAGAATATAAGAATATATGACCACAGATGTCTGTTATAATATAAATATCAGTGGACTGTATATACCATATTATAATCTATAATATAAAAATGAATCGCAAAATGTGTTGCTAAGCGTAAATCTCGAGAGCAGCTGAACCGATTTCGCTAATTCTTTTTTTATAATAATCCTTGAAGTACGAGGACGGTTAGGTTAAGTTTTTTTTATTGTTATAACTGTTATTGGAATGCACATTAAAAAGTTCAAACTAAAATTCCCAGAATCTAAAACAGACAAAACTGTTCAAAATAGTTATAGGTAGTTCATTAAAAAAAGATTATTCATAGCGCACCAGCTTAACAAAGTTCAAGCCTATACAAAAAATTCGACTAGTTAGTACCCTTCCTAAAAATAAAAAATTGAAAAAAGGTATTGGCGCCCGCGGGCAAATGCATTTTAGAAAATAACAAAAAAATTAAATAGTAGGAACACACTTAAAAGAGTTCAAACTAAAATGTCAATAATCTTAAACAGAAAAAACTATTCAAAATATTTAATTCATTAAAGAAGAATTTTTCCTAAAGTACCAGCTTATCAACGTTTAAAAAATTCAGCTCGAGTTAAAATCATAAAAAAAATTTGAATGGAGGTGTTGGCGCCCGCGGGCAAATGCATTTTAGAAAACAAAAAAAAAATTTAGAAAAAATAAAATAGTAGGATTGCACTTAAAAGAGTTCAAACTAAAATGTCAATAATCTTAAACAGAAAAAACTATTCAAAATATTTAATTCATTAAAGAAGAATTTTTCCTAAAGTACCAGCTTATCAACGTTTAAAAAATTCAGCTCGAGTTAAAATCATAAAAAAAATTTGAATGGAGGTGTTGGCGCCCGCGGGCAAATGCATTTTAGAAAACAAAAAAAAAATTTAGAAAAAATAAAATAGAAGAATTGCACTTTAAAGAGTTCAAACTACAATGTCCATAAACCTAAACGGAAAAAAATATTCAAAATATTTAATTCTTTATAGGAGGATTATTTGTATGGTACCAGCTTATTAATCTTTAAGAAAGTGTGCTCGAGTTAAAATCATAAAAAAAATTTGAAGGGAGGTGTTGGCGCCCGCGGGCAAATGCATTTTAGAAAACAAAAAAATTAAATAGTAGGAACACTTAAAAGAGTTCACACTAAAATGTCCATAATCTTAAACAGAAAAAAATATTCAAAATATTTAATTCATTAAAGAAGGATTATCCGTATGGTACCAGTTTATCAATCTTTAAAATGTCAGCTCGAGTTAAAATCATAAAAAAAATTGAAGGGAGGTGTTGGCGCCCGCGGGCAAATGCATTTTAGAAAACAAATAAAAAATTTAATAGTAGGAAATCACTTCAAAGGGTTCAAACTAAGATGTCCATAAACTTAAACAGAAAAAACTATTCAAAATATTTAATTCATTAAAGAAGAATTATTCCTAAGGCACCAGGTTATCAACGTTTAAAAAATTCAGCTCGAGTTAAAATCATAAAAAAAATTTGAAGGGAGGTGTTGGCGCCCGCGGGCAAATGCATTTTAGAAAACAAAAAAAAAAATTTAGAAAAAATAAAATAGTAGGATTGCACTTTAAAGAGTTCAAACTACAATGTCCATAAACTTAAACGGAAAAAAATATTCAAAATATTTAATTCTTTAAAGAAGGATTATCCGTATGGTACCAGCTTATCAATTGTTAAAAAAGTCGGCTAGAGTTAAAATCATAAAAAAAATTTGAAGGGAGGTGTTGGCGCCCGCGGGCAAATGCATTTTAGAAAACAAAAAAAAAATTTAGTAAAAATAAAATAGTAGGATTGCACTTTAAAGAGTTCAAACTACTATGTCCATAATCTTAAACAGAAAATACTATTCAAAATATTTAATTCATTAAAGAAGAATTATTCCTAAGGCGCCAGCTTATCAATCGTTAAAAAAGTCGGCTAGGGTTAAAATCATAAAAAAAATTTGAAGGGAGGTGTTGGCGCCCTCGGGCAAATGCATTTTAGAAAATAACAAAAAAATTAAATAGTAGGAACACACTTTAAAGAGTTCAAACTACAATGTCCATAAACTTAAACGGAAAAAACTATTCAGAATATTTACTTCATTAAAGAAGGATTATTTGTAGTACACCAGGTTATCAATGTTTAAAAAAATCGGCTAGAGTTAAAATCATAAAAATAAAGGTGGGTAAGTGGATTTCGATCTGCTGTACAGCAGGTTACAAGGGGGTCACTGTAATGGACGGTGTTAAATTTGAATTCAATGATATAATATCATTGTATAAGAAAAACCGGATGTATTATCTAAATACTGCAATACATATTAACTACAAGCTAAAAACTTGGTATCGTTTACATCATAATAGTACGAACAGTTTTTATGATCAGAGGAGTATCACCGTAATATATATGTATTAGAAAATGTATAAAAATGAATGTAATTTATAAAGGACGCAAAAAAATTTTATGAGAAAAAGGTCTTGCACGGACTCTACTATGTGATTGTAATTTATAAAAGATATAAAATAATGTTTAATTTAAAATAATATTGTGTTTGACTGGGTCTACAGTCAATATTAAATTACAAACTATAAAGTCTAAATGCAAAATGCAAATAAAAACATAGTCAGATATCTGTTTTAGTCTTTGTAAATATGTGCGGAAAAAAATTAAATTAAATACAATGTAAAAAAATGTGGGAAGGAAACCTTGAGAATTCTTTGACAATAGGATACTAAAACACAAAACCATATTTTAAATTAAGACTATTGATCTTATACATTTTCTATCTACAATAACTCATAAGTATTGAAAACATTATAAAATCCTAATAAAATTATATTTTGTAATATTTTAAAATACATCTTATAATTTGTTGTGGTAAAAAAATCATTAATTTATTTTGGCTGTATTTAAGTTTTTAATAACTATACTGGTACAACTCTAGCTGACAGTCTTTAAGACCGTGTTAAAAAAACTATGATAATTAGTTAACGTCTAATTTCCCGTCCTGTCCTATCCTAACCTAACCTAACCAAATTAATAATATTTAAATATTTTCTTTCATTGTTATGTTTACAATATCGAATACCTTGATAGTTAGTAAAAAAGGATCATCGCAAAGCTCACGACCTAGCTTCAACTAACCATAGGTTTACTTAACTAACCTTATGACTTATAATGGACACTGAATAAAAAGATCCTGAGTTGCAGGTTGCCGAACTTAAGTGTTTGATTATCAAGTTGAACCTTTGATTGTTGACACCTTAATCCATGCTATACATGGAGCCCATAGATAATAAAGATATGGATAGGCCACGTCTATGTTAAATACATTTGAGGCCACGTTCCCGGAGGGGAAGGCATTTGAGGCTCCTTTATATTGATAGTCGATACTCGATATGGGTATACTTTATTTGGCCTCAATTGTTCCCCTCGAAGACCGCTGATAAGACCATTATGTCCTATCCATATATTTATTATCTATGATGGAGCCATATCCAGCTCACTCTTGTAAACAATTTGAAGCACATAAAAGCGATCAACGAGTCTCTATTATCAGCATCTATCCTCTCACAACACACACTTGGAGACAACACATGCACATGAAAGGTTTTTTTTAGAACAATATTTTTAAAGATTTTTTTTAACTTTATGTTTTTTTAAAAATACCAGTATAATGTCGAGCATGGGAGCAACTTTATAATGTATTCAATTAATTTTATTTTAGATTTATTGAAACATGCTATGGAGGATGGTCCTGTTGGTCGTCCAGTGTCCGCAAATATATCAATTCATAATATGAAATCCCAGCCATGTCCCCCATACTCTGATATTAAAAGCCCATCCCACCTTCATATTCTCTATGCAAAAAGTAAATTTAAGACAAATTTGTAAATCAATGCACAGTCTCTCTATTGCATTAATATTTGTGATTTCATTAATTTTCAGTATTTTGTATAATTAGATTGGGAAAATATAAGACAATATCATTTACACAAGACTGTGACTAACACAATCATACTTTGATAAAAGTATATGATATAAGTACCTTCTGTATTTGAATTAATCGTTTTTTTCTCCGGTACTTTATTGGTGGACGGCACTTTAACTAAGGCCCCTCAACCTACTGAGGCAACCTTGAGGCATTTCCTTTTAGGAAATTAATTAAATCCTCAAACATAACCCTTAATTCAAGAGTTTGTAACTAATACAATCATAATATCATATGAGTATAGTACATTTCGTAATATTTTTTTCACTGTTAGTGAAATATTAAGTTTGTACTTCTAATATAATATATGGTATGATATTTATGGACGACACTTGCACCATGGCCCCTCGATATAGTAATGTGGCGACCCGGCACGTCTCTTTTAGATAAATGATTAAATACTTAATTAAGTCTTCCAATTTACTAAACATTTATATTTTGTAGATAATTTGAAATTGAAGAGAGACTGTGTGAATTAACAAAATATGTGGTGTAAAATGTACATTTGAACACGTGTTATAATGTATTATATTGAACTTTAGTTAATTTTTTATAATGTACTATAATAAACATTTGAACATTTATTACAATATACGTATAATATTATACATAGATTTCAAGTATGATTTTTTTTAGTTTTTTTTTTTTGATAGTTACCTACCTATTACAATACAAGATACTTTATTTTTATATTTTGAAGCAATATATGTTTTGGATTATTTAGATCTATATAAACTAAATTTCAGACCCGTAGTTTAGTATTTAAAGTTTATATGATCAGAGTCGTGGGACCAAATTTTTTCAGACTCTACTAGAATGTTGTAGTCAGTGGCGCCGAGTACGTACTTTAGGTGATTCAAATGAGTGGGTGGGTGCTTGTTGGCACTGGGATGTATAATAATATAATATCAAGTTATAATTTAATAGGCGTAATTGTAATTTGTATAAACATGTATTACATAGGTACCCAGTACCTACAGCTACAGTCTACAAGTTACACAAGTTTAAAATAAAATACATTAATTTACCGTGTACCGTGTTCATAACTGCATAAGGATTATTGATTAAGGATATTTAAACAAAGAATAATAAACATTATGAATAGTGAATGCGTGTGTCGTGTGTTCTATATTTATCTTTGGGCAATAACTATTGTATAGATTATTATAACGCGGACCTGTCAGCTGTCACCAGTTTTAATATAAATATAAAATAATAATACACGTATCAATCTATTTTTGTTTTATAAGAATAAAGAATAAGCTTGAACAATATTTATTTTTACTTATTTTATTTTGATATGAAACGAAAACACATTGTACATTAATAAATTGTACTTGGTATATAGTTGGTTCGAACTCTCTAAAACTGATGTTCGTCTCCATCTCTTGAATTAAAACTATTACTGTATTTGATTATAAATCATAAGCACCCTCGAGTCTCAAATCATTATTGTGTTTATTATTTTTATTTAAAATGTCTGTGAATTGTGATAGGTACGTGTAATAAAATTAGAGAAAATCTAGATAAAACAAATTGGCAGAGACACGTCGAGTCATGTAAAAAAAAATTAAAAAAAACAGAAATCAATACACCTTTATTGCCGATTACCCGGCCGATTGTTGCTATTCAAAATTTTTTTCAAAAAAAAGAAAAATTGATTAAACTTTTGAGTTAGGTAAGTATTGTTTTTATTAATATTGTTTAATTTTGTCTATAAATTACTATTTTTTTTTTTTTAATAGTCTGATAGTTATTAAATATTATAGAATCTATGTAGGTACTTATTTTTCTTTGTAAATACTTGATTTATTGAATACCTAATTCATAGATATAATTATATAAATTAGTAATTAAAGTAGGTAATTACTAAAACTAATAATTTTTAAGTAATAACATTAAATATTAAATTATAGTTGTATCTATATAAATAATTATCATAGCCCCCATATTATGTAAGTAATTAGGTTATAATATATTTTATTTACAATTATTTATTACATAAACAATTATTTTTTAAACCAGTTAAAAATGAACAAAAAATTAAAAACTATTTTACATTTTTATTCGATTTTTATTTTTTATACTTAATTAGGTAATATTATTATTGTGAGTTCTTTATTAATATTATACTATAATTATTTGGTTAATTTGACTTAAGATTTATTCGATGAATTTTGAATTTTGACTTTAGTATATTAATATTTTGATAATAAATAATATGTACATAAACTTCAATATATATTTTTTTTATCAAACTAATATTTATACAAATAATTTTAAATCCATTATTATTTATTTTCTGTTCTTAGTAAATAGGTAATAATGTTTACTCATCATTAATAATGTAAAAAAAAACATTGTAGGTAAATTATTCAATGTATTACCTAATTTTTTTGTTTTTCTTAATTTCAATTTTGGCTAAAATTTTAAGTTAACGTCGGCAACAGTTGTGGGATTGACCAAAGTATTATAGTGGTATTGATTTGGCAGATAATATAATGTAAAGGAAAACATTCAATGGAAATTAAAAACCATTACATATTTTTCAATAAATCAGGTGCTAAAAATTAAAAATGATCCATCATTACTACAAAAAGATGTTTTTAAGGTATTTTGTACAATATATAACAAACATATACAATTTAAAGTTTTAAGAAGTGAGTATATTCAATTATCTAAACTTTTTTTTCAATTTGACGTTGCCATACATTCCAATTTAAATATTCTTCATAAATATATTGAAACAGAAAAAGATGATAGTGCCCAAGATAATGAATCAAGCAATGATGAAGAACAGAGCCAATTTGGAGACGAAAACCAAATAGTGAACAATTTAGGAAGTATACTCAATATATTTCAAGTTTACCATACTTCTGGATTAGGAAGCATATTTCAAACATTGTTCTTAGTTTTAAAAATAGCTTGCACATTGCCTGTATCTAGTACAAGCCCCGAGAGAACATTTTCAAAATTAAAAATTCTCAAAAAAACGTTTACGTACAACTATTTCTCAAGATCGTTTGGAAGATTTAATGATTATAACATGTGAATCAGATGTTCAAATTAACAATGAAGATGTCACTAATATATTTGCAAGTTTAAGTTCTACATTATAAAAAAATCTAACTTAAACTTTTAAATAAATAAAAAAAGAAACATTAATGTAGTAATGTTATAATAAGATTGTATAATTAAATTAAAATGTATAAAATTATTCATAATCTAACCTATACTGCTAAAATAGTAACATTTATTTATTATTTATGCTTCAATATGAAAGCATGAATGTTTAAATGTATAAAGTAAAGTAGTGTTAGCAAGGTGTTCAAATTATAAAAATATTGAATATAAAATAATGTTTCCGTAATATAATTGGCTACCTATTTACTATTATAATTTATTTAAAACGGTAATGACTAATGACTAATGATATAATAATTTTTAGTTTGTTAATTAAGTTTGATAGAATTGTATTTTATAAACTAATATGTTATATACTTATATGTATGCACTTAACTTCTTTTATATTTTTAAAACAGATGAATTTACATTGTGAATATAGCTAACTTTCATTTGCCACAGTAAGAATACTACTTGCTGCTGCTTTATTAGGTTTTATCAGTAACATTATGTATGTATAGTACATTGTTGTATATATTATATTAAAATAATTTCATTGATACTTATATAGTTGTATGTTATATTTTGTTAAAATGTATTAACTATTGGTTATTGGTCCATCAAGTGGGTGGGTGGGTGGTAGATTCTAAACTAAGATGGTATTTTGAACCACCATTTTTGAAGGACCCTGGCGCCACTGACTTGTAGTTAAATTAAACTATAATAGGTATGTGGAATAACAGTACCTAACCTTCTATGATAATTTGTTTTGAGTATAATATTATCAGTAATAGCTCAAATTTAATACTTTTACGGTACTTAATACATTTTCCTAATATTTTAACAGAAATTATGAAGCTAAAAATATAGAAATACCTATACTATGTTACAGTCCATAGTTCATAGCTTTGTTTCATTTATAATAATAATGCTTTTTAATATACTTTTTCATAAATTAATATTTATTACAGTTGGCTTTTATGATTTGTTTGAACTATTAGTACGTATTTTTTTGGGAGATCCCTATTATTACAACACCGTTATCAATATGCGTTTTTTTGGGGGGGGTTAGTTCATTTAATTGCATATTTTCATGATTTCTTCGTATTTATGCTTATTTTCTTAAAATGTATTATATTTTCAGTTCATCCGTTAGAAAAATAGATAGGTACCTACCTACCAAGTGTATAAATAAAGAATTTTTTTTTGTAAACCAATTTGAATTATTATTTATTAATTTAAAAAATGTTTAATAAAAACGTTTTCATTCAGTATTTTTTTGAATTTTAAGTGCATATTTTTTAATATTTCAGTGCATATATTTGCCTGTTTTTAGTGCATACTTGCAGGCAAATATTTAACACTTTTTTATTGCATTAAATTCACAGCCCTGCTAATTACTTTTACTTCCAATCATAATACCTACCACAGTTAATGTTAAATGTCAAATTGTCAACAATCAACTGCTTCTTCAACTTGATAACATTTAAGAGGATGTCAAATTTTTAGCGCACCATTTATTTCTCTCTCTGACCCACACACAATCATTTTAGTGTTTTCTTAATCGCACATTTGGTATGCTACACGTGGGTCAAAGATAGAAAACAATTAGTGCACTGACATCCCAACCAGCAAATGATCTTTTTATTCTGTCCTATAAGTCAAGGTTGTAAACCTATATCAACCGATAACGGTATAGTTTCAGCCAAAGAGTCAAGTGACCTTTGCAATTCAAGATCCTTTCCTACATATTCGGCATTATTAACATAACTATTCTACCTTTACACTTTTTCTTCCCCCGCCTCTCACAGCTATATACAGGTTCAGCCACTCTCATTCCACACCTCCATATGATCGGTATTCTGTCTATCCATCTCTTCTTCAGTCTTCTCGCCCCTCATTTCCCCCCTAAATTAACTTCTATAGCCACTCTCACTTTCTCTTATCATACGGTAACCGAATCACCTAAACCTATTTTCTCTTGTTTTCACTACAATATGTACACTACCCTTAATTAATTAATTTCTTATTCTATCCTCTTTTGTACCTTAACACCTAACTTATTATTTTCATATCTGCTTACCTACCCTAACCTTACATTTATTTTTCATCTTTCATACACCAAACATTCTGAAATCCTGTTGACCCATTTCCTTATCTTCGCCATATCACACACTTCCCAATTCCTATTCACTCAGTCTCTAGTTACCTACAAGTCATCGGACTTGATTATCGGTGAAAATATTTAAATATCATTGAGCGAATTCCCTACTCGAAAGAATTATTTAAAAAAATATCATACCTAAACAATTTTCTAATTTTTTAACACGACTTTATTGATAGCCGGAATAGTGTTATACCAGTATAATTACAATACAAAAATTGAAAATTTTCAGGCAATACATCCCCTGATCAATTAACAATAATAAAAAAAAACCTACTGAAAAATAAGAAAATACCCCGTGACGGAATCAAAATCTGCTACGAAACTTAGTCTTCGAAACATTGAAACGTTCACACATTTCAGTCTGCTTATAATATATTATTCCCAGTTGGAAAATGTTCACTGACGAATACCATTTTTTAAATAACACGCATCTTGCAGTAAAATGTTCTACAGTATTCTAATGACCTATGCGCTACAGTCTACAGATATTATATAAACCTACCAATAAATACTTAATATTAGTGTTGTATTCAAGGATTTATTAGTTTTATTTTTATATCTATCAAAAATTACATTTATTCACAAGTCAGTTATCAACTAGAACTCGACTACGAGTAAGACAGCGTTTGGATTGTTCGGACTGGCGTATAATTTATTATTATTATACATTGCGCCTTTGGTAGGTAGTAGTAAACGTATATGCCTCTACGTTACCGAGTTAACAGATTTTCCGTGACAATAAATATTTAATTCAAGTCTAAAAAGTAAATTTAAGCCCCAAAATAATATGAAAACAAACTTACGCATAAACATCGAGTCTTCCAGTGAAACCTAGTTGTACTGCAGCACACGCTGTCGCCGAAGAAACAGCTATCTTCATCCGTCTACATCTCGCTCCATCTCCATCTCTCTCTACATCTCGCTAATTGAAACTTATCTAGTATAGAATACTAGTATCTTTATGATCTGTAATATATTCTGGTTTTCTATTTCAGGGGGGTTGTTCGATGAAAAAGATTGAAATAAGATAAAAATACAAATTGTTTTGGTTTTGAATATGAAAGCTATGAGATGATCGATATGAATTTCGTGAGAAATCTAGAAGTACTAGAAAACTGAGACGAGTGTGTTGAATGAAATAAATTAAAAAATTGATCAACACAAAAATCGCTTAAAAATTAATTTAATTCAAATAATGAGATGAACCTTATTAGATCATTTAAATTTTCCAGAACAAGCCCTCAGTTGTTGGTCGCATGCCAATTTTAACTTTAAACTAGACCACAAATTTATAGACATTCTATAATGCATTCTCCTGCCGGTGGCCCTAGACACTGTTGAGGAAATTATATTTCTTTGTTAATTAAATTACGATACGAATCATAATAGTTACGTTGGTACTTGTCCAATACTCGACTATCAGAATTTAAATTAAAGAATGTGATATACCTAGGTAACCTATCGATCGATTCTAAAACAGAAACTTAACCTGGGTACAAATAATATCACAATATCAAATAGTGAAAATTTGAAGAAAATTTCCTATAGATATATCCCGTAAAACCTCCAAAATAAAACGTACATTTAAGGTGTTCTCTCAAAACCCAAATGTTTAATGCCCGTATCCCGTATGCATAGTAAATGCATGTTTCACATTTAACGAAAACTAATGACTAATGATATAATAATTTTTAGTTTGTTAATTAAGTTTTATGGAATTTTATTTTATAAACTAATATGTTATATACTTATATGTATACACTTAACTTCTATTATATTTTTAAAACTGATGAATTTATTGAATTACATGTATCATATTACAATTTACATTGTGAATATAGCTAACTTTCATTCGCCACAGTGTGAATACTACTTGCTGCTGCTTTATTAGGTTTTATCAGTAACATTATGTGTGTATAGTACATTGTTGTATATATTATATTAAAATAATTTCACGGAACGGAATTACGAAGAACGTATAAGACAAAAATAATCGTCACCAAGTGGTAGGTATATTCTGCTATGTACTTACAAATCATATTAAATAACATTAATCATTATGTATTTTCTTATTTTATTAGGTAGGTATAAAAACCTATCTTCCTACTTATAAAAGCATTGCCTAATCATTGATTTCAAATTTTAAAAATTATTCTACTATAATAATAAATTAACAGTTGTAGGCAAAGTATTATAATTTAAGGTATTTTTCATAATATCCTAATTTTTGTACACCATAACAACTGGATTTTAAAAACTACTTTACGTCTAGCGGGTATATAAGTTTGTCTGGCAATAAATATTTACATTAGGTCTACCGCTTCAACATAGTAGAAGGACAAAACTTACATAATTGTTTCTTCCGGCGAAACGCGTTTCCTTCGAGTGTATAATATTGTATAGTGTCAGAGCTGTGCAACTCCGTCAAGGAAAATGCAGCGCGCGTCTTCATATCTCCGATCCAAAAGTTCAGTCTGGAAGTATTGAGATTAATGACATTTATAAAAATAGGCACCTAGCTTAATAACCAGAATGAAACGAAATATGTGAGTACGTATTGGAATCGCTAGCTGTTCGTCTCAGACGATTGTCATTTGCCATAGATTATTTATAATTAACCTAACCGTCCTAATCATAGAAAATATATATATGGTCCTAACCGATGGATGATGGATGTTTTTACATTATCTTCAAAAAAACATTTATTTGTTTCTACTAGACGCAAATGCGGTAAATTGAATTCAAATTTATAATATGGATAACGGTTTTTTTACTTGGTAACCATTTATTTATTACTTGGTTTATTAACAAATTCTAATTGATATAAAATAGTTATATTGATCCCAATATTTAAAAATAATGTTTCGAATAAAATAATAAAAAAAGTTTAAGAAATACCTATTTATTAATATGTATTACCTAAATAACTAAATAAATTTGTGTTTTTTTTAAACATTTTCACGCCCCCCCCCCCCTGTGTCACCCCAGTGGCGAGCACCTCAGGTTAAGAACCCTTGGAATAGTGCATGGTAAAAAATCAGCACACGGGAACACTGCCTCCATAGGACCACGATTTGAGAGGACGTACCTAAAACGTAACACGTGGGCATTTTATTGTCACTGTCTTGTACATATTTACGATCAGCAGACAGCAGTTCACATTTAGCATCGCTAGTTAAAAAATTAGAGTGAATTGACCTTTTATGAAACTATTTGCAAATTTACGCAATGCGTAGGTAATACATTTTTGTCTGTGTACACGATAAGCAGTCGAAATAGTGCTTTGCTTCTCATCTTTCCGGTAGGAAAGTGAATCTAGTTGGTTCGTTGGGGAGGCCAAAATTCCAAAACCAGTCGTGAACAAAAAAAAATTAAGGTTAAACCGGGATATTTACGTAAAATCCAGTTTTCGACAAAATCGATTTTAGTTTATAGTGTAAGTGGTGTAACTCTAAAATAAATTACTTCTGTACCGTAGTTACTTGTAAATACACAAAAATATTTTGATTCGTGTTGAACTTATTTATAGGCATATGAAATGGTCGATTATTTTAGGTTTTTCTTAATAATTTATGTCGATATAAAATGTTTTGCTCCATCAAATAACTTGAAAATGTAAATACCTACAATACGTTCATAGTGAGTTGCTGTTAGTGGAAATTAAAAAAAGTTGAGCTTAAATCCACAATAGTTTTTTATGAGCGTCTGAAATTAGAATTTTAACAAAATTCGTAAAAATCACGAACATTTGCAAACTATTTTGAGTTAGAAATTCATAAAAATGTATATTTTTATTCACAAATTGAGTATAATATACGATTTCAATTTCCAGTTGTTCTACCCTTGACCCAAATAAAACATTATTCAAATTCAATTTTTTTTATCATTATTTCACAATAAACATACTCAAAATTAAAAGCCACAACTGAAATGATTGCAAGAAAGCAACAAAAAATTGATTTATTTAGAATCAGAATGACATGAAACAATTAATGTATGTATAAAAATTAGATTTCTGTATCTCATATAGAAAAAAGAAGCATATAGTATAAGAAAATAATGTGTGTTCCCAAGTATATTCCTTTTGTCAATATCGCAATGGTAATTCATTCAAAAATGTCTAAAAAAAAAGAAGAAAAAAACAGAAATATGCAATTAAAATCGAATAATAAGTCATTAAAATGAAAAACAATGAGTTAATTGTCGAGATATGCAGCCTAAAAGTTTCATAGTTTGAACTGTTATGGTCATGAAACAAATTCTGTGCTAACTTAGATTATCATACCATAAACATGCAAACGCATACAAATCTGCTCTCTAGTCATAATAAAATGTAGATAAAAAACGGTAAAACTTAAGTTCAAAAGTTGAAAGCAACATATTAATCATAAGATTTAGTTTAAAGTTCTGTTATATCCATATACATAAAAAACAAAATGTTTTAATTATTGTATATGCCTACGATTATGTCTTATATTATATTATAATTTATTTCTTCTTACTTAATAAGAATATTTTATTTAGTATGAACAAATAACTGCTGCAAGTATAACAATAAATGACAACACATTAGTCATATTTTCTAAATTTTACAAAACAATTAAACTAACTATAAATACGACAAATATGAAAAGTGTGATTGTATAATTTATTTAGATTTTAAATACATTACATTTTTACTATAAAATTAAAAAATAAAGTTTTCTTAAAATGATAAATAAGTCATTGACAAATAATTTTATTCACAAACATGATACAGAGTGCAACCGAAGGTAATTGGCATTTCCTTAGTCTTCATTTAAAGAAGTTTGTCTTTCCTTGTTGAGAAGTAAGTTCCATGAATGGGAACGGATTTTACGATCTGTTAATTAAATATTAAAATTAATCTTACTATGATCAATAGATGTACATATTATTGGACATCGCATTTCTATTAACAGTCTTTCGGCAACAAATTCATTAAATATGGCCATCTTTTCACAGCTAGTGCCAATCAACCTAACTGGTAAAGCATTTGTAAAAAAATCTTGTTTAATAGTCACGGCTTCACAAATGACCTGTGTGATAACAGCTTGAGGAGGCTTTTGATCTAAATAAGAGACAGGTAAAATAGGTGTGTAAACCCTAAATAAACATTAAAATAATAAAATATGTTATATACATTATAATATTATCCTTAAAAATGTTAACAGAATTAATCTCTAGAAATCAGCTCGTGGCTAAAAGTTGAACTTGGCATTAATCCTCTTTTCCTCAACCATATTATTGAAGGAACAATTCCAGATAAAAACATATCTCTAACGACAGAAAATGCCACTAACCTTTAGCCAAAAGTTGCTTTACTATCAGTTATCCATTTAAGAGCCCGATCTGCCATTTTTTTACACATGGCATGGTTTTAGAAGCATTAATTAAAGTCTCTATATAAGAAAAAAAAACAGAGAAATTAGTCATATATTATAATAATAAAAATAACAAAAAAAATTTATAAATGTACTTTTCTTTCAGGTCTTGAATGTATGTATCAATTAATAAGCTTTACATTTCTGAATGTATATTCTCAATCATTATTTGGAACCCACAAAAACATCTAGCCTCAGTTACTTGAACTTCTTGAGAAAATCGCTAGACAAGATTTTCATTAACTATGCCATTTGAAGCAGTAAAAAATGCTAATATGTACGTAGTCATAGGATACAAAGTGACGCTCTTCATCAGTCAATCTCATCCAATCTTCAAGATCCTAAAAACAAAAGTCCACTTTAATTAGAAAATTACTTTTAGTCACTTGATGAAGTAGAGTTTACAGTTTGAAAATTGACTTCTTCTACATTTCAAAAAGAAGCTTCTTTTTTTTGTACATGGCCAAATATCGTCATAAATAATAGGAAATATGACAAAACAACTTAGATTATCTTTTGTGGTAGAATAAAAATATAAAAGTAAGAAGGGGGAAAGGGAATAAAGGAATACAGGTAAATGGATGGTATAGAGAACATGGGGAATGTGTTGAGTGTATGTGGTTTTTAGGATGGATATTGACTTGTTAAGTTGTTGGGCTAAGAAATATTATTGGAGTATATGTGTAAATGATTTTTTTATTCTACTATAAGATATTATTATAGTTCGTGATGGGGAATGGATTGTTGTTTCGACTTAAATGCTAATAAATGCAGAGTCAATTACCTTGATCGTCGTTGCACTGTAGTTATCGATCTGGGTGTTTTTGAAGTCGTTACTTCTGTTTGTGGTTCGATGCGCATTATTATTACAACATATAATTTACTTCTACACACGTTTGATATTTATTTGATTTGAGATTTTTATGTGTAGTGGTATTATTTATTTTGTATTTCGATTTATGTCTTTAATTTAGCTTTGTCGGCTCTTACCTAATACCTTAGTGTTTGTTTGTAATAATTACTTGATATACACAATATTTTAATGTTTACGTAAATGTAATTTTTAGGAAGCTTGTTAGATATATGGATCTATGTGGGAAATGACTTTAATATTCAGGATTTATTGAGTGATTCCGTTAATGGATAAGTAGTTATTTTTATACTATGATTAAAATGCAAATACTTAAATACTTCAAAGAATGTGTCCAATCAGTTATTCTTTCGAATATTGCCGAACCCTTATACTCTATTAGTATTGTATTTCAATTATACTATAAGTCTGACACTTAAGATTTTTGGTGGATGAGTAATTATTCTTATGCTATAGTTAAAACACAAATACTTCAAAGAATGTGTCCAATCAGTTATTCTTTCGAATATTGCCGAACCCTTATACTCTATTAGTATTGTATTTCAATTATATAATAAGTTTAACACTCAAGGTATGTGGAATTTTAAATTGTTAACTTTTGATGATGAAATGTAAACGAATATTGTGTATATAATAAAGAAATTTGGTGTGAGTAGAATATAAATGAAGAAGATAATTTGTCTTTTGTTTGAATAGTCATAAATAATAATTTCGAACCAATAAGACCAAACGTGGTATGTTATTTAATGCAATATTTAAATTTGATTCTTGAATAAATAATACCCAATGATAGAATGAAAATTTGTGTGTGTCTTCGATGTTGAATGGCGTAGGTCTTGAGTACTGCTCTTTGCAGAGAAGCATCGTGCCCGTGGAGGTATACATTGCTCTGCTTGTGGCAATGGACAGCTCTCGAGATGAACCGAACTCTAGAGGTGAACTGAGCTGTTATATAATTAGTTTTGTCCCTTCTTAGATCATCATAGCGTAGCATCACGCGTGCTGACTGCCTGGCCTTGAAGTTTAGATGTTGACGCGCGTCTTACACACTCGTATTGAAATTCGCACTTTGACGAATATTTATTGTTGTACATTATTGTTAAGGTAAGCACATATTACTTGTGCTTGTGATTTGCATAAGAAATGTATGTTATGTGGTTTTATGTTCTTGTAACTTGGAGTACTCATGCGTGGTTGTTCTGTGACTTGTTGGTTGACAAGGATTCGTTTGAACGGTACTTGAAAGGCGTGTGTTTTACATGGCGAGGGGTGTAATGTGTAGGGTAATTGTGAATAAATAAGTTCGTATTTTAGCATTTTGACTTATGAATTGTTTGTTTGTTTTTACTATTGGTATCCGTGTATTAATCTTATTATGTTTTGTGTGGAATACCGAATGCTGGCTAGATGTTTGGTTTAAAATGTGCAGTTGTTTTAATGGTCTTGTTATTATAGACGATTTCGTTTTGTGGTGTATGCCTATATCATTTCTTTGATATTAGCGGTGAGGTGGTATGTATAGTGTAGTTAGTTTTTATTACTCTGTTATTGAAGATATGGTTGATGATTTAATTATTTGGTGTTTCACCGGATGCCCGGTATCATAATTGCTGTTTTTTTGTCGGGTTTAATAATTTTCTTAGTCTGATAGTTTTGGGTATTTTTCTTTGACGTGGCTGTGAGATGCCGCGGTATGATGCAATCGCATTCCTTTTGGGGGGTCCGAATTCGTATTGATTTAAGTTATGTAAATAATTTATTTTATAATTTTAAATAGCGTTTTTAAGTTTTCTACTCCGATGTATGATCGTTATTGGTTCCAAATCATTTTATGTGTTTATTAACGTAGAAAGTAGACATATAATATATTACACTTTCAATAAAGGTTCCATTGTCGCATGAAAATTTGCTCTATAGGCAGTCACAGATTCCAAAAAATTTATTTTTGTCAACTGAAAACAAAATAAATAATTAGAATACAAAATCAATTGAATAAATAATATTTTAAATTCTGAGCACATCAATTATTGATTTTACAATTGTCTTAATTTTTTTTTTTTGTGTCTGTATACACAATTAGTAGTCAAAATAATTTTTCAATTTTCAACTTCAGTATCTTTTCTGGTGGGAAAGTGATTCTAGTTCGTGCATTGGGGAGGTCAAAATTGCAGGGAAAAACAAAAAAAAATCAAAGAAAAACAAGAAATTTTATGCAAAATCGATTTTAGTTTTTGCATACCTAACTCTAAAAAAAAATACCCTAGATACATGAAATTGTAACCGATTGTTTAAATTAGCATTTTCTATACGCCATATAATATTCAAAATATTTTGACCCATGTTGAGCTTTTTATAGGCATATGACAATTTCCATTATTATTAGTTTTTTTAAAATTTATGTCGATAAAAAAATGTTTGTTTGGTCAATAAACTTAAAAATGTTATACAACATTCCTTGTAAAATTGTAAGTGGAAATAAAAAAAAAAGTTGAACGTAAATTTAGAATTTTGACAAAATTTGTAAAAATAACAAAAATTTACAAATTATTTTGAGTTGTAAATTCATAAAAAATGTTTTATGTATATCTAAGATTTGAAAAGTAAATATAAAATTCCTTTTTAAGTTTGTCCACCTTTATCAAAAAATAATGACTACCGGAATGTCAAATTAAATTTTTGAGAGCAGTAAAGTTCAAATTTTACAACATTGGATATTCCCTTGATTTCTTATGGAATGATTTTCTTATTTTGTTACAATTCTAAATACAACAACCGTAGATACTTAAAATTGACACTATTATAAAATAAACATTTTATAATTTTCTATACTTGATAAAATTTTTAAAATATTTTAGTTGTTTAAGGACATTTTACCAATTTTCAATTTATTAGTTTTTTTTTATAGATGTGATAGTAAGTAATCACTCTAGTTTATTCTTTATCTTGATGGTTGATAAATAAAGACCGGATTTATGTTTTTACATATTACTGGATCCATGCAGTCTTATGAGAGTAAAAAATGTGGACGATTCGTTCAATTCTGAATACGTAAAAAAAAGTATTTTTACATATTTGAGAATATTTCATGGGTTAGAAAATATTTAACTCATTTAGCATATTTTGGAATATTTCGTAAATTGTGAGAAAAAAATTGTATTTATTTTAGATTCTGAGTGGAACGATGAATGTATTGATTTTACAATAATGTGTTTTTTTTTTTTGTGTCTGTGTGCACGATAAGTAGTCAAAATAATGCTTCTATTTTCAACTTCAGTATCTTGTTCGATAGGAAAGTGAATATTGTTGGTTCATTGAGGAAGTCAAAATTCCCAATATTTTTCAAAAGCGCCGGGAAAAACGAACATAAAAATTAAGAAAAATCGGGAATTTTTACGCAGAATCGGTTTTTTATAAAATTGATTTTGGTTTAACTCTAAAACAAATTAACATTTATACATACAATTTTTACTGGTCGTTTATATTTGCATTTTCTATACACGATAACATTTTCAAAATATTTTAATTTGTCTTGAACTGTTTAGGGACATTTTCAGTTTCCAATTTTATTATTTTTTCTTTCTATTAATGTCAATAAAACTTTATTTGTTGGGTAAAAAGCTTGAAAATTCAATACAAGGCTCCTAGTGTATTTATACGATGACATATGAAAAATATTAAAAATCCTTAGTCACAGGTTTTTTTTTTAGACATTTAAAGTTTAAAAATTCACAAAATATAAAAATTCACAAAATACATTAGAATACGCAACTTTTAATACCTAATTAATACATAACTATTAAAAAAATGTTGAAAAAAAAATTTAAAAATGCATATTAAAGCATAATATAATGATGTTTATCGATTATTTTTGCATATTCGTGCATATTTTAGCATATTTTTTCAAATATTTAAGAGAATATATATCCTGTCTTTATTGATAAATAATATTAAATGCATAAGGAGTTCAACAATAAAAAAGTTGGCGTATCTTTTTTTTGGAGGGGGATTTACCAAAATTACACCAATGATTAGAACTTAGAAGAATGGGTGGTCAATCCTAAAATTGTTCTTAATTCAATGATTACCCAACATATTAAGATAGAGGAGTTTATTTCTGAAATGTTAAAAAACATGATTTGGGTGAAATTAAAATAATTTGTTATTTTTACTATTTTAGATTTGGAGTAAATAGCAATTAATGATGTAACTACTGTAGGTTTTACAATGTGTGGGATTTTTAGAACTTTTTTTTGTTTCATAGTTTATAATACAAACATTTTGTATTATAAAGTATACTTATTAAGAGTCGCTCAGAAAATCCCTTAAGTTATAATTATTTGGCATTAACTAAGAATTAAGTAATGACAATCAAAAAATGAAATTAACTTAAAATGATTATTTAAGAACCAAAGAAAACTATGATTGTGCAACACTTTTTTTTTTTAAATTTATTATTAAAAAAAATTAATTTTGAAATTACTACCAGTCATGAGAATTGATATTTTAAAACATTTCTTACCACTTTAGTAAAACTTCAACGATTTGAACTTATAATACTACAATGTAGGTATCTTTTTAAAGATGGATATCGTTCGTTAAGTGTAAGTGACATCTACCAAACAACAACATGTGGACCTGAAAGATATGAGTTATAAATACATGTAACACTATATATAAAATAAACAATTCATATTATTAACCTATGCCAATAATTACGGTGTACAACTTATAAGTTTATACCTTTATTAAATTTTAGATGTTCACACACTTCAATAGAACTTTATTTTGTATCAAGTTGCCACTTACTCGCAATGTCCCAAAATACAGGTCCAATTGTCACAGCAATCAGATCAATAATGATGAGTTTAAAAATAACTTTTTGCTACTAAAAACAATTATAGTTGATAATCGTACATATTATCATCATATTTATCAATTAGGTAAGGGATTTGTTAAAAATAATAATTTCATTGTAATTCCACCACGTTTTATATATTCTATAAATTAAAATAATAATAAAAAGGCGGGTTACGCTTTGCTGTACAATTGCGTGTCGTGTGGGTGGTGGCTGGTGGGTCAGTATTATGGATGTGTTAAATTTAATTTAATGATGTAAAAATCATTTTATACAAAAATAAAAACGATACTGAGTGAAGAGACAAAGACTTTCAGCCTATATTACAATATAAGTACCTATATTTTATGGTAATACTGCTAAAGTAATTTGTTCTACTTTTAGTAAAACAGTAAATTGAATTAATTTTTACCAAAAACATTTCATTAGGTACACTTTAGAAGATTCAAGTAGGTACAGTATGAACAGTACTTATGAAAAAACTAAAAATATTGTAAATCCTTGACTATTGAACATTTTATACATTTTTAACTACAAAATAATTTGCAAATTGTTAATGAATTTTATCAAAATTTTAACTTTAAATGCATATTCAAAATAGTGGCTTATTTTTGAACAGATATTATAGAAACTATAAGGATCCTTGTGTTACATTTTCAAACTCTTTGACATAGCAATGAACTTTTTTTGACACTAATTGTAATAACATAACTAATCGAAATGTCTTATCCCTATAATTAGCTCAAAAAGAGTGAAATTGTTTTAAAAATTGTATGGTGTATAGATAATGTTAATCTGTATATTCGGTGAAAAAATCATGTATCTATAGTTTTTTTTGTAGTCACACCAAAAAAACAAATTTACAATACCTTATATAGAGAAGCACTAAACATTTGTTTTGTATTTGACTTTTAAAGCAAGCTAAGGATATTTTAAGATTGCAACATATAAATATTTATTTATTCATTTATATAGACTAAACGGCTAAGCCCTTTGGATACAAATATAAATCCACGCACACAATTATATACACAATATGTCCTGTGAACAGATGGGTATGTTAGTTAATGGCACATTAAAATGGCTTTAAAATGAAAACCTATAAATAATATTCTCACCTTTAAGTTTCATAATTCACTCCAATATTGTATGGCTTCATCTGAGCTGGCAGAATGATCTTTGAGAAAGTTAACATCTAAAAAATTGTCAATACATTGGTTCGACTTCCTAGTTCCTTGTATGTGGTACATCATATATTTCAGTTTTGAAAATCATAATAGGTATAATCCACTGTCTGAACTAAAAATAATAAACCACTAAGTAACTTTTGGTTTTGGCAAACATTTAAAATCAGAGACTTGAATAATATACTTACATAAGTGTGTGTGAATTAGACATTATTAAGTTTTTAAGGCTTTTCTGGGTGAATTAAAATTATCAACTGTAACGTCTCCAAATCCTTTCTTTGTCTGTTTATTTCCTTCAAACTCACCATTGGAGAAATATAATTTTCTGAAAATGTCAAATTATAAAAAATATCTGAATACCTAGTTCAGGAATTATATTAAAAGATTTTACCTCTTAGATGATTTACTAGTCGTGTTCAGATTAGTACCAGTGTTGCTGTAAATTATTAAAATTTATTTTATATTGTTTATTTTACTTCTCTATCCCAGACAAAAGGTTTGGATTATGTTTTGTGACAGCCTCTGGCCATAATATCTATTATATACTGAGCCTTGTTTATAATCATTGATTGTGAAATGATTACCACAGATTCTATGACAGATAGAAATTGGGTTATCATTTAATATGAAGATTATTATCCATTATTTCCTTCAATTTTCATTTAAATCTATCATATTTATAAATTAATATATTATTTCATTAAATATATTTTGAAAAGTAACAAATAGCAAATTAGACAGATCCTATATTATTAAGAAAATATAATCAGTACAACTAGAAAATAATACTTACGGATGAAAATTAAAGTAATGTGGCGAGACGATATTTGGATGTTTTATTAAAAAGAATGTGTTATGCATAGTAATTTTTAACTAAAATGTATGAAAAGTCTGTATGAATGTAAGTAGTCAAATTTTAAATAATCAAATGATTCAAAAGTCGGCGAACAGTAAAATAGTATATTATTATGTTGTTATTTATTTGATAACAATTATTAATATCTCAATGATAAGCCAGAACGGTTATCTATTGTTCTATGCTATTGGTGGCACTTCTAGTAGATGTGGCGGGCATTTCAATTTTACCGAATTCCGAAAGATCGGGAACTCTGCCGCCATGACCACGATTTAAAAGGACATGAAACGTAACACGGGCATTTTATTATCTCCGTCTTTTATAACAAATTTACAATCAGCAGATCACATTTAGCATCGTTAGTTTAAAAATTAGAGTGAATCGACCTATTATGAAACTATTATCAAATTAGCAAATCATAAAAACCAGAATAATTGATATATCCATTATTTCAGCCTTCAGGAAATATCGCAATGGGTAAATCTTCACGGGCAACTCTGTATATATATGTATTATATGACACATTTTAGATACTCAGCACATAGACCTATTACTAAAGTTTAAATTATTTAGTTAATAGGTCTATGACTCAGCAGATAATATAATTAATTCGAATATAGTCAGGGCGACTCCAGACCACGAATTAAGATATACAGGATGACGAACGAGTGCTTATCAGGTGAAGACGGAAGTTTCCATACATCTTAATTCGTGGGCGCGACCGACAATTATTGGTCTAGCCCCTGGCGGTTACCTTAAAAGTTAAAATACCCATAAGCCATAATTTGATTTAAAATTAAAATATAAGAAAAAACCCATGTGGTTCACTAGATAACATTATAAATTCTAAATTTGAATAGTTTTATAATAGGTTAATTCGCTCCAATATTAATCATAACAATTAAGAGGATGTCAGCGCACTATTTGTTTTTTTGTCTAGCCCACACGCAACATAAACAAAATGCATTTGCGCAGTATCGTTTTTTCTATGTTTTTAAGTAATCTAAGAGTAAAATCACTCATTACAAAAAAGATAGAGAATTATATTTTTGAGGTAATGACATATCGATTTCTCTAAATATTGTTTCAAAACAATTTAAATTTACAATATTTTTTTGTTTATTTTGAAAGTCGAATACAATGTCAAATAACAATAAAATATAAAACCGATATGTAATTCCCTCTAAAATATTATTCTCTATATTTTTTGTAATGGGTGATTTTACTCTGAAATTACTAAAAAACATAGAAAAAAGGATTCTACGCAAATGCGTTTTGTCTATGTTGCGCGTGAGTCAGAGAGAGAAAACAAATAGTGCGCCGACATCCTGACATCCATCGCTGACATCTAGAGTAAAAACTTTAAAAGAATTATTCAAACCGTACAATTAACTATGCTACGCGGTTGTATGACGGAGACAGCGAATGGGCGTGTACGGTGTACCTACCGTCTTATTGACCAAAAAATCGTTCCTCGTTCGTACAATAAAAATTTAATAGAATAAACCATAATAAATGTCCATCTGGAAATCAATTATAAATTACACAGAAAAATTTTTTTTATAATTTGAATTATCCCAAGTATTGGCTAATTATAAAAAAGAATTTCAAATAAATATCCCCCCCCCCCAAAAAAAAAAATACGGGTTTGTGCACACAGCATTCTAGAATTGGGTTATGCTGCTTGGTACATGCCAATATCTACTCAGAACAATAGTAAATTAACTATAATTTATGCATATTTAAAACATATGTGTACGCAAATACAATTACATGTTAGATATGTTTGTGCATCATTTTGAACTTCAATGTAATCTTACGTAGACGTAGGAGTAACATTTTTGAAGTAGTAACACCTTGCACATCATCGTAATTCGTAACAATTTGTAACTACTAACAAGTACAAATACTAATTATTAATTTGTATACAATTTCGAAGTACTTGGGAGTAGTTGTAGACTGTAGTAGTCATGACGTCATTATAATAATATTATTTTCGAATCACAATGTAGTGAAGATATCTTAAATTCGGAGTATTATTAAATCTTTGCAGTTGGTTCTCGAAGTAGTTGTAGCAACCCTATGCTTAACTTCAGTATGTACAATCTCCTTGATTCCTAAAACAGCTGCCTTGATTGATAAAAAAAAAATGGCTGATTGGAGGGAAAAACTATTTTGTTTTTTGTTAACAGAATGCACTATGCTCAAATACCGTAATGGCGTAACAACTAATGGTCAATGGACATAAATACAAACACTATTACCTATTTGTACTATGTCGCTAATCGCTTTTTCGGTTATTAATTTTTGTGTGCTTTAGTACTCAGTAGCGCTTGTGTCTTCCGTTGAAATTTGTGGAATACGTGTGAGCTTTTTTTCTATATTATAAATTTAAACGTTTTTTTTGTTAGTGTTGTGTATTATAATAAAATACGTTTTGAATTAAATAGGTGGGTTTTTTTAAAAATAATTATTATTTCATTTTATTTATACATCATACTGTCGTTACAGATTAATTGCATTCCAGTATCTATTATTTTTAGTATTTTAAGTGTCAGCAGCATATTACTTCAAATTTACTTACCGTGAGTATATTAACCTAAACTGTGCTAATCTACTGATTTGGCAAATTATTTTATTATTAATTATTTATTTTATTCTCAATATATCATAGGTTGGACTAGGTGTCTAGATAGGTATAATCATGTTTTTACTTTTAGTTATCACTTATAAACACTATTTTAATCGTAAAGATTTGTCAATAATTTCAATGTTCCCAGTTTATTTTTTTCATCAATCTAATTATAAACAACTTCTAAGGCCTCTTATGTATTATATTGTTAGTAGTTTTATTTCTTCTGTTGTAGATTTTCTTTATCATTTATTACTACCTATACAAGTTGTTATATTTAGTGAAGATAACTATAGGTACATAACCTAATCATAATTTCTATCGAGTTTGTTTTACTCTACCTAAATTTATTTTATTATTTCATTATTTTTACTTCATATTTTATGAATTTACCTCGGTACCTGTGAGTGGTGCAACTAGGGCTAAAATGTTGGGTGGGGGAACTACATCCCCTACAGTCCCCACCTGATAATACCCGAAAATAACCCTGTGGGAACTTTGCCCCCACACCCCCTTTTATTTTCTCTTAAAACTAAAAATATTTTTTTTAAAAAACCAATATATGTTTAGGTGCTTAACTTTAATTTTAGTTGAGACTTTAGTTTTATTTTGGTCAGTAAATATGTGTTTATTCTCCTTATAGCTGAAAAGCAGCGTTCTGATGTGGTGGATGTAATCGGCAAAGTAATAGCTACTTGTACCATTAAACACAAATTTTCTTTTACCTATTAAATTAAAGTCCTTACTATTATCATTAATAACGTTTTTGAACACCAAAATTTTACTTTTCAGATAATTTTCGTTAAGTTTAAGAGGACGTTATACCCGCATGTGTTGTCTCCGTCATACAAGTGCGTAACATAGCAAATTCTACGCTCAGCAGAATACGTGTAGCTCCGTTAATTGAAAAATTGGAATTAATTTAACCTCTTATAAAATCTCAAGGTAAGATTATTATCTAAGCAAACTCATGGGATTTTTATTATATTTCAATTTTAAAGCAAGCTATGAGTATTTTAAAATTGTTAATTGTTTGTACATCTTAAAGTACTCATAACTCGCTAAAAAATTAAAATATAATAAAAAGCCTATGAGGTTGCCTAAATAATAATCTTACCTTTAGATTTTATAAAAGGTAAATTTACTCTAATTTTTAAATTAACCGAGCTACACTTGTTTTGCTGAGCGTACAATTTGGTATTTTATGCACTTGTAAGACAGAGACAACACATACGGGTATCACATCCTTTTATACGAAAATAAATACAGGCATACTTACAGCTAATGTTGTTTACCATATTATGGCATATAACAAATATGAACTTAAAATAAAAAGAATTTGTTCCCAAATAAAAATATGAGGATTACATGCAGTTGAATTTCAAAAGGTTTATTAATTTTTTAGGAAACAATTGAATAATTTATTTCTGGGGGACTAAGCCCCTCCAGCCCCCCCCCCCTTAATTGCTCTTACGCTACCTGTATTTCGATTTTAGATTTCTGCATAGTATTTGTATACAGATATCTTTTATACATTTTGTGTATAATGTATTTACCATGTACCTCTGGCATATGCATAAAATACATAATATTGCACACATATATTATGTAGGTACAAAATTAAATCATGCAGGTTCATTCCAAACACATTAATCGCTAAAAATTATCATACAAATATCAATACTATGCTTCTGTCGTATATACTTGTTTAATTATGAGGGAATGCAAAGAAATTAAACCTTCCATAACACTTTATTTAGAAAATTAATTTATAGTCCTTCATATATCTAATTACAGTCTCAATCCTTTATACATTCAGGCTGAAAATTAAAAGCTATTATGTTGGTACCTACCAAAAGAAGAAATCAAAATATTTTTATTAAAGATTCTATATCTAAATAATTTTCCATTAGAATTCTCTGGTTTAATACTTTTTTATAACTACTCTGTTCCACAGAAAAGGGTGTCCCCACATGGAACAGTAAATTCCTAAATATCTAGAAATCTCCATGTATATTTTATCTGTAAATCATATTATAAAGTGTGCTTTCCATCAATATCGTTTGTATATTTTGTCCTCTTCATTGTGCATTATTATCGTTCTGTGTATGTAATAATAATGAATTAGACTTATTTTTAATGAATTTATAAGTATCTATATATTTATAGTTTCAATAAGCAGATATTATTTGGTGTATCAAATAGTCCACTATTAGTATGCGTAGGTAATAGGTAGGTTTTTATGTTAACTTAAAATGCTTATTAACAATTAATCAAATAGATTAATATTAGTAATATTGAATACGGATTGAACATTATACATCATAATATTAAGAATATTAGATTAACAACTAAAATTATATATTGTCAATATAAAAATATAATATCTATATTTGTTTTTTCTTTGGCAGATATCAATAACATCATGGCTAAAGTACAACTGTCAAACGTGGTTGTCTTAGATAATCCATCTCCATTTTTAAATCCTTTTCAATTTGAACTTACATTTGAGTGTATTGAAGATTTAAACGAAGGTATTATCAAAGAATAAATACACCTAATTATTTCAGATGAATTTTTCATATATTATGGTTTTTAGATTTGGAATGGAAAATGATTTATGTTGGATCTGCTGAAAGTGAAGAACACGATCAAATACTAGATACTATTTATGTTGGTCCTGTTCCTGAAGGAAGACATATGTTTGTTTTTGAAGTAATTATTATATATTAATATTTAATTTTCTAGTTCTATACATAAACATATTTTTTAGGCAAATCCTCCAGATGTATCCAAAATTCCCGTAGAAGATGCTGTTGGTGTAACTGTTGTACTATTAACTTGTTGCTATCGTAATCAGGAATTTGTTAGAGTTGGATACTTCATTAACAATGAATATACTGATCCAGAGCTGCAAGAAAATCCTCCAGCTACACCTCAATTTGATAAGGTATTATAAAAAAAATTATAAACATATGTTTATGAACTAAAACAGTGGTTTAAATGTAAGAAAAAAATTAAATTATTTAAATAATTCTTTTATAAATTGTCAATTGATTATATAATGAAATACCAATCAGATTTTATTTAAATATTATACATATCATGATGCTAACCTTGAAGTTGTCGGTGCCAGCCATTTATTAAGTTGCAAAATTCAGGCAATTTCTAGTTATATTGTGAGGGCCGTGTATCAATCTATATGGAAAAATAAAAATAAAAACCATTTCAACGATGGATGAAGCATGCCCACCTCTATTTTTTTCCTTTAATTATTTATTATAAGGACCATGTTTTCAAGTAATGACATTTTTATACTATTTAAAACGACAACCAGCCCTTTTTATTGTACATTTTTTAGAAAAAATAATTATGTCTCAATCACAATTTATAGTTTCTGAGTTATTAAAATAGGATTTTTAAAGATTATAGTCCTTATAAATGGTTTTACAAAAATTTAAAACAGTTGTAAATATATATTGGATCTAATATTTATTATTCCCAAAACAACTTTTATAAATAATAAAATGCTAAAAGATAAATAATAATTACTAAACTTTTCAAACCATCATAGCCCCCGTACTAAACTGTATATCAAAGCCATTAACGTGAACCTATATATTTTAGTACACATAGTTAAATAATAATTCAAAAACGCCTCATTAAAATTTTGATATAGATATATAAAATGTTTTAAAAAATATCTGACAACAATTTACAGGGGGGGGGGGGGGAATAAATGTTTTCCTTTTTCTATTAAGAGACAAGTATGACAGCAAATTTTTATTAATTACTAGTGGAGTAGGTTTAAGTAGGTCACTTATATTTATTAAAATGTAGTTTTAAAATATGCAACATTTGTTATAGACAAATACATAGTTGAGTGGTTCAAATTATTTAAACAAAATAATTCTTGTAAGATTATAGGTTATTTAAAGTAATTATTTTCTTTACAGTTTGCTACATTAATTTTAAAATAACAATAAACACTCAATTTTCTATTTTTTTTTTATAATTTTTTATATTATTAAGTTTAATTTATAATTTAATGTAACTCAACTAATAACTTATGGAATTAATTATTTTTTAAAGTAATTTTATCAATTTATAATGATTAAATTCTTGCACAAAAAAATAAAAACTCATAAAGATTCGTTTTAAAATGAAAAAAGTTGGCACATTTATTTTATTCATCAATTAAGATTTAAATTGTTATTAAAATCTAGAGTTCTAATAATCTGGAGGGATTAAGTTATGTACATAATTTTTATCACTTCCGAATACTTATAAAAAACATAGGATGTGAGTATTTTATTTATAGTTTTTAAGCTTGGGCATAGTGCCTATAGTCTAACCAGAGGTCAGCAACCTGGGACTCTTTAAGATTAGCATTAACACTTTTTTTCTTTTCTTTATAATATAAATGATATACAGTAGATTCCGCTTATTGTGGACACATTGGGTCCAAACTCATTTGCCCATATAAACCAAAATTAGTTAGTGTACATTGGGATTGGGTCTAGACCATTTTGCCCATATTTGGCGGAATCCACTGTATTGTATAAACGAAAAATAAATTTCTGGTTGAATAAGGTATTTTTAAAAAAAGCTGTAAGTAACCTAATAATGGCAAACTAAAAAAAAGAAAGATTGAAAAATAACTTCATCCTACAACAATTTTGCCGACCCCTGGTCTTATATATTACTGTTATCTGCTATTTGAAATTATTTTTTATATTTAAATTTGCTAAGTAAGGTGATATTTATTTTATCGTTTTGTATATTCACATTTCATAGTTAATATGTATTTTTTTAAATTTAAATAAGTGATTCAATTGTATCTGTTTTAGATGACAAGAAATATATTGGGTACTGAACCTAGGGTAACAAGGTTTAAGATTAATTGGGATGACTCAGAACAACCTACTACTAGTAATGGAATACAAACTACCTGTCACGAAAATGAAGATTCAAACCTGCAAGAAATGGATGAAGAAGTGTCATCTTTGTTATCTTCCCATGCAGACAACAGCCTTAGTCAAAGTCCGATGGAAGTATTGTAAATCGACTGATCCAATATCTCATCTATTTTAATATCAATATTTTTTCTAAGTACTACATTTTATTAAAAAAAAAGTAAAAGAAGTGTTAAACATGTAATAAATTTAAAAGCAATTAATTTAAAATTGAAATAAAATAAAGACGTTTTTTATTCAATTTTGTTTGGTTTTGTTAAATAACTTCAGCCCTTTATTTTATATCTTAAATAAATTATGGAACACAATAAAAAAAACAATATTGTATTAAAAAAGTTAGCAAATTTATACAATGCATAGGATAATAATTTGTAATATTTATAACTCTTCCTTGACATAAGATGGTTTTAATTCTTCAACTCTTTTGATATAATCTGTCTTTTCTAAACAACCATCACAAATTTCTCCCCAATTATCCAATATTTTCTTCAAATCTTTAACTTTCATCTTCTTTAAATTGACTGTTTTCCAATCGATTTCTTTGTCTAAAATAAATAAATTTTGTAATTAAAGCAAATTGGCTAAATATTTAAGAAAACTAATTTAAAATTATAAAAAAATAAAAATTTTCCAACATACCATATTTAATATCGCAGACTTGAGCATCCATTTTCTTTAAGCGTTCACAAATTTTGAGTGCTGGCATGGACCACGATAAAGGTTTTGACATTTCACTTAATATACCAGTTGCAGAATCTTCTAATCCGCCCAAATAGTAACACTATAAATTTGAATAATATGAAACAAAACATAAATGTAAATTAAGTATTATAAACTGTAAATAACATAAGGCGTTTTTTCCTACACTACATGGAAAAAGTACACTGATCCAATAAACTGTCTTCAGTCATTATTTCAAAAATTTTAACCTTTTTTCGAAAATATTCTTTTTATAAAATTTCAATGTCATTTAAAAATAACAATTTTGAAGAAATTATATTTTTTATTTTTTTGGATGTCATCATACTTTTTTAATTTTATATTCCTGAGCAAGAATATTATTCTGACTATCACAATCTATTTAGATCAAATTATGGACATACAGTTTAGATGGCCAGAGCAGTGGACAACATTTTGTAGGGTACCCCTGTTTACTACTCTACTCACATGACCTTTAAATACTTATAACTTATAAATAATAAACTACTTGTCCGAAATTTGATCTTTATTAATAGATTGTAATACTCGAAATAATATTCTTGATTAGGAATATAAAATTAAAAAAGTAAAAAATTATAACAATAAAAAACAATAAAAATATAATTTTCTTCAGAAATGTTGTTTTTAAATTACATTTATTATATAAAAAGAATATTTAAAATAAAGTCGAAAGTTATAGAAATAATGAGTGTAGACACTTAATCTTAGCCCAGAGTAGTGATATGTTGTGATGATACTAAATACACACGCAATCATCACAATATTCAAAAAATCAATTCTAAGCAGAACTCAGTAAAATATCAACTTTTTTTTTTAAATTTATGATCGTACAATAAGCATAATATGGTTTTTTAAATAATTGTTACATAATATGTAGTTATGAGAAATGGAGTTCCTCATTACTGACACTTGAACATGAGAAATTTAACTATAATAAGTTGCAGTACTATTTTTTATTGAGACGACTGGGATTAAACAAAATGTTTTTGAAAATTATTCTATGTAGTAGGTATATTAAATATCTTAATTGTTTGTCCTTAAGCTTAGATAAAACCAAAAATAATCTCTATGAAGTTGAATTAAATAAGATTTCAAATCCATAAATTGCTACACAAATCTTTTCAAATACTGTTTGTACCCAAAATGTATTCTCTCAGAAAAAAAATGATTTTTCAATAACTGAGAGCACAACACATCTTAAACGTTTGACTAATTTTATAAGGTGAAAATATATTTTATTTGAATACCTACCAGTCTTTTTTCCTTATCAATCTTTGTAGACAAACAATATTTTTTGAACTGTTCTTCAATATTTTTTGGTGTTAATTCGCCTTCAAGTGATTTTGAAAACTTTTCAATTGTAAGCACACAAACTATAAATATAAATACAATTATAAATTAGGTATTATGACTGATCTCTGGCTTTTAGGTCTGGAGAAAAAAACCTTAACACTAGCATAGTAAAATTAATATAGATAGTTACTTACCAGGACAATCTTCTTCAGTAAATGTTCGCGATTGTGCTTGAAATACATTAACAATGAAAAACACACATACGAACAATATGTGTTTATCCATTGTCATATAAAATTTTACAACTTAATATTCAGAATTATGTCAAGTTACTATTTTTTTATAAATAAACTAAATATATTAATATATATGCTGTAGAAAAATTTGGGGATTAAGTACAAAAAAAGATTGTCTTAGTATTTTTAAAAAAGTCGTTCACGACAGTTAATACTTTTTAATTGTATTGAACCGGACAAGCGGAAACAAATTTTAAAGACACATCACTAATTTTGAACTTATCAAATACATATATAATATCCCACTGTTTAAGCATATAATCCAAACACGACTTGGCGAAATCTCATTGGTCCGACACTCCGGTATGATTGAAGTATGGAACGCGCACATTACATCATACCACGGACTAAGATATAATAGACTGGAAACGACATGGTCGGCGGGGATCGGGGGACGGCCACGAAAAGATGTCACTTAGCTGATAAGAACACTGTTCTTGAAGTTTTCAGCGCTACCGGTGGTTTTATTTGGTAACACAATTTGTATCTTAGTCCGTGTTAAATGCAGAGGGCGCTGTGAACTCCATGAACACATGCGACCCCCCGCACTTTGCCTCTTGTACATAAATTCGTGGCCGTGATAAACTGCTCGTTTCCAGTCCATTATATCTTTGTCCGTGATCATACCATTGAACCACGATGTAGATAATACCAACTGTTATATTCTGTGATTAATGATAGTATTAAGGTGAATTGATATAATACACGGATCTTAGATCATATATACTATATAATCTAAGACACGGACTAAGATATAATGGACTGGAAACGAGCAGCTTATCACGGCTACGAATGTATGTAAAGAGGCAGAGTGCGGGGGGTCGCATGTGTTCATGGAGTTCACAGCGCCCTCTGCATTTAACACGGACTAAGATACAAATTGTGTTGCCAAATAAAACCACCGGTAGCGCTGAAAACTTCAAGAACAGTGTTCTTATCAGCTAAGTGACATCTTTTCGTAGCCGTCCTCCGATCCCCGCCGACCATGTCGTTTCCAGTCCATTATATCTTAGTCCGTGATATAACATTATAAATTATTATTAATATATTATTAATCGTAGGATTTTTTATTAATTTTTTCCAATTCTTTAATTCCTTGGGCATTTATCCTTCAATCTGTGTTCTGTTGATGATTAGAGGTTATCTTAAATAAATTACCCAATATGTATATTATCAATATATTCGTGGTTCTACGCTCCAACCACTTTCCCATGATTTTTGTAATATGATATAAAAAAACTAGATTCTTTCGTTAAATCAAAGATTTTTTAAATCAAATTGGAAATGTGAAATCCTTGGACTTAATTAGTTGTACGCTAATCTATTATTTGTTTTATAAGTTTGTAACTTTAAATATATTTTTATTCGTTAAAATATATACTTAAGTTGTTTTTGGATAAGTTTAGATTAATTAAAGAATTATATCGATAATATTGAATGTAAACATAGTATTGAGGTCATAACGACGTGTTATTAATATGTCAATGTCGTAAGTATTCTATACATCCATGGTAAAAAAAAATTTTAAATGGTAAAAGTCCTATATTTTTCATGAATCATGATGTACGTTATACATATTATTATGAGTTATGACAAATATTACGTTTTAGGCATATACAATAATTTTGTTTATGCCTACCCACATGTATCTTTTAAACTGTGTGACAAACCTATTTTTAATATTTTATAGTTTGGTATCTTAATTGCATGGTTCTATACCTAGAGCCTTAATATAATAATATACAGAGTATTTTTTTTTAGAATGCTCACCCTATTTGAATGATTAAATTATACATATTATATTCAAATCCTGGATTTTGGAATTTTTAAATACACTTGAAGATCATATTTTCTACCCTATACTTATCTATGGTTCTACCTTTATGTAAATTGTTTAGTTTTTAATATTTGTGTATTAATAGTATCATTAATAATAGTCATATTTTCAAATTTGTTTCATAGAATTATATTTTACGAGAAATAGTTACCTAAAAAAATGGTATGCACCGGAATATTAAAAAAAAGGGTGATATAGTGGTATACCTTTTAAAAAAACTACATGAAGTATAGTAATAAGTTACATTAACAAAAAATGTTAGTACTATCATTATTATCAAAATATTATAGAACAACTCATAATTTTTTTTTGGTTTTTGTCCTAACTTGTTAAAATATACAAGTGACAACCATAATATGATGTAGTTTTATAACTTTTAAATAGATCTATAAATATATATCAACGGTTCATTAGTCTGAAGGCCTGTAGGCTATAGTCTGTATTACTTGTACATTTATTGTTTGATAAAGTAAAAAATAAGTCCAATCACGGTGGGGTACCCGTTTGAACACCCAAACCTCCTCGCTTATTGTATACATCACTAACTTAAAAATTATATATCTTGTCATAAACATTTGAATAGATTTAAAAATGTGATTTAGGATCGACAAGAAAGGAAAAAAAAATACTCGCAAGCCAGTAGATAGCGAGCACATACAACATGCAGAGTTTATTAAAAAGTGCCATCTAAAATTAAGATTAAACTCTATGAAAATAGGTGCTGACGAAGCATGGCAAAATCACTGCTCAGATGATTCACTTTTAAAAGTAAAACAATTGTTTTGTATACTTCAAATTAATACTTAATTATTATTTACTTGCTTTTTTGTTTTATCACTCAAACAATAACTTTAGACATTTAAAGTTTGTCTGTATATTGTGTTGCTTATTTATATTTTAATATTTATATGTTTCAGAGTTATTCTAATACTATGCACAAGCTTGCATCACAGTTTTGGGATACAAATAATAAAAACGAACCTTCAAGTTGTAGAATTTCATGGATATCAAACAATATATTAAAATATTTTCAAGAAGATTATACACATGAAATAATCCGAGAAAAATCCTTAGCTCAAAGATTTAATGTATTTTGGAGCATAGATGATATAATCTGTACGCCTGAAAATCCTTTTTATCTACTTGATGTAGGAAGTTGTTATAATCCTTTTCATAAGTATTTATCATATAAAGTGTTGCCTATAGATATAGCACCAGCTATCAAAAACGTTGTTAAATGTGATTTTCTTACAGTACCTCTGGATGTTAAGTTAAATATTTTTGATAATGTTTGTCAAACATTACCATTATCCAATTTTGATATAGTTGTATTTTCTTTATTTCTTGAATATTTTCCATTACCACAACAAAGATATAAATGTTGTGAAAAAGCTTATAATGTTCTTAAACCAGGTGGTTTATTAGTTATTGCTACACCTGATTCTAGTCATGCATCATATAATTCCAAAATAATGAAAAATTGGAAAATATCATTAAGTAATTTAGGATTTTGGCGTATCAAATATGAAAAACTTACTCATATACATTGTATGGTATTTAGAAAATGTTTATTTAAACAAATTCCTAGAAATTGGTTGCATTCTTTGAATATTATAAATAACATTGAAGATTTAATAACAATCCCACAAGACTCTAGAAATTATGACAAAATGAATGAACCATCAACTACTATAATACAGCGTGAAGATGATGATGAGGTTGCTAACTTATTTTCTGAATTAATTAATATATAAGTAAAGTATTGTTAAATTAAATTTGAATTTTTTAAATTATAGTTTTAAGCTTAATCTATAATAATCGGTTTTTATTATTTTTATTTATATGAATTAACGCCATTCGGCTTTTTTTACAAACAAAATATAAAATAGGACATATATATAGATGTACATAATTTAGTAAATTAATGATACTAATAATTAAGTTACAAAGTAACAACATGAAATTATACAGACATTAATGTAGCCTTGGTACTAGAAATTTACTATTATTGGTTATGGACATTATTCTTATGATTAGGGAATTTTTAGCAAAATTTGTTTTGCATGTTGGTGGGTAAAAATAATCTTGTGACCTAGTATTGCCAGGAACACGAATGCAAAGTTGTTCTAGTAGACGGGGGGCGTCAATAAACCTTTCTACTAATTTGGTAGTAAAGTTAATAAATACTAGCATACAACAATACAACACTCCAGAGATGGTTCTGCACACTTGCACCTGCATTTTGGGACTTAGAAGTGGTATTACCATTTACTATCACAGTGGGACCATGTGTAATTTATATCAATATTACAACAGTCTTATTAGATTCATTATTGATGGTTGAAAATCCCTGCTACCTGAACCGTGTGAAGAAGACCTGTAGGCTACGGGTTACTATGAAACAATATTAAATTAGCACTATTGTAAAACCAAAAATAATGTGAGAAATGAATTCTTTATTTTATGTGAAATTTTTTTTATTTAGCATTTTTACCGAAAAACCAATTAAAGAAGAGGCTTTTCTGAACTTAAACAAGTTATTTCAAATTGCAGTTACTATTATAATATTAATTATTTGTTATTAAAAAATAACACAGTTTTTAAGTACTTATGGCCTATGCGGTATGCAACAAATTAAAAATTGTTGGGATTTTTGGAGACGGGTATGTTACGATAAATATCGGCTTACAGATTTGTCCATTTTAAATGTTGAATGGGATGTTGCAAATAACATAAAATCAGAAACAGTGTTAGAAATACAGCACAAAAACAATGAAAATAGTTTTATAATAATACTTAAAGGTACCTCTTTATTAACCAATCTCCAATATCAAATGTATGTTATTTGTATTTGTTATAATAAGACAATAAATTATTTACTTTGCAAACGAAATATTGTTAGTTAATATACAAATTAATAATAATACCTATTATTTATTGAAGTTAGCAGTTGTGTTACAACAATTTGATATTAAGAGGAAGCTACACCCACATGTGTTGTCTCCGTCTTACAAATGTACAACATAGCAAAAACTGATCCAAATTGATATACAATGTAGTTCAGAAGTCAGAACATTATCTGTGGAATATGGTTTTTTTTATTTTAATATTCCTTATACGAAAAAAGTTCTCACTGTTTCAAAATCCAATATTTTTTGTGTTTATCAAACTTCAATAACTTTTTTTGTAGTTTCATATCTTTGGTATCGAAAAAATAAAAACGATAATATTTCACAGCTTAAGTTCTACTGTTATGTAGTGAAAATATTTAAAACCTATATATAATTTTCATAATTAATTTGAAAAGTGATATATTATTGTTAATAATATTTGCCATTATTTTACAACAATTGGTTTATTTTTTTTATATATTATACACATAAGTACTATTATATTTACTTATTATTGACAAAGATTTTATATTAATTTCCTTATAAAATATTATACATATTGTGACGTATTAGCATAAAAAAATTATGTTAATAATTATAATTGCCATAATTTTACAAAAATTATATACCAACTATTTTATTTTTTTACAAAATATTATATAATATAACTTTGTTTTAGTCGAAAAAGGGAAGGGTACGATTATAACGACCTTTTTTTAAATTTAGTTGAAAAAGGAAGGGTACGTTTTTGGTCGAAAAGGAGCTTGCCCCGCGTAATTTATCAAAATGTACGTCCAGCAGTACCAATTTTGTATTTTTGTCTTAAATATTATAAATTATGAATTAATGAATTCACCTATTTTCAAACTTAAATGTTAAAACATTATGTAGGAAATATTGCGTAGTTACCTATAATATCTACGATTAATTTATTTAAGTAGTTTGAGAATTGAGTAGATATAGTTTATATTATACAAAATTTTATTTATTCCAATGTAGGTATATTGGTAATCGGAAAAAAAATACAAAATCCCCTAAGCAAATACTTATGTATATAATTGTCATCATAAAATAAACTCATGTAACTCGCTTTAAAATTAAAATATAATATAAAGTCTATGATTTGCCTAGATAATAATCTTAACTTTAAATTTTATAAAAAGTCAATTCACTCCAATGGCGTATACGCCAATAATTTTTGGGGTGGGCTATATAATATGATGGACTATTAAATCATATTTTAATTTTACAGTAAAATCTAAACAAATTTGTTACTTAGGTATATATTCGTCGAAATTACCTCCCACTGAATATAGATAATTGCGGTGTTATTACTTTTTTTCGTCTAAATAATGTTATTATACTTATTAGTTATTACTTTTAATTATAAAATTGATAATAGTAGTATATTACTTTAATTTAAAAATAATTTAAAATGTTAGGATTCATAAACAGGAATACGATTAGTTTTAAAAAATATTAACTCATTTATAATATAATTTAATTTCAGTATATTTGTCAAATTGAGATTCAACTTACTGTACTTTTAATTTTTATTACCCAAGGGTATACCTATTCGTTTATAAAATATAAATAAATATATATGTAAATAGCAATATCATATAATGTAATATTATGTATCTATTTATTAATGATATAATAATTATCATTTAAATTTTATGTATTTTTATTATTATTAGGCAATTATTATTTTTGACAGCTGTACTCAACAGTACGGGTAGGTATAGCTTTGGAGATTTTTTTTCCTAGATTAGGTGTATCATATTATTCATATTAAAATCATTTCGACAGGAACATACATGTATTTTCATGTTTGGTACAAACCATAGAATTATAGATAATACATTTTAAATTCCTACCGATTGGTATTATTTATAATATATAGGCTTGAGAGTGCAATTCAGAGTCAATACAGACTACCGGTTATTACAGGTTACAGGTTTATCTGCAATATATGTAGGTACCTATTATTATGAAAGTATAAATTATAATTATAATATATATTATATCTAGGTAGGTACCTACACTATATGTCTATATAATAATATTGTATTGGTCTATTATAAACGTATATAGGTTCTAAATTCTATTATACTTAGTATGATATATTTTAATATATCAATTTAAGTTATAACTTTTATAAAATAAACACAATAATAATTACTCAAATTATTAAAACATTTGGTATAGATAATATATTTTGTCAACTCGTTATAACTCTCTATACCTCCATATTTAAATATTTTCACTATTACTCATATAACCCTAATATTAGTAATATTTATTACTAATTATATGAACATAATCTATCTGAAAAATTAAAACAGTGGCATTTTTATTATTGATAACCTGCCATAGAAAATTGAAACAATATTTGTATTGGTTATACCTCAGTGGCACAACCCTCCCTCTCAACATTTACAACTCCAGTCTCTAATGAGCCTCACTATTCCCATATGACGTGTCTAAGGAAATGATAGGTAAGCCTATCGGCTACGGAGATTGTTGGTTTCGGATTCATAACTCAATAACTCCACAGTTTTGCAGTAGTTCACATTATGAAACAATGATGTTTTTCTAACTATAGTAAATTTAAAATATTTTATGACACATCACACATATAATATATACATATATGTATATCATACATTCATACATAGGTACCTACCAATTTATCGATCCAATCCAGTTTATTATAATATAATATTTACTTTATAAACATACATAGTATAACTTAATTTAGTTCATTGTCTGCCACGGCTCGCGGTCACATTACATAGCTAAAATAAGTATATTTACTTGACCGATCACTGGGCAATCAGAAATTGCTCACTGCGGTTGTTTAAGTTTGTCGAAAATTTACTGAATGGTCTGTACTTGTCTCGCTATACCTACTCTGTTTTAAGGTAGGTTCCGCAACGTTCAAATTCAACCACTGCTCCTTTTTACGGACAATATTCAGCTTACGAGTAACGAGGCATTATATTATTTTACGATTAATGTCCAACGCTAGTGTGGACCCAAATTTAAATTTTTAAACAACAATTTTTTGCCTTTAGTTATGGTTGACGGTTGTAATTGTTTAAACCGCTCTTAGTAAGTACCTACATTTTGTACTATACAATATTTGTTACAGCGAGTTCACCATTGTTAATATTTTATTCATCTATAGTCTATACCTAAGTGTTATAGTTATAATATTATAAGCATGTTTGTATTAAGAATTGTACCTACATATAGGGTATAGGCAGGACCGGATAGTGTTTAGTCTCGTCACTTAGTCAGTCAGGCTATGTTATAACTAAATACTAAGTACCTATAATTTTATGATATTATACCGTGAATAAAGTAATTTATATATTATGACTTATTTACTTGGAACCTTGTTTTAAATTTTCAATCTATATCTATAAAAGTTGAACATTTTATAAATTTCTAACTACAAAATAATTATTAAATTTTAAATTTGATAAATATTGTCAAAATTTGAACTTTCAATGCTTATAAAAAAAATTGTGCCTGTGTATTTTTAATATTTTTCAATATAATTTAACAATATATCTGGAGCTTTGTATTAAAATGTCATGCTTTTTGAACCAACAATTAAAATTTAATTGACATTTATCGAAAAAAAACTAAAAAATTAAAAATTGAAAACGTTCGTAAACAGCTCAAAATGTTCAAATTTTATCAAGTATAGAAATTGTTGAAATAAACATATGGTGTAAATTTCAAGTATCTACAGTTTTTCGTTTTTGAATTACAGCAAAATAAGAAAATCGTTACTTGAGAAATCGAGTGAATATACAATGTTGTACAAATTTGAACTTCAAACGCTCTTAAAAATTTCATTTTTTTTTTTTTTTTTGATAAAAGTAGAAAAACTTATAAGGAATCTTGTATTACATTTTAAAATCTTAGATTTAAATAAAAAATCTTTAGGAATTTCTAACTCAAAATAATTTGCTCATTTTTGTGATTTTTACGTATTTTGTCAAGACTTGAACTTTAAATTCTTATAAAAAAAAAATTGTGACTAGATTTTTAATATTTTTTAAATATAGTTGTAATAATATATTAGGAGAGATTGAGAGATAACAATGACTAAATGATTAATACATATGTAGAGGGATACCTAATTATATCACCTATTAGCTAATATAGCTACTATAATATATATATACGAAGTCCAAAACTAGCCATACCAGGCCCGCTAATGACAAGAGAGCCCACCCTGTCCTCCCTCAAATTACGCCACTGTAGTACTGCAGTACTTGTCTTATACTGCAGTCATGAGTTTACGATATATTAAATACAATGACAATTTATATATATATAATTTAAATTGGTAATAGGTATTTCCGGCTTAGCGGTTTGCTGGCAATTGAAAATATATTACTGTATTTACTATCTTTTCATATACATTAATATACAACAAAGGTACTCAATTTTTTTGGTAGGATTAAAATCTTGTATTAGCATGAAACACATCACATTTAAACTACCCCATTTAATAACGGTTGTTTGAAAAATTTTGATTGAAAGTTTGATCTTAATATAATGTACTATTTTGTGACAGTACTTACAGGACTTAATGCATTCAAATCTCTTTTGACGTATCTAATTGATAATGCATGCGTACAGTTTTTCAAGAATGTATAAAATATAAATTGAAAATGATCGTTTGTTGTCTCATATGAATTGCTTCTAATCAACTCGAGTAGGTGCTTTTTGAGATTTTAACAAGTTCAAATTTTGTTTTTAAATTATTTTGGTACTCTTACTATCTACATTGACTACATAAGCAATGATTAAATAATCATCATTTTATAAATATAATTCAATTAATTGGTATTAATCAGCGCTCGGACTGAAGCCCCCCCCCATTGCCCGTATTATTATTACTTTAAAAAAATAAATATTTATCAAGTTTCAACTGTCAACCATAGTAAGCAAGACGTTTCATATATGTCTTACCATAATGAATTCATTTTTGAAAAAACATTGTACTTGCATACCAATTTTCCTAAAATGATCTGTAATTTTTCGGTAAAAGTATTTGTATGAAAGTATTTGTAAAAGTACTTGTATGAAAGACTTTGTATTAAACTGTCTAGCCTTAGTTATACACATTTAATATTTTATAAGTTTTCAACTATAAATTAACTGTAGTTTTGACGAAATTTGAACTTTAAATATTTATTAAAAATAACCATGATGTCTATGTTAATATTTTAGCTATAATAATAACTTACGTATTACATTTTTAAGCTTTTTGACCGGATAAATAATTTTTTATTGACATTTATAGAAAAAAAAATGTTAATAAACCAAATATACAATCCAAGTGACGACGGTATATTAAGCTGGTTACCAAATTATTTTAATAAATTTTCATTTTTTTTCTCCAATTATTTTAAAAATCACTGAGCATTTTCAATTTCGACCTCTAAAAATACAATTTGCTTCCAAAAACATACATCGGGCATCGAAGTTTATGATCAGAGCATTTTTCTACCAGAAAAGTTGAGAAGTTACAAACATTTTAAAATATCACAAATAACCGTCTAAAATTTTTAGACTGGACAAAATGAAAATAAAATTGTAACTAATTTTTAAGCCTCCCACATTGAAAAATCCTGCGTATGCCACTGCTTAATATTAATTTATTTGGGGTTAAAAAAATTAGGCCTTTTCAATGCACAGAGTACGGACCAATATATACATTGCATGTCTATACGTTATCCATCACTTTGGTCTATAGTCTATACCTATAATGATTATAATTTAGTGAGAGGATAAAGTCCACTTATTCTAATCTACATTCAATTCAACAAAATAACGGAGTCTAAATCTGAGTCTTATAATGTTTATACTTCATTTCACAAAAGTCTATTGTTGATATTTTATTTTCCTTTCATAATATTATTTTATTGCAATTTTTTTACAGAAGCGGTACCTAAAGCGTTAGTAAATATAGTATCATCGTGTATATATTGCTATTCATCAGTTCAGGTTATAATTTAAAAAAAAATAGGATACAAGTATACAATACTATTCAAAATACAAACGTGATCATAAAGTTTTCTTTTTTTATAATAGTTTATAAATCAATTATAAATGGTTAAATGTTGTTTTTAAAATAAACGATTCCTTCAGTAATTGTTTAAATTAATTTTCAAGAGGTTCAAAAAATGAAAGACGTGTAATATCAAGCTGTGCTTCAACTGTTGGAATTAAATTGTAGACTCATGGAATTAGATATAATTTATTTATTGTACCCAAGTATATGACAATTGAGTAATAGCATCATGTAGATAACAATTATTAAACAATAGATACGAGTGCACTGACATTTTTTTGTAGATACTCTTAAATCTCTAAGTAGGGGCTAAAAAACAAACATAAATGACGCATCCATACATTCTTTACAATAGGTAACTATTACCACCATATTTGACAGTTATTACGCACTGAAGGCATTTAATTGCGGACGTGCGGACGTGCGGAGATATCTGATATCAATATTTAAGATTACAATATTGTAACGAGTGATGACTGATGGAGTGGCTCAATAGAAAGAATAAACTAAATAATTGATTTCCTATTTTAAAATTCTTAGCAAAGCAACAAATACGTACATATTGGTTTTACTATATGATACAGCTTGTTTTTTTAGTTTCATCTGATATCATTTTTTGTATAGTACAAGAAGTGCTCCAATAGTTTCAATTGATTACTTGTCTTGACCCTATATATTATACTAATTGGAAATGTTATCTAAAGACTAGTTCATACTTTCTAGGTACTTTAGGAAGGTCACTTTGATTTTCTTGTTATATTATATTTTAAACTAGGAGGCTCGAGTAAACTGTATTTTTTTCATGTAAGCATTTGGACCTTAGACCAGAAAAATAAATTAACTTCCAGCGACTTGATTTGAATTTTAAAAACTAGTTTTAATTTTTATATACCTCTTTTCTAGTTTTCCCGGAAATTTATTTTTATTTTTTCATTTCTTTTTAAAATATTAGTTGAATAAAGAATATTTTGAGAAAATATTTAAACTTACTATATACCAGAAACCTATGTTAACTAAAAATAAAATCAAGAATCTATTTCCAAGCAGACTTAAACATTGAACTCAAATATATTTTTTAAATTTACTATTGTATTATCAAATTTAATCAAGGCGATGTTTTCTTTCTTTTTTGGTACATATACTGTCGTGCTGGAGCAAAAATATTTTTGTACGTGTATTTTGACATGCTCGTTCCAGGTCAAAATATCACCGGTCAAAATATCTCCAGTACAAAATATCTCCTGTTAAAAATATCTCTAATTGAAATATCTCTCATGAAAAAATTGTAATATTCATGTCATTATTATTACAAGTACAAACTAAATTATATTAAAATCGACTGTATTTATAATATAGTGAGTTTTACGTGTCTACAATAATGTTTGCGACAAAAACAGAAAATAATCCACAGACAGTAAAAACTTATCACAAAAAATATATATCAAATTACAATTTAAGTTTGTGGACGATTGAGTGATGCAATAAAATTAAACAAAAATTAAATAAATTGAGTAGATAACTAATGTAATAAAATTTAAAAAAATGTTTAATATTTATGTTATTATTATTACAATCGATTAATTAATTTATTAATTATATTAAAACGCGCAAAACTCACTATATTATAAATACAGTCGATTTTATTATAATAATTTAGTTTTACTTGTAATAATAATAACATAAATATTAAAAATATTTTTGAATTTTATTACATTAGTTATCTGGGTGCATACGATTGCGCGCAGTCCTTATCAGCGGTACCTCTTTAGGCGTACGATTGCGCGTGCTAAATTATTTTAACTTCTAAGCAACGTTGCCAAATATATAGGTGCACGGTAAATATCGAAGGAAGAACTTAAGAAAATAGAATTTATATGTAAGCTATACGAAGGGTATAAAAAAATAAAACGACAGAAAATTTACTTGAGTTCTTAGCTATATAGTTGGAAACCGGTATCGCGATAATACGAGTATAATATCGGGTTTTAAAATTTAACTTAAAAATATTAAATGTAATTTGTCAACTTTTTTCAATTTATTTATCTATTCGAATATTTAACCATTGTTTATGAATATATTTTTTTTAAAGTGTTTTTATTTTGTGTCATTTACGTATACTTATATTTAACGATATTTTTTTTTACAATAATAAGTATTTAAGTAAATGTATTTATAATCTTCCTAAATGGATGAATTTGTATCTGTATTTAAATATAAAAATTAATTACGAAATAACTGAAATTTGTTACAAACAATTTGGCAACGTCGCATCCAATTTCACGCACAATCGTGCGCTTTTGAATATTCAAAATTATGTTCTTTGTTTTTCCGGAATTGCGCGCAATCGTATGCCCAAAAAGGTAAGACACGCGCAATCGTACTCCACCGAGTTATCTATACCTACTCAATTTATTTAATTTTTGTTTAATTTTATTACATTACTCAATCGTCCACAACCTTAAATTGTAATTTGATATACATTTTTTGTGATAAGTTTTTATTGTCTGTGGATTATTTTACAGTATTACAGAACTTTTTCGTAGAGGAAAAATCTAATAAGTAGTAAGTTTTAATCTATAGTAAACAATAATTCTTACAGTAAAATGCGTATTGTAATATTGTGTACTATTTAGTATTTACATTGTACACACAGTTACTGCGCCCACGGTTAGGACTAAAAACGTTTAATACTACCATAACAATAGTTTTTATATTTACAATATCTACTGCGCGAATATAGAAAATGTCAAAAATAATTTACTCACCCAAAATTGGCAAAATTACAGTTTTTTTGAATTTTTGGCATTATTTTCCATTTAAAGGTAAACTTAAAATAATTTATTCATTTAGATAAAAAAATAAAACCCAAAATTTCATTTTTCCAAAAATTGTTTTACATAGTTGCAGATTGTACTAGTAGTCCCCAATGTATTAGAAGGGGAGCAGTTTCTTAAATGATATTATCATTGCCTATCAAATTCTCTTTAGACGAGGAGTCGTAAATAGTAATGAAAAAGTGCTGATAAATTAAAAAAAGTTTAGAAAGTTAAACTAATTTAAACTCGTTAAATAAAATTGAATTATTTATCGATAAAAACTTTGGTCTTTGAGGGTGTTTTCTGATACCAAATTCGATAAAGTTCATTAGTTGGTATTTTGGTGGGGATGAATAAAAATAGTCTTCATAAATATCCATATAGGTAACCATTTAATAGACATGTTATAATTTTCAAAATATCAAACTCTTTTTGTGAAAAACGATATTGAATATTAGATTTATTATTAAATTTTCAAATTTTATTAGTTTTTTTGAATTATGTATTCTGAAAATTAAAATTATCGATTCTGAGTAAAAGAACTTAAAAAATACAAACATTTCAAATTTTAATTCAAGGTTCCTTATTCTTACCGCAATAAAAATATCAAAAATAATAAATAAACAAAACATTTTTATAAGCGTTTTAAGTTAAATTTTTTATGGAATTCATCAAAATCACGAAAATAAGCAAATTATTTTGAAGTTAAAAATGCTTAATATTTTAAATTTGATACCCTAGGACATGGTTCCACATAAGTTGATCTTGTAGCAGTGTAAACAAAATTTGTCAAAATCATGAAAGTTTGCAAATTAATTAGTAGTTAATAGTTTATTAAATTTTAAATTTTAATAGATTTATAGCTTGACAATTTATTACAAGGTTGCTTGTAAGTTTTTTTATTTACAACTAAAAATCTCAAAAATTCAAATGTAGTATTTTACTTTGTAGACATTCAGTTCAAATGTCAACCAAATTGGATATTTAAACAAAAAATAAGGATTTTAGTGACTTTTCACCACTTTGTTTATTATTTTTTTACTGAACACAATACAAATTATATAAAAATATTTCGATCTCGGCTAGAATCATTTGTATTCAATGACAAATAATTCATCATTAAATTAAAATTTGACAAATTTAATTCAGTGACCATATGATGAAGTACATTTAATGTTTTGTTTCAGTGCCAAAATTTGAAATAAGTGCGTGCTCATTGCTTTGGTTTAAGGCTTTAAGATTTAATGCTCGTATGCATAGTCAAGTATGTGTCACATAAGACGTGTCAAACGTTAAACTATGCCTTATGTGACACATAAATTTACTATGCGTATGGATATGAGACTCATAATTTATTATACTCCTAAATCCCTTCCTAATTTTTTCTTCAATAATTAAAAATATAAATAAATTAGATATTATACATTTTTAAATTTAAATAATAACTTTAGAGTTTTAAAATCTTGGTTATTTGTCTTTATTAGGTGCTGCATTAAGATAAATATTAAGATAAATATTTTTAGCTTTAAAAGATTTTTATTTCTATCACCTATTTATTGTAATCAAAAATCTAAAATGAATGTCATTAAAAACGATGTTTACCCGTGAATTATTTTACTGTTATTTTTTATGTGTTTTTCGTATTATTTTAGAAACTATTCTAGACGACTTCGTAGTAAGACTTCTATAAATTAATGTTTCACTAATGATATTATATAATTTTGACTTACATTTCGACATTCGTTAGTACCTACTTATAGAGTTCTATACCACCTACGTACGGACGTAAAATAGAAAATTAATTGTTTCCTTACTATAGTCACGGACTTTATCATACTTTTTATATATAGCATATTATTCTGTATATCCCATTATTAATTTGATATTTTTTCTCTATACTTCTAAAAGTATCTAATCATTGTGTCTTAAATATATTGTTTTATAGTTTATATATTTTAAACAACTAAATAATTCCTTTACGATCTACTATTATTTCGTTCATTTATATAGGTGCCTGCTGATTATACCGGATATATTATTTTAGTAGTAGCCCGTGTCCATCACGTGTTGGTTATATTTATTTATTTCACAATTTATTATCTTATAAATGTAATATAGTTCTTTGAAATTTTCTCGAAAATTAGTGAGAAATTCGAAAGTCATCATAAATAGTGACAATATGTCTAACTTCCAATAACCTTCCGTGAAATGTGTTACCTAATGTTTTTTCAACCCTCAAGTCGCAACTCAACCAGGTGTTAACAGAAAAGAAACTAACAAAAATGACAAATCAATAACTATTGTAAGACTGATAACTATAATAAGTAATAATTAATAAGTAATATCTCCTTTGCTATGATAAGAATTTTTTTTCAAATCAAGAAATACGACTAATAATATCGAGAAACAAATTAGACTTTTGTATTAATAACAATTACATATTAATGTACATACATAATATTATAATATTAAATATACCTATAACATGTTATATTTAATAGATATCCATTGAATAATAAATTTGTATAACTAAAACCAAATGTAAAACAGTTTTAACAGTTTCACAGGTTTAATAATTTATAAACAATACAATATATTACACGTTGATAGTAAACTGTTGATTCTGTATGTATTTAGAATTTCGGGCGTCAATCAATTCCACTCAAATGACCTTTTTACCTGCAGTAAGAAACTTATCGATTGTGGCTATCGACTTCGCTGAATTTTTTTATGTATCTACCTATTTGATTCTGCCGACTCAAACATAATTATATTATAACCAAACACTATCAAACTAAAATTTGTAGTTGATTCATAACATAATAACTTTGTTGAACATTAAATGTAACATAAACCTATATTGTTATAGCTATATAGCCATTGGCGCAAATAGGGTGGGGGGGGACTTAGTCCCCCCCCCAAATGTTGAACGAACCCCCCAGTTCAAAATTTAGTAATTAGTACTAATTTTTATATTCTGTGGTACTAAGTAATATGGATGGCCTATAAGAGGGGGCTTGAGTGCCCCCAAAAAATGTAGTCACTTTGCGCCTATGTATATAGCTATATATTATTATATCGTAAACATAGGCGCAACTAGGGAAATTGTTCTGAGGGGGGGGGCTAAAATTATATCAGGAGCACAAACCCTTAAAGTTAATATTTTAAGACTAAAATATGATTAAAAAACTTGGGAGGCGGCTACGGATAAAACTAGGGGGGGGGCTTTTTAAATTCCCTCCCTAATTGCGCCTATATTACTCATAACTAATAGGTAGGTACTAGGTATGTGGAAATGTGAAATACTTCAACTCTTATAGAAGGAAATGTGTCAATATAAAGTGTAGGTACTGCAAACATTGATATTGCTCGGAAAAGATGAAAGTGTACACTATACATATAGGTATTTGTATATTTTATTGTTTTTTTTGCCATACCATGTGGCATGTATGTTTGAGTTTTCCCGCGAAAGACGGCAATGTTAAACGATAATTTAAATAAAAAATAAGATTATAGGTATTTGAGTTATTTTATTTTGCTTATGTATTATATTGTAGTATTGTATTATAAGCCGACAGAATCAAAATATTATACAATTGTGCTGAGGAATCATATTACAGACCTAATACCTACTAAGTATAAGGTCAATGAGGAATTGATATTAAAATTATGGAGTCGATAAAATCCTAGAATTTCAAAGTATTATTATAACACTTATAACTATTAACTAATAAGTAATAACCAAATAATTTCATATTATAATGTATAAATTAATTAACACAGGTACCAATAACATTTGCGTTAAAATATAATATTATAGTACTATAGATGACACCATATTATGTCCTATATTTTTGGAGTTATGATATCGCCAATATCAGTAAGCGTATATGTGTTTAAATAATTAAACAGTTCAATGTTCATATTTATAATGTACATATTTAATCTTAATTATATTTACCAAGTATTTTTATTATCATTTTACTTATTTAATTAATTGATTCATTTTAATTGGTACCTACTATAGCCTATAGGTATACTACTAATTGTAATTTGTATAGGTACATCACGCCAGGAGTGCAGATTCCTCTCTGTATGGCTGGCGACTGTATATCTTTTAAAATACCTATTTAAAAATGTTAATAATTGTGTTATTTGTTCATTAAAACTTTATTGATAATTTATTCTGTAATACAGTAACGTCGATGGGTAGTTAATAGTAACTTTAATTATTATGTTGTAATACATATTATTGTAAAAAATTTAAAAATTGAGATAAAATATTCTTCAAAACGTTTAAATACAGGTGCTAACATAATACTTTATAAGTACCTACATAACAATGTTCACAATCATTGAATCATGATATACAGTATCTATACAGTCATACAGACGAACGATTTATGCAGTTTATCGTTTATGGTTTAGTTATAATACTTAAATAGTATTAGAACTAACTATCGGATACTAGGTAATAGGTACCTATCAGATATCATCACTGTAATAAGTAATAACTAATAATAATATAATATTATAATATTCATTATAAGGGTAATTTGATCAATGTAGTCCGTTAAGTTGTAAATAAAGTAATTGAGATTTTAATTCATCTCGTGGAAGGATATTCTCCAAGATCCAAATTAAAATTGTTATTATCATGTCATCTTACGTCATATTTATTATACCTAGGTACCTACTTCTTTATTTTTTTTCCAAAATATAAAAATATTAAAGATATTTTTTAAATATGATATGTACAATACTTTGCAAAAAAAAATATATTTTTATAACTTTTGGAGTACCTATTATAGAGAACGATCCAATGTCCACTAGATCATTTGTTCAAATACTTTGATGGTGGACCTATTGGTTCCACCCTTTGTTTTTACACACCTATTCATTTTAACTGCATACTAGGTATTGATGTCCCATGTTCAAATTTTTCATAAATCATAAAAGGTAAAGACATCAATACATCATGGTCAAGCCTGGATTAAAATAATTTTGGGCCTGGGCTTTGGGCCATTATCCATAACTTACGTTATAGAAAACGTACTACCGCCCAAGGGTCCGGGTCCATCCCCCTGGTTCCCCCTTAATCCGGGATTGATCATGATTGACTAATAAAATTTACGTTGGATGAAAATTATTAGACATAGTAGATTTATACTTACTTCATTACTTCTCAACAATAGTGATATAATAATTCAGAGGTGGACTGGCCTATTGGTAAATCAGGAATCTTTCCGATGGGTCGGTCCTTAGGGGATGCTTCAAAAAAAAATTTTTTTTGTAAAATATGCATAGAAATATTATCACAACAACAAATATATTATGTTTATTACCTATGTTATCTTTTGAATGTACTCAATCACGGCGTGCACGGTGATAATGTAATATGCATTATAATATAGGTAGGTAGACACATTTTTAAAAAATTGTAAGCTCATTTATACTCATTGAATATTTTGTGTATACAAATTATAATTTTTTTCTTTTCTGTCTTATTTTTAATAATAAAAAAAACAGTTTAGATAAAAATATGTTTGATAAAGTCGAAAAAAAACGCTATAATATATGGTATAAAATGTTACTATCTATATAGTATGTATAAATATGTATGAGTAAAATATAATATAATACCTAATAATATAAATTATAATGTAATGTACAGTTTACTATAAAGTTAAAAGTAAATTTCAATCGTAGATATTTTTCTTTTATTTCTAGTAAAATGTTCATAGTATTAATATTTCTAATAGGTACCTATAATTATAAAAACTATAAATAGGTAAGTACTTAATGTAACTAAATACTGCAATACATTATATTAAATACTAAGAAGTTCTTAACTGATCAATTTTGAATGATTAAAGTGAACTACAGTCAATAACACCTTTAGTATTGAATTTTAATTGACCGTTTGTAAATGATTATTATTTTTTAATTAAAATGTAGTATTGAACTAGGTTTAAACTTTAAAACGAGTTAATGGATAACCTATTGATAAAATATAATATTAAATAAACCACACGTGATACCACTACACTCAATGATTTATTTCAAAATAAATTTAATATAATATAATCTAAATTAATGGGTTTCTAATTACTAGAGATCAATCAAGGTCAATTATAGTTATAAAAAATATAGACAACGATAATACAGCATCAAACCAATATTTAATGAATTAAAAATAATTGCGTACGTTGTTTTTAATTTGTATAGTAATATTTATATGAATTATGATTCATGTTTAGTCATAGTTTTAACTGAATAATTGCAATACTGTAATTGTTTAATAATTGATATAATATTCAGCGTAATAAAACGTTTTAAAATCATAAATCTATATTTCAGATCATTAACTAATTAATTAATGAGAGCAGAGAAATTGATTTCATAATAATCGGTACAATATATCAATGCACGCATACACATGTATAAACAGGTAGTATTAATAGTAAATAATAAATATGTTTCCATTTAGATATATAATGAATTTTTACGTATTCCAGTGTTGATTTGGCACACCAAAGCATAGAAGCTTTCTTTTTAGGAGCCCTATACTTAAAAAATACAAAGGCCTTAAAAAACCTACCTAATCAAAATATTATCTATTCAATAAAATAAAATCAATCAATTTTAAATAAATTTTTATTTTATTGTTCATAAAAATATTACCTAGGTATCTGTGTTTTTAATTTATTCACATAAGTATAATAAAAACATTTTTCAAATAAAAACTCATATACTACAACCTACAGGTGTAAAATAAAATAAAGTTAAGTGCATAATATTGATATCATAAAGAATAAAACAATTAAATAAATTATATTTAACGTATATTCTTTATATTGTGAACATTTTTTAAATTGATTTGAAGCAAATTTTGCTATTATTTCAATCAGATCTTGAGTGTCAATGACTCTCTTTTTGCCACAGAGTACAGACATTAAAATTAATGGTTTTAGACAGTCTAATAAAAGTACAGATATACCATACACATACTTATTTTGAAAAGTAGGTACCTATTTTTAATTGAATACTAAGTAAATAAAATATTTGAGTATAAAATACAGATACTTAAAAAAAATATTTATAGATTCTTACCAATACTTTCAACAATTTTATATCATTTATTATTTTTACCTAATAAATCCACTCAACTGTTTATTTAGCATTTTCATGTTAATAGAATTTAAAATAAAACATATATGTAATATGAACTAAAAAGAAAACGTTTTTGATAGTTAGTGATTTATTTTAAATATAGATACTATAAGAAATTGTTTAAAATACTTTATCCTACTACTTTATTCAAAAGTATTTAAAATATGTACTGGAGTAGGCACTTACAAATTATTTTAATACTTCTACTCAAGTACTTATTATGTCTTTACAAGACTAGTTTTAGGTGATATTGGTGTAATATTGAACGGCATTTGTTTTTAAAACATTTAAGTTAAGAAAACGTTGTTTGTAAGTGGTTTGTGTTGATGAAAACAAATATAATACAAACTTATCAAGAACAAGTAAATTTAATTGGTATACACTATAAATATACATTATACACATTTCAGTTTTCATTTTAAATAATATACCCTCTCACATAAATAATAAATAATTACAATATTACTATAGTTTATTACTGTACAGCTGTCTGTAACAGTCAACAAAACAATATTAGAGTAGAATATTCCTATTTATGTTTAATCTACGACTAAATAAGAAATAAGTATTTAAGCACAAAAGACTGTCAGTATAGTTACAATATTTTATTCATTTTGGGTAAGCTAGACAAACACTGTTCCAGGGATTATTTAGGTACAAAATAAAATTGAATTTGGGTATAAGATTGTATTATTTTAAATAGTAATCTTGTAACACATTTAAAAAAAAATAATAATAATAATAAATATGAGTGGTTATCACTATTTTAATTAGGTACCTAAAGTAAACTACTTATTATATTTCCCATATATTAAATATTTAACTACTAGTTACAACCACTTTTTAATATATTACGTTATAGTATAAATTAATTTAAGCCTAATCAATTTGATAATGCTCCTGTCTGATTATTGTTGATACCTATACTAGTTAACTAGATATACTAGTTAAATACTTAATTGCTGTATTGAAGAGGTTTTACTAGAAAAACTATTGTCTATTATGATTATACATTTTGAGTACCTAACTACCTACCTACTTATGTAGCTTATACATGAATGTCATTATTTTAACTTCAATAGTAGTATATTAGTATATTACGTGAACCAGATCATAAATTTTGCAAGAACAATTAAAGTAGTATTTTATTGACTTAAAATAATGTGAGAGTAAAATAAAATAAATCTAACAATTTTATTATAATATATAGGTAAGTAAGTTGAATCGAAATATTATGATAGGTAGATGAACTTTGAATTTGATGATTTTAATTTTAATATGATATTGTATCTTTTATCCGTTCAATTAAATGCGTATCATAAACATATCCATCGCTATATTTCTGTATAGACAATTTATCTGAACAAATATTATTATTTATTAATTGTTTTCTTTCTTTAAATTGGTCATATTTTTATTGTTATTATATAATAACATTTTCAAATATATTAACGAAACAAGTATATGTTATTATACCTATGTACCACCCGTGAAGTATATATAATAGCTAATAATGTTGATTTAATATCCTGTTAAGGGTCCACGGGGGTTACTATCAATTTACTAATAATTGAAATGTACACACTAAGATAATTAATATTGAATTTGTGTGTTTCCTGATCCGACGCTTGCGTCACGTAACAGCTGCGACTATCGTTTATAAAGCCTAGAGGGACCAATAGTCAGATCATTACGACTTGTTGCATCAAATCCAGTACACGGCGCACCACTTTCGCAAAGACTACGTGAGTACCAGCACATATTGTAGAACATTGATAGTTAAAATCAAGGTTTAGTTTTAATTTAAGCCAGCGTGCATAGGTATTCTGTTTGTATTTATTTAAACGTTCATTCATAAATACCATAAGCAATAAGCGCATAAATTAGTTGCAAAAATAATTTATATTTTATCATTTATTATTTAATGTATATTTTGAACGATGTCTGTATTACTGGAAATTCTATTTTTAAACTAATTCATACAATTTTTTTTTAATTTTAAAGATGAGCTGAGACATTTCTATTATGTTCATGCATAGTTTAATTATTTATATTTTGTTTTTATTCTTAATTTTTGTGTTTGTTTAAGTTTTAGAGTATTCATTAAATTAATTTTTTGTAAATATATAGATAAAACGGTTTTAAAATAAAAATATTTACACTATATAATTCATACTAATTAAATTCTGATTGAAAATATAATGACAAAAATTACTATATTTTATACTTCATTTCAATTTTAGTTGTTTAAAATGCTTCAATTAAATAAGACCTTATAATATATTTACTATTTACTTTAAAAATAAGTTGCAATAATTTATGCAATGGAAAACTAAATGTCGAATCGAATCTAAAATCAACAAAAATTTAATCTCTTTGTACATATTGATATTTATTATTTAATGAATATATTTAGTTAGATTATTAGGTACTTGTAAAAATAAAATTTTGTTCTATGATAAAAAAAGTTATAAAACCATGTAGACTAGACTTACAACTAAAATAAATAAACCTTATTACATTTTATCCAGTATAACAGTTTATAATATTTCCATGTTTTTCATGTTCATTTGTTTTCCGTGTTGTAAACGGTCATTATAATTTTCTATTTTTACTGTAATTATTTTATATTAATTGAAATTAAATTTGATATTTATTTTAATTATTATTACTGCTTTGTGATGTCATTTTTTAATTGTATTATAGGAGTACTGTCGCCACTATTTTCTAAAACTGAGGTAAAATTAATTTTTAATTGCCTACCTTCTAAAGGTAAAAATGTTTTTGCTAGCATAATTTGAAATATTAAAAATTGCAAATTATTAGTCATTTCTCCATAATAAACATTGGTGGTTGTAATTTATGATATATTTAATATAAGTACATTTAACTTTAATATGATACCTATATATTATATGATAAATTATTATCAATAACCAAGTATTTTTTATGTAAAAATAGTATAGTTAAAAAGTTTAAAAAATAAAATTTCATTCATTTTTAAACATTAAATCAATATAAAGTTAAAATATAAACATTTAAAAAAGGTTTATTACATGTGATGAAAAACACGTTTAAACAAATAGATATAGGTAATACGATTTTTATAGTAAAATATGTAAATAAATATTTATTATATTCTATACTTCCTAGACTTTTTCATATTATATCTAGACGTACGTATAATATATAATATATATAATAAACGTGTCCAGATATAATATGAAAAAGTTTAGAAATGCTAAAATAAGTTGTAACTTGTAGCTATTGATTTTTTACAAACCTACTTAAGTTATTAACGATAAATTAAATTGTAGAAAATATTAACCATGAAATATGTTTTATATCCATTTTTTCAAATAATTTAATATTTCCAATTTTAAATATTCAAGTATAGTATAAAACATGGTAACCAGGCACTTTCAATAATTGCACATTTAGCCAGATTTTACTATGGCATTTCGTAATCATTAATCAAAATGTTTTCACAAAATAATCTATATTCAATTTAATTTTTCTATAATATATTTTTTAAATGTTAATCCAAAATATTTAATTTTGAAAATTAAATAATGTAATTCAACATTATTATTTACGATGGAGATATTTCACCTATACGTATTATATTATTATCTTACAAATCGTGCATTAATAGTAGTATTTATTATAGTTAGGTAGGTCCCCTATATATCAATATTATTATTTTCTTTTTAAATCAAAAGTTATTTTAGTATACCTAATCATAATGTATACTATTATTTAATTTAGAGATTACAATTTTAATCGTTAAAAAATTATAAATTAAGTGTCCACGTTTCTGACTGGTGGAACGAAAATAGTACACGAAGATTTCTATTTAGGTATGTCTATGCAAATATATATTATTAAACTACCAACTTGCCAACTAAAATTGATAGAGAGGGTATCAGCTATATAGTAGCTACATTCTCTAAATATCGTATCTCTGGCCTCTTTGTGTAAAGGATTTTACTATATAACTTAATTGTTCAAGTTCACAATATTACAGGATTGTTTCCAAAGAAGTAAAACACTATTAACAGAGTTCAATATTATGTTTCCAATTCATAATGCATTTAACTGTAAATATTGGTTAGAATTAATTGGGAAAACACGTGTATTCATCATCAGTAATTGTTTAATTCAGTTATCTTTAAAGCAATCATGATTTTATTACGCGCCGACAATAAAGTTCTTAGTACTTTATCTATCATTTTATCTATTTAATGGTAATCCATAACTTAAGATCACCTACTTATAGTTATAATAACTTTCTTACGTGGAATTCTTTTCCCGTGTACCTTACGTTTATAGCAAACAAAATTATATTAGTCATATTAACAAATCAATACAAACAAAGATTACTATTTAATGAGTAAACTGTACACATTTTCTATAATAGTATGATTAAGGATATTAGGTTTTAATTTGAACGTAAATTAATAAAAGATCAAGACATTTATTTGAAAAATTGTATGCATAAACCGTTAATTTGTCAAATTAATCTCATACGTCAAACTATATCAGCTTATATTTATTTTGCCAGTTGATTTATTTGAGAAGAAGTCGTTATTATACGTTGTTTGAATATCCCATGTAATCGACTACAAAAATTACCCATCTTTGAAAATCTAACTTCATCTCTCCGGGCATCATTGTTTTCCACCAAAACCGACCTTTCTGTTTATCGCCAGCTATATGTATATATTTCTATTTTCCATCACAAAAAATTTCAGTTTTTAGGTTTTGGTCATCCCTTATAGTAATAATCGATAAATAAATTATATTTTAGAGTGTAGACCACGGAAAGGTAGATTTTGGCAGAAAAGTGGAACATCCCTAAAATATCTATATATTGTATACCTACCATAATGTATACTACCTATAATCTATTCATAGAAAAACTAATTTTTAATTAAATATGTAAATCACAATAGTAGGTTATCACTTGATAGTAGTTGATATTCCATAGAACTGTAATTATATAAATATATAAATAATATCACTTATTAAGAATAAGATAATAATCCTTGTGAATGAGTAATAAGTATATTGATAGATAGCAAAGGTCTTCTATTAACATTTAGGTTTTGCGATGTTGTACAAGCTATCAGAATTCGATATTACAGCATAATATATTACGATTTACGATCTATAGATTTATATGATGTCATAGTTTTTATTATGAACTATAATAATTAGGATCACTAAATTCTAAAAACATGACGTGATATAGGTACTGATATCTGATTAGGAAAATTAAATATTTTGTATTCAGTTTTATGGATATATTATGAACATTTATATCAATTACCCGAGTAAAATAATTGTACGTTTAATATTTTTAATTGTATACAGCTTTATAAATTACATTTATGCGCACTTTACTACGCATAATAGTATTATTCAATATAAATAGTATTATTTAAGTCTTTAAATATTTATGGTTGATCATAAAATAATTCAAGTTAAGTACTGGAATTTAAAGTCAGTCGTAATACAGTGTGCCGATAATTATTGTTTTATGGCGGGGTAACTTAGTAAAAAATCAAGAACTAATAATATTTGTTCACTATATTATAGCTTCTACTAGATGTTATATAAAGGGCTATATATTATATATATAAATTCTCTCTGGCTTCTAATTTAGTTACATTAATTTTAATTAATTAACCAACCTATCATTATCACGCTTTTACATAATATTTAGGAGTGTAAACTCAATACATATCAATTATACTGAAAGTATCAACTCTGAAGTCATCTACTTTTCAGGGTACCTAGTACCTACACCTAGTGTCTGGCATCTATTAAATATTGAGATTCAATAATATCTATACTACTCTGGTACAATATATCTTTGATTCTTTTAATTTTGAAAAACTTAGATTTGTTTGTCAAGTTTTGGATTATACAATTATTATGAATTATGAAAGAAAAAGGTTTAGGAATAGGAATGTTTGTGTTACGACGGGACCATTTATAACTGTTTACTGTGTCTTATGCCTATATTATAAAGTGAAGACATTTTTATTTTACGATTTGAAGGAGTAGATAATATTATATTATTCACAATATACAGAATATATATATATATTTGGGTGTATGCCAAAGTCCTGATTTTAAAATTACGGCTGACAGTTTTACAACATCAAATTAAATCAACTACCGATATACGAGTTAAATATATTAAAATTCGTAATCACTTCCTGTCCATATTATCATGGTGCCATTGTATCAAGCTAATCACCATATTTAAGATAAAACACATTAATAAACTAATAAGGCCACTTTTAATAGTATTATTGTTGCACGTGAAACATTATCAATTTAAGTGTTATAGGTAGGCACTATAGCACTATATAATATTACTGTTATCAATTAATTTACTACTCAATGCAATACGTTGAATATTGATAGTATATTATTTAGTTCAATGGTTTTATAGATTAGACAACATTAGTAGTAAAATTTCTACAGTGACGGACTTCATATTTTTACATGACGCACCTACATATATATCATACAATTTCAATCAAATATTTTTTGTAAATGTGTATAACCTTTATGTGTCAAATTATTATTTATTTAAGGTTCTTATGATTTATTACTTTAATGATAATATTAATTAGTATAATATTGACATACAATGTTTCATTGATAATAATAAAAAAAATTATCACAAATAAATAAACAGTTGACAAATAAAAAGTAATAATTAAAGTCATCGTTTTTTTATACAAACTTTTTATAGTAGAAAAAATGCTTTAATATATAATTTCAGTTGTTTCTGGTAGTAAATTGGATCTATATAGTTGGTGCTTTTCAAATGATTTGGGAAAAAAAGGATGTTTGACTGAAAACCAGTTTTCTACTTTTTTTTTGTTTATTGTTGATATACACAATAAGTTTTTATTAGTGGGTAAAAAAGCTTGAACATTTTATACAAAGGATTCATAGACATTTTCAAAATATTTCAAATAATTTAAAACTATATCATGAAACCTACTCGTACCATTTTACGGCACGTCGGTTAGTATGGAATTATAAGTTAATATATTAATAATATTATTATATAATATATGTGATTTGTTTTAGGCAAAAATTAGTTCAACCTACCGTATTACTAATATAAAAATAAGATACCAGTTGAAATATAAATATACATGAAATAAAATATTCTTAGAAATATAGGCTAATGTACAGTCTCTTCTCAGAATAGTTTTTACTCGTATACAATATGATTTATCATTGAATTAAATTTGAATACATCCATTATAGAGTCCTACTCAATGGCCAGGTACATCTGACACTAATACTATGCGGAAGAACAAATTTGGTTATTCTTTTTCATTTCATTGTAATAAATTTGTTCACTTTTTAAAATATATAATATTATTGTTATGTATTTAAAAAAAAATTATAAAACCTAATATGTATTCAAAATAACAAAATTGTCTTAATATTTAGTCCAATTTCATTTAAATATAAAATATTAACTGATATGAAGATACTTGGCAGACTTAAAATATTTAATCAACTATATTATCTATATGACTATATTATTACCTACATTACCTTACAATTATACATATCATAATAAAAATTATTAAAAACAGTCATTCTGAGATAACTATTTGTTCTATGTTTATATTAACATTGTATAATTTTTATAACATTACATCATATTATGTTATAATTTATGATAGTAAAGTAATAATACGTAATAACACGTAATAATGTATAAGTAGTTGTACATATCAAGTATCAACAGAAATATAAAATATATAAAAATATTTTTGTACTTAGATAATACTGAGGTCTGGTCGATTGGGAGTAAAATAGCTTGACAATTGAGTACAAGATACTCAACATTTTTTCTCGCCACAACTAAAAAATGTCGAGAATACATACTCACAATATTTTTTTATTATTTTAGGGATTTTAAATTGTCTAATATTATTAGTTTTTTGTCTGTAAATGTTAATAAAAAAGGTTTTTTTAGTCAAAATTCTTGAAAATTTAGAAGTGGTTTCCTTATATTATGTTGAATTTAAAGTGAATTAAATAATTTATAAAATATATAGGCAAACATTTTTATAAGTGTTTGAAGTTCAAATATTGACGAAACAGATTGTAAATACAAAAATGTACATAATATTATAATTTCGTATAATACGGTTTTTAATTTTGATAGGCAAGGCTTTTATATTTATTACAAGGTTCCTCCATAAGTCTTTCTTAATTAGACCTAAAAATGTCAAAAATACATACGCGTCATTTTTTATACACATTCCAAGTTTAAATTTTGCAGAAATTGGATACTTAAATGAAGTATGATATAATTCAAAAAGTATTTTCGTAGAGATTTGAAACTAACAAATTGGTTAAAATATGTTGATATTGTTTTTTTATTTTATTTTTTTATATTAATGTAGTTCATTATTTACATTTTTTAAAATATTCGGGAATTAGTTAGATAATTATAATGAAAATCTTAATGGACTTTTACGACAGAATATTGATACTATAATAGCTGTTTATGAAGCATATTCTGAGTCGATATTTAAATAATTTAATAATTTTATTAAATTCTATATTAAGTCAAGTCAAGTCAAATATTATTTTTTTTTCAATTCGATAAACGTACATTAAATTTTTCATTTATCTAAATAGGATTTAAGAAACTTGACCTTTGTTATAAATAAAAATTTCATCTCGTTGCATTGGCTGATGCAATATTTTAGAATTCTTAGATAATATTCAGAGTATATAAAGAACGACTGGACGCCGCAGTATTCATTCCTTTCTAAGACACCATACTAAATATACACATAACGATTTCCGCTTAACCAGCACAAACCAAATTCTTGAAACATGACGTCTTCAACTACATCACACATCCAATTCTCAAAACCATCCCAATACAAGGAATCCAAACTAAGGATCTATTCTTTTGTCCTTTTAATAACTTAAAAAATTTACTTTTTTTATTTAGTAATTTTATTAGTGTTCAATTGTTTTTAAATACATTTTAATAGTTATAAATTGTAATAATTTCGTTTTACATTTCAATATCGAATTGTAACTTACAGTTAATTTCAAAAGTACACAACCAGACGCCAAAATGGGATATTCAGCAATGCTACTGGGATTTACCTGGTTAGTTATGATCAATAGTATTGGATTCGCTGCGGTCTTGCCGATGAACCATATTATAGAGGTAAATAATTCATTAATAGTTTTATTAAAAATTCATATATGCGTATATATTTTACATGTATATGATATGCATAATGTTATTTAAAAACGTGTATGACTTATAATAATTATTGTTAATCAAATGTCTATAGCTACTTACCTGTTTGTTATTAAACAAATATTTATATTTTATGTACCTACCTAATATTACTCTGAAGTGGTGTTAATATATTATAATATGTACTTAAATCGCATCCTTGTATTTATATATTTTATACTAATAAAATAGGTAGATAGTCTATTAAATAGGCGTATTAAATTAGTGCGAATTTTTTCAACGATTTTAATACTTTAAATTTAACATACAATTTATTTACGCATATAGAAGTTATATAATATACTATTCAGACTCTATTTTGTATTAAACTATTTAAATTTATAACCAATGTTCGAATGACACTTTTATCTTAGTATAGGTACAGTAGGAGTAGGTAGTAGGTATATCGTGATTAAAAATTTAGTAGAATACACATTAACTTATTTATGTATTATGTTCTTGTACGTTTTACTACTTCTACTTTATCATTTATTATAATACATCATATTTATTAAATGTAGAATGTAGATATTAATATTATACCTACATGTATAGTATAAATTACTGTGTATTATATTATAATATATTTATTCAGTTCATTTAAAATATTGTTAAATATGTATATACATAAAGCAAAGTTACAGTTAATAATTAATAATAATTATTTTTATAGTTTTTAATTGTCTGCATCATTCATAAATAGTTTAAATTTTAAAAATATAATATAGAATGTAGTATGGGGCTATAAATATATTAGGTTGCCTATGTTTATTTATAAGATTTTTCTTGTTCTATACGTAAATACGCAATAGATCTTAATAGGAAAAATTAAATTTAATATTATAAAATAAAATGTTTTTACTATATGGATAAATGTCATTGATTGGAATAAACTGGACCATAAAATACTAGAAATTTTCATTTTTTACTTAACATGAAATTAAATCATACAATTGTAATATTTATTACTTAAATTAATTATTTTAAATTTTGTTTTTCCAGAACTCAATTTCAGATGAATCGACATTTAGAGGTTAGTTGATACATTTTCTTAATATATTTCAATATTTTTATTTTAATGCAATAACGCCATTTTACATAATATTAAGTAATAGAATAGTTTCGATTTTATTTTTATTAATTGTATTTGTTTAATTAGCAGGTAGTGACAAAAATACAGCAAAATATGAACTTAAAGATTGGGTAATGGTAAAAGCAACGCCTTCAGACCCTATTCGAGTTCCTCCCGGTGGCAGGGTTGAACTTGAATGTACGGTTTTTGGTAGCCCTGTGCCTCAAGCACAATGGAATCGTGGAATACAACTCAACCAGGTAAATAGATCGTTCAAAATGTACAATGTACCTACATATTATTATCTATTAAGAATTAAGAGTTTTAATTATATGCTATAAATACTTTTCCAATAATAATTTATTTTACGTTATTTTAATCAATGTGTAATATACTTATATTTATAGATTACATTAGGTCCAAACGAGTTCGAAGATTCTAGTGAATTTCAAAGTGTCGGTAAAGTTACAGTAAGACATGTAATTGACTGTATCCAACCACATCACCAAGGTGTTTATACCTGTAGTGGTCAAGCAAGAGATCAGACAATGGCAAGTGATCCAGTAGCAATTTCAATTGAAGGTATATTAATGTACTTACATATTAGGTTTTCAAAAAAATAAAACAAATTAAGATTATATTAAATTATTATTTCATTCAATTTATTATACTCGTTCTATCTTCTACAATCATATTCATCTAAAAATTGAAAAACATTTATATGATTAAACGTTTCTAAACATTTCATTAATTATTTAGGTACTTAAATACATATTTTTTAATTACTTACTTATTATTATTATTATTATTCAGGCAGGGCAGTACAGTGTGTCAGTGGTAAAACTAGAATTGTAAAGTGGAGTCCAATCATAACGCAGATGATAGGCTCAACTGTAGTGATACCTTGCGTGGTAACAGACACTGCGCCGTACAGACAATATTGGAAAGACAACTTTGGTAACATAATAGACACTGACAACGATTCAAGACGCAAAGTAAATAATTCCTCTAAATTGTTTTGTAGCACAATAGACTAATTACGGTATTTTATTTTTATTTTTTCCAGTTGGGTCCCGAAGGAGAGCTAATTTTGAACAACTTAAGCTGGTCAGACATGGGTGAATATACCTGTGTTGCGGAAAATGCTATTAGCCGAGATAACACGTCTACGTTCCTGTATCCAATGCTACCTAATGTTTAGACATTAACCGTAGATACACCATGAGAAATCATCTGTAATCTCTTGACAACATTTTCTCTTAATGTTTGAATATTATAGTATTGTAATCTGAAATGATATTCAATTATATAACTTAATATAGGCGCTAAATTGCTTATAGGATCATTAATAGCTGGCCAATATTGAAACAACATTAAGTTATATCGATTAGTCCTAGAACCTTACTGCTTTAATAGTCGATTGCTTATACTATGTATCGTAGTCGTAAACCATTGAGTATTTATTGTTTATTTATTATTTTTTAAGTATAATATTGCTTGTCTGCATTGAGTCTCGTATTGTTTTATGGTTTGTGCAATAAATGTAGAGTGCTAAAAACTCAAACTTAAGTATTTTATTATTGTTTTTTTTTTTTTAATTAATTAATTAATTTTTATTTATTTATACGTATGAATACATTATATATTTATATCAAAGTTCAATAAAGCTCGAAAATATTAATTATAAAATGGATTTCTGGTTTTCTGAAACAAATAATGTACCTATATATATCTAACTAAAAATCGACATTGGATTAATACATGTCAGTTTAAACTAGATACCTACATATGCTATTATTTATATTTTCTAGACATGATATAATTTTCAAAATATTTTGGCATTTTTTGGGCTACTTATGTATAATGTACATTTGAAATGTTCGACTTTTTCAGTGTTTTTACTTTTTACGATTTATGTATAATAAAATTACAAGATCACTCGTAATATTCATATTATATAAGTTGTTCTTATAGCAATTTCAAAACATTTGCTTATTTCATAGACATTTCAAGTTAACTAAGAAATAATATTATATTTATTACTACATAATCCACGAGATTTGACAAAAATAGTTCGCTTATCCTACCGTATCACTAAAATTAATTATCAATTACAATATAAATATATAAAAATAATATAGTTAGAAATGAACACTGACAGACTGTCTGAGCTTAGTATCGTTTTTCGTATGCAATCTGATTTATCATTGAATTATTGAATTTAACTTTAACATTCATGACTCACTCACTCTCACTATATAACAAAACGTCTCCTCCTGGTTTTAATTAATAATCGTGTTGTGTATAGGTCACAAATAGTAATGTAGATGTACCTATATTTTTGTATGTTGGAAGACCGTACATCGAATTTGTCTATACTTAATAGTCAATATATAGAAAGATGTATTACGATGTATTGGTTATCCATAAATAGTTTAATATGCAGAAAAAAAGAAAGAAAAACCGTAATGTAGGTTAACATGGTATAGTGTATTAGTGTCGAGTGTACTTCATCATTGAGTAGGTTACTGTAATGGATGTTTTAAATTTTAATTCAATATTAAGACATATAGAACATATTATACGATGGAAATCATAAGTGAAGATGGTCTAACTTTTTGGTAACCAAGGTTTTAGGTAAATTCTGAATGTGTAGCGAAGAATTTTACAATGATGTGTGTTTTTATTTTGTGTCTAAAGACACTCAGGGACTCTCTAGCAGCAACAATTCTCTAATAATGATCAATTTAGAGGGAGGTTTCTAGTAGAAAATTGGGTATAGTAGCTATGAGTAGGTACTTTTTAAAATAATTAGGGGAAAAAAACGAACATTTGTTAAAATCGTATTATTATTAATAACATAATTGTTTAGTAAGTTACCAAAAAGTTAGGCTATCATTTTTGTTAAGAATCATTTTTCGTCGTACACAATGATTTATCATTGAATTAAATTGAACACCTCCATTCATAATGATGTACACTCGAGATCAATACTGTACAGCAAAACAGTTATACTTACTTGAACATTTTTTTTGGTAGTTCCCGAGTATTTTGAAAAGTACTGGAAATTGTTTACCTCCTCCCCCCCCCAATCTTTGAAGTATACAAGCTATATCCAACTTTTTATGTCAGAAACCACCAGCGGCGAACAGGTCACGGGGGCTATAAACTAAGTAGCATCCCGAGCAAAATTCGTATTTATTCTAAATTCTTAAATTTAACTCTTATTGAGATATAAAAGTGTAGAAATCTTCCCAATTTTAGTAAGTTTGGAACTTTGTTACTCTACCGAGTAACCTAGACACCTTTTTTTTGCAATTTTTTTTTAAACTTAAGTAGTTAACTATACTGAGAACGATGGTGAAGTCAGAATTTCGCTATTTTACGATTTTTGCGCATTCACGCGTCCCTAGTTTACTGCACCTATTACGAATATTGATTTTTTTTTTGAAACCTATGTACTTTAACGAGTTAAGAACGACTGTGTAATCAAATTTAGACAGCCAGACTTCGTTTTGAAGTAATATGGTAAGGCATTTTCGACTTCTGAGTTTTTACGCATACGCTTAACGCTCTAGAAGCTCCCTAGGCCTACCGGCTCCGGTTGCCGATGTATAAAAACACCTCATATCATGAACCTTTTATTACAATTTTAAGCTTTTAGACGAAGAAAGAAAATTCAATCAACATAAATCGAATAAAAAGTTCTATATGTACTCTTTAATAGTAAAAACTGAAACCTGAAATGTAGGTACGACCACATGGCGTTATAGTTAGGCTATTCCACTCTTCTACTGCTGTTCATTTTTTCGTTATATCTTGGATAAATACATCGAAGTCGTACGCTTTAAAAGTAAGCATAAGGCAAGTGAAAATAATATATACGTTAATAACGACTAAATATAGTTTTAGATGAATATTAGAATGAAGTAAAATGGTAATTTAATTAAAAGCTAATTGAAATCATTAATCAAGTTAATTAATAATTAATTGAAGTGTTTAGGCACAATTATTATAAGTTATAATAATATTATATCTTTGGCCGCCATATTCCAAGGGTGGAATAAATGATGTGATAAGAATATGATAAATTGATAACCTGATCTCTAATTGATTGATCTCACATAATAAGGCCACGGACCTTAGATCATATGTATATGTATATGATCTAAGCCACCAGATATATCTTAGTCCGCGAATAAGGCATATATAAAGCACGATTTAAGCATAGACCTATAAAAGATAGGACCTATCTCTATGGTACGGAACAATCCCGTCGATTCCCTATAGCGCGACCAATCGCGTACCTTCGCCGTGGCGGAGGCTGTCGGTTTTAAAACGTTTTTCGAAAAACGTTACGCTTTTTACGCCGTTTTTGACATTTTCTCATTTCTCATCCCCGACACTCTTCTATTCACATACAGTTCGTTTATTTTAAAAGCCGCGTGGTTTGTACGCGATATCGGTCCATAGCGATCGCAATCGACGCCAACGTAGGTCGTTATTATTGCTTTTTTCGTCTTTCTCGATTCGTTTCGTTTTTTCAATTGCCGTTTGTGCTCTATTTGTTAAGTTTATTTCTTTTGAAACACGTGGATATGCGGTCTGTACGCAAATTCGGTTTGTACACTTAAAAATTCGCGTTCACGAAACGTCTTCGTTCCAACGCACAAGTGCACGATTGATATATACTGTCTTTGTTTTGTTTTTGATTCAATAAATATTGCATTATGTTATTGTTGACATATTGTTCGGTCCTTATAATAACGTAGCTGGTATATTGCTTAACGTAAACACAATTTTGTGGTTTAATTTAAATAAATGTATTATTCAAACATATATTATAATAATGTAGGTAATAATAATAATAACGGTCTGATCATTGAATAAATTACAATTAAAGTTTAAACAGTGTGTAGATACATCGAATCATATACGATTTCATCAATATATTATATCGAATATATCGATTTACGTCGTTCCACAGCGTAAGTGTTGAAGTGTTGACCATTATAATAGCATCACAAACTGTGGCTAGGGACGATCTCAAAAAAAAAAAAAAAAAATTATTTCGAATGTTTTTAGAAAATACCATTTTTTCTTGTCATGTATAACCGCAGATGGATTGCCTACCTGATTTGCTGCAGCACATTGTCCGCTATCCGACAAAGTCGCATAGCCCACCTAGGTGGCTAACTTGAAAGTTAATAGATTTTGACTCGAGATGACTGACTTTCTAGACACTCTAACATGCAGGTTTTCAAATTTAAATTTTTTTACACATACAAAAAAACACCGGACATACGCTGGAGGATAGTATCATCATTGAATTGCCGGTTTTCATTGGCCATGGGAGATTTTTAGACACTGAAACTCGACTTTCAAACGTTTCCGCCTTCGAAACGAGACCGCCAAAGAGCCAAGCCTTATCCGAAATTCTTATCACAAAATCACCTTCTATATAAGTGCGACATTTATGATTCGAATGTGTCTCCAAAATCGGTACTCACTTACAACTAACACGGGGGTATTTATATTTATATTTTTGATTGTTCACCTATCTACGCAACTAACGAGGTCCGTAATTCGGGGCACCGCCGGTGGGTAGCATACCTGGTGATGTACTTTACACTTTTTAACAATTTTAACAACCAAAAGCAGCGGACAAACAGGAGGTGATCCTGGAGATCGTATCCAATCTATCCATTTACGTTTGTGACGGATTGCTAGACGCTCAAACTTTTAAACATTTCCTACAAAGCGCCAAGCCTCATCTCCAATCCATAACACTAATCCTCATCACAAATCCTAAACTTTCGTCTTACAACCTTTGCTTATAATTCCAACGACATTAATCGGTTTAATAGTCTCCAAAATCGGTAGCTCAGAACACTACCAAACTATGATGAGTTAGAAGACAAAAATACAACAGGCGTTTCAAATACTTTAGCTGCATATAGTGTAAATAAGACAGGTAAAGAAGATGGACTAACACAATATGATTCGTCAATAGGTTTAGCTATTGAAACATTGTCAGATGGTTATACAATGACATCTTTGTCGGAAGTTATACCAAGTACCAATAATAAATAACACGTATCTATTAAAAATGTCTTATATTTTAAATTTATAGTAAAACTTTATTTTAAGTGAACAAATTAAAGTATTTTTAATATTTAGCCTCAGCATACCAATCTGTATGAAATATAACGTCCAGCAGTTTCAGAATTTCTTACAATTTTAACTACCTGTGAACAAAAAATTGATTAACTTAAATTATTTATAATAGTATTCAACAAGATATTGTGTACAATTAATTTTTAATAATAGTATTTGAATTACTACAATGGATACTAGTAACTTGTAAGACCTCAAAATACTTATACCATAATTTATTTTTTTTTTCATACTTTGTAAACATATCTTTTTATTAATAAGCTCATGTCAAATATATATTTAAGAGGATGTCAGACATCAGTGCACTATTGTTCTCTTTCTCTGACACAAGCGCAACATAGAACATTTGCATTCAGCAGAACCAATATTATGTTATTAGGTTTAGTATTAGCCATTAGGGTTATTTAACCTATTATAAAACTTAAATTTAAGAACATTATGTTGCTCATTACTTACATATAAATTGAAATGCTGTAAAAAAAAATACCAGCGCAAGAACATAGATGATGTATATACTTAACTTTAAGTTAAATGATATGACAATTCACTCAATACTTAAGCTAACACAAAGTTGGTTCTGCTAAATGCTAATTTGCCACGTTGCACGTGAATCAGAAAGAGAAAACAATTAGTGTGCTGACATCCTCTTATGGTGTATTATATTAGATATTATAATTGTTATTGTGCTATGCATTGACCGATACATTTTATTATCCATGTTAAAAAAATTATCAGACATTTGTTAGTAACAAAGTAAATGCGAAACTCTTGAAATATGAAAGTAAGAAATAGTTTTTTTTGACATACTATACAATTTTTAATGCTATAAAAATGTATCTTAAATATTTTATTATATTTTGTTCAAATAGACTAACTTAAAAAAAAAAAAATATATCTAAATCTATTGTCTAAGTATTGTTACACTATCTCTGATATCATATATTATTATACTATACAATATATTATAAGAATTTCAATATTATATTCAATCTTACTTGTCCTCTTTTTAAGCCGAAGTAACGAGAAACTGGATCACCAACTTGAATTCTCATAAGCTGATTTTCTTTTAATTTGCTAATTTATTTCAGTTAAAGAAAATAACATACATATAAATAAAATTGAAATACTAATATGGTTTATCAAAAACAAAAACTATACAACTTCTCATCATAAGTAACATACTAATAGACAAGAACTAGTATAATATAGTATATAACAGTAACAGTACGAGATTTGTGGAAACATGATACATTAATGTAACACATCTTGATAGAAATTATATTTATTTAAAATTATTATAGACTAATGTATAACTATAACCTACACAGAAATTGCGGAAAAAATATTATATTTTGTTTACATTCCCATGCACAATTAAGTATTTTTACTTTGTTAACTTAAAAATCATAAAATTATATAAAAAATATAAAGTATTGTATCTACCTAAATACTAATTAGTACAGTAATAGGTAATGTAGTTACCGTATACCAGTAAACATGTAAAAAATAAGCGCCTTCTATATTTCCAAGCTAAGTATACACTCAGTTAGTGTATATTAGTCTAAGGTATTGTTTCTCTACCTGAAGATTGTAATCTCAGAGACAAGGGGTGACATTGGTAAGGTGCAAATAATTTTTTTGGTATAATTAATATTAACAAAACACACTTAAACTAACTTAATATTGTTCTACTTGTTTCAAATAATACAAATAGTATGAAACTGATGCTAATTGCCACAGAGCAATAACACACAATCAAAAGCAGATACTAGTCAATAGATGCAGGAACTTCACCACCAATGGCTTTCTTGCCCCACCATTTACATATAAATGATATTTATAAATAATAAATACAAATTTGAAATATCTTCTTTCCTGTGTACACTAGTTGTTATTTATCGCAAAAGTGATAAAATATTTGTAATTGGTAAAAGTAAAACCAATAATTAAGCTCAAGTTTGTAATTAATACAAGGGAGTTGTGAGGTGACTGACTTTATTTTGTGGGTTGCGACACTAAAAAGGTTGAGAATTGATGGTATAGGGTCATATTTGCCTCTCTCATAAAAATACATTTTATATCAGCAAAAGAGTAATAGTGTACAATGACTAAATCAGGCGATGTGATTGGGACCAAAATGGTTAAGATTATGCCTGTAATACAAATGTAAAATATTCTAATGAATTTTACATTTTACCTAATATTTCTACTTTAAATTTTCGTTTTCTAAAAAAGTTCATCATACATAACTTCTTCTTAAACAATAATGTAATTCACTATACCCGACATTACTATACAAAAACAGTATATTTCAAAAAAGGATACTATCTGCACAAAAGTTCTTGTTTCTCATCTGGTGTTAAAACAATGTGTTCAGGTACTAGTTCGTGTTCAGTTATATTAATTAGAAGTTCAGATTCCAAAAACTGTTCCAATATATATTTAGGAGCCATATCAACTAAAGACTAAAACAAACAAAAAAATTATATATTTAAATGCTCAATGCACATATTTTGTTATTTTGAATTACAAAGTGCCATTTGTTTTTTCTGAAAAAATTAATTTAAATTATAAGCACTACTATAATATAATGAAACTAATGATTTTCATTACCAATACATAAATACAATTTTTTTTTTCAAAACTATACTACATTCACAATAAGAAACACAAACTGCGGCAATCAGTTTTTGTTGGTGGCAGTTAGGTAACACCCACCAAGTCATCAATCAATATACCTGTCGTGTAGTATTGCCACGTTCTTGTGCACAAGTCAGCCGCTATTTGCGTTTCTTACTGTGTATAGAGAATAATATTATTACAAAAATATGATTTTAGTAAATGTACACATTGTTATTTATTATAAATCATATTTTATGATATTATGTTAATTGTTAACATTGGTGCCGAACTACTTTTATGTGTTATATAATATTATATAACTTACTAAATTATTAGCGTTTTGTAAAATTGAGATTATTAAGAATCAAACATACTTGTTTTGCACTTGGAGTCATTCCTTGTTGAACAACAATAATAGCTCGAGTAATGGTTTCTTCTTGCATCCTCTGACAGTAAGTTTTTATAGTTTTTATACCAATTTTCGGTTCTTCAGGAAAGAAAACAAACATTTGATCTAAAATTGATAATGAATCATTAAAATATTTTAAATTGTATTATAATATGCTACTTGTTATACCTGTAGGATCGTCATTATGTGCCACAAGGACAATCAATCACTACGTCCAGGTCTTTTTTCACTGTAAAAAAAGAAAATAATAATTTATAATAGTTAAAAATCTAGTAAGGAATATGAATACATATTATGTAAACTATATATTGAAGTAAATTTTTAAAATATTAAAATTTTAACAAACCTAGGTTTATCTCCAAATTGTTCTTTAAACTGTTCTAATGTTTGATCCAATTCATCCTGTGTGACTAAATAACCTCTGTCATGGCAAAGCTAATATAAAACACAATTATTCATTAATTTATGGTACTTTTTAATTATCGAGCTCTAGCAGACAAAGGGAAATACCGATTCCATTATCATACTCCCATTGATATTAAATGTATGGATGCAGCATTGTATAATATTCTGTTAAGCTAACACACTTGATATCATACTTATAAAACTTTTTTATTGAACTTGAGCCCGGCAACTATGGCCATTAGCTTATAGGAATTACGATTGGTAGGGTTGATACTGTTGAAACAGTAGGTTAGAAACGTGGCAAGGTTTTTGCCTCTACATACCCGAGTGGTCACCCATCCGAGAACTAGTGGGGCAGCGTACGCTACTAACTCTCAATCATGTTGCGTGACTGATTGCAGCCACCGCACAGTGCCAAGCCATATACATATTTTTTCTCTCTTGTTTTAATGTTATTTTCTTTATTTCTCAGAGCTTCTGTACAAGTTAAAACCACCATTTCTCTCCATGTTATATTGGCCGAAAATTTCTAAAATTGTATGTTTAATAAAGATAGGATTGTCTATTCATAATATGTTTAATATCAGTATGTACTAAACATCACTTGATGCTATACTTATTGGCTAACATTTATGTATGGTGAATGGGAAAACGACAATAAGACCGCCGGTTTTACTGTCACTCTTTTTCCACCTTTGGTCTATCACAAATATAATTTTGTAAGTCTAGACACATAATTACTCAAAATGTTTTAAATTTAGAGAGTTTATGGTGATCGGACAAAATAAAATGTAACCGGAAACTCATTGGTCTACATTGGATTCTTACATATTAGGTATGTGTATTTCATTGGCAACAAAAATATTCAATTAATAACTGTTGATTTACTCGAATTATAAAGCACATTGTTAAATGTATGTTCCTTCATAAATATTTTATTAAAAAGTAATATCGTAATAGGTAAGTGAAAACGATTTTTCTAAGTTCTAAAAAGTTGAGTATCTGGTATCTGGGCACCACAGTCTTGTTATTCTAAGTGTATACTTGTTGTATGTATATAATTTCGTTTTGGTATTTATCTTACCTGCATAACAGTTTTTCGAATACGCCATAGTTTGTACGACTCACATTCGTCATCCATTTTGAAATTAGTTGGGTAATTTTAAATTACCAAACGTGAAGGCAGTGGTTATTTTCACGTTCGACGTGAAAAACTGAAAACTGAAAGCATTTGTTTTCACGTCCTGCCCTGTGATTGGTCGAATTATTGATAAGAAAAATATTGATAAAGTATTGAAAACCCCGCGTAATTTATAATATAGTCTTCAAACATTTTAATCCTAGATTACAGATGATAAAACTCATAATTTTATATTAATTTTCAAACAATTTATCCATAATACAATATTTGTAATTCAAGTTATAATATTATGTTAATTTTAATAAGTCACACCGTCAGTGTAATATCTAATATATAATTAATCCTTAGGTTAATAAGCCTAATCGTATTTTTTAAATTTGTGGTACTTATCAGGAAAATGATGAAGCCCACCGTCGAATGGTGCTCGTACAACTATCAATGCACTCAGTGCTAAAAAACTGGTCGAGTGTAGTGAGGTGAAACATAAAAAATGTCAACCAGTGCGCACCAGTATACCAGATGGAACATACTTTATGTGCACCAGACGCCAACAGTGCAATCGGTGCAGTGTGGTGGAAAACGCTATTAGTCCGTGCTACGAACTGATATTATATCACGAGATAAGATAGTACTATCTTATATCGTGTATTATATTAAAATGGTTTGTTATATACATTTTCATAAATTAAAATATATATATTATTAGTTTATCTTAATGTTAATTCGTTCAGTCACTTTATTTTTCGGTAAATGGTACCTTCAATAATAGTCGTCTTTGCCTAAATTATAGTGTTCTATGTTCATTCAAAGAAAAACAATCGTGTATTATTTAAAATTAACGCAATGAAAAGTATAATATTTTGAACGAATATCTCCCACATAACAATGGGAATCTACGGTGTGTACATTGTATCAAAGTCAGGCGGGCTGATATTCAATTATGATTACACTGTGCCCAAAATTGAAACTGAACAGACATTTAGTTATCCGCTAGATCTAAAGCTATCTTGTGAAAACAACAGACTACTAGTTTCGTTCGGTCAAAGAGACAACATCAAGGGTATTGAACTTTTCAAAAGATAATTGAAATTTGACATGTATTTTTTAAAAAAGATAAACATCCAAAGATATATGCAATACATCCAATACATGTTTTAAATAAAAATAAGTGTTTTTCTATTTTTAGTTGGTCATGTGTTATTAGCAATCAACGGAGTTCCTGTTTCTGGTAGAAAACTGGAAGATGGCAAAGACGCAATAGAAATGTTAGATGATGTAACTAATTATCCACTTAATTTGAAGTTTGGTCGTCCAAAAATGACTATCAATGAAAAGATATTCTTAGCCAGTATGTTTTATCCATTATTTGCTATTGCATCACAATTGAGTCCAGAACCCAGGAGTTCTGGAATTGAAACTTTAGAAGCCGATACATTTAAACTCCAATGTTTTCAAACTCTGACTGGTACTGAAATACTGAATACAATTTTCTAAATTAATAAATTTCATTGGTGAACTAACAATTGGATATTTCAGGAGTGAAATTTATGGTCATTGCCGATCCAACACATGTAGGCCTAGAACAACTTTTAAAGAAAATATATGAGATATATGCTGACTTTGCTCTAAAGAATCCATTTTATTCCTTAGAAATGCCTATTCGATGTGAATTGTTTGATACTAATTTACAAGCACTTTTGGAACAAGCGGATAAAAATGGTATTAATAGCATTTAATCTAATAGGTACTTTATTTTTATCTATACTCATTTGTATTTTACAAAATCCTTTTGTATTCTATAGGCAATTATCATATTTATAATAGCATTGTACTGTTTCAAATTATTAAAACTATTAGTTGAATTATAATTCAAACATTGTAATATTATTGTAAGCTTAAGCTTAATATTCAACATTATTAAGAAGTTATAATATATACAATATTATAGTTAATGAATAAAGTTTATATGTAATATTTTAAATTATTAAAAAAACTAATTTTATTTTAAATAGTATAGATAAAATTTATTTTACCAACTAAGAATTATTTTCAATAGTTAATTGTCATTTAACACTCAAACCATAAAAATCAATATATATTGCATAATAGTTTGATTATTAAGCTGTACTTAAGGATTTGTATTCTATTACTGATAGATACTAACATTTTTTCACATTTATATAAAAAAATGTATTTACTTTATTAATTCAGCATATATTTTTTGAAGTGTTATCATTTAACCATTTAAGTAAATCCGTTTATATTAAACACACTTCTCATTAATACCAGTTATAGACTATACTCACACTTTGTGACATAACAGCAAAAACTGTATCGGTAATTTAGTGAATCATTTTAACTAAAAAAAAAAAATCTATATACAATATACCTTTTAACTATCTTAAGTATTTTAAAGGGTTTAGGATGTACTAATGAAAAATGTATACTTCAGTCTTTAGGCAGTAAAATACATATAATGTAATATTTATTTTTACTATTTTTATATGGTGAAATCAATAATTATACAAAAATATAATTCTTTTTATAGTGATTTAAATGATCAGATATATAAAATTATGTAAGTACATATACTAATATCGTATTTTTTAGTAAATCATATATTATATCCGAAGGTGTTTAAAAAAATAATATTGTTTTAAACAAACATCAATAATATTATATTTTCAGTTTAAATTTCAACGTCATATGAGCACTTGTGAACATTTTCTAGGCCAGAATTGTATCAGCAGCTTAGACCCTGATAATTGATATAACTAAAATGATTAAAAATTGTCAGGCACATAAAACAGGAGGGAGGGGCTAAGACCCCCAATTGTGCCTACGCTAATTGTGCTACTATGCTGCAGCACACTTAATATCAATATGTTGGTTGGGAGACTGCTGAATTTTAACAATATTGCTTATTAGTTTTGCATATATTTTTTGAAATATATTAGAGATGCCTATATGAGTTAAAAATTTGTTTCAGAACACTAGAAGGCTAAATACGAAATTGTATATTGCACATTTCAAAGTTTAAAAGCTATTTTACTCTTTTTGTCTATTTCATTTCAGTACCACCTTCTGTCTGACCTTCAAAACATTTGACTTTATAAGTTTCAAAAATTATTTTTATATACTTAAAAATTAATATAGGTACTTTTGAAATTGTATGTCTGTTTCATAAGTTTGCATATTTTGAATTGTATACACTTTTTAGTGTCCATTTCAGTACCGTAGCCTTCAAAACATTTGAATACTATGACACAATGAACAATAATTTTTCTGAATTATTCTGATGTAATATTATTCAATTTTTTTTTAACTTAATATTTTTTTCTTCATTTCTTAGTATTTTTTGAGTATATTTAAGCATTTATACAAATGATTTTAAGATTATATTATTGAGCTTATAACCACCTTTATAAGAGCTGTAAGTTATACCTGAGCTCTGGTTATTACTATTGTTTATTATATGCGGCCATCTATTCTATTAATTTACCACTGTAGAATACATGGCCGCATACCTTCTAGTCCGCCTCTGTTTAGTATATGAATTTAAATTCAAGAACCTTTTAAACAGAAAATTACTTTTGAATTTTTTGTTCTAAATAACATGTAAAACAACATAATAAAGTACATATTCTATATTTAACATTTTAGTGCGGTCGTATAACATTGATGGTTCCAAATTGAACCAGACTTGGTCCATTCGTTATATTCTACTTTTCCATCGTGGTCCATAAGTATTATTGTGTGTGTTCTAAAAACATTTTTTAAATTAAAAATCTTATTGTAAAATTAAATTATATGCCGGGTGATTCTTTTATCAAACGCTCAATATTTCAAAAAGTGTAAATTTTTTGGTGCTGCTCTCATATGCGGACTATAAATGCATGCGGTCTACCATCAGACCGCATATCGTAGCAGAAAAAAATAATTATTTATAAACACGTACATCCACTAAAAGATATAAAAAAATTGGTCAGATAAAATGTGTCATATCTTGTATTTTCCAACTATATTTATTGTTATTAAAAGATAAAATTGTTGATAACCTAACCCTAGTAACCTACCTACAATTACTGTGCGACATTATAACAATTTAATAAGTTTGTTAGTTACGAATTGGTCGTTGATTGTGTTTTACCTACTGCGTTTATATTTGTGTCCGTTTTGTATATCGTGTGCATTATGCAATTAAAAGATTTTTATTCGTACATTTTTTGTTATTTTTTATATTGAGGTTTTTCATTTATCTTATGTAGACATATTATTATTAATACATGATATTTTTCAAATTTTAGCTAATAAGCATAAATTATAATTATGAAAATATAAACATGACGTATTACAATAAAGTTATTATTCGATCTACATCTTACAAGGTAGACCGCATACATGAATAGAAATACGTCGGTAGTCTGCATATGAGAGTAGCACCAATTTTTTTACATAGTTTCAAGTCGCTTGTAAAACAACATTTTTACTAAAAAATTATATTTTTTTATCCTTAATAGTATATCTTTATTGATACATGAAAATTGAATTTGGGGCGAGTAGTTTATGAGTTATAAGTATTTAAAGTTTAGATGAGTGGAGTGGTACGGGGTTACCCCGCGAAATGTTTGTCCACTTCTCATCAAAACTTTGAATATTTATAACTCATAAAATACTCACCCCAAATTCAATTTTCATGTATCGAAATACAAAATAAAATATTCTGTTTTAAAATATAAAATTAAAACCCTATGTTGTCATTCAAAAAAGTAAAAACTTAAAAAAATATTTTTTAATAAAAACGTTGTTTTATAAGCGACTTGAAACTATACAAAAAAAATTTCAATTATTGAAATAATTAGTGTTGTTTGATAAAAGAATCACCCGGTGTAAAATCACAACAATTTACCGAGTTCCGTATTGTCGAGTTGGCATTTCTACAAAAATGGAACTATATTTCTTCTGGTTATCAGTTCCAGGGAATTTTGGAGTTCGTTTAATTAACTCTTCATCAGGATAATGTCTACAAAAGGTTTAAATTTACTTTTGATTTCTAGCATATTTAATTACTTTTATTTTTTCTTACAGTTTATCCCATTTCAAAACTCCTAGCAGTTCTTTGATCAATGTATCTTTATTGTGACTATGTCCATATTTCTTAACAATGTCATTAAAACGTTTCTCTCCCTCTGCCACTTTTAAAAAAGGTCCATTTCCAAATCCTTGTACATCCTTTTGTAGGTGTTTCATAGGTGGTCCTCCATCTTGTACAAAATTGGTAAAGAAATGTGTTTCTAAAGATAACTTGCTTCAAACACAAATAAAATATATAAATATAATGATATCATACATAACATGTTTCAAACGGTTTATGCTAACCTCATGGTAATAGTGATCAGTTTAAATCCATTATACACAATTTGCGATCCTTGCAATTCTTGCAAATATTCTATGGCTGAAGAATTGCCTTTCACAAAGTTATTAACCAGTTGGCCTCTTGATTTAGCGTTAGGTATGTTATCTAGTTCAAACACATTCAATAGAGCAGCCAACTTACCACGGATGTTAAGAGCCAACCAAGTGCCACCCTCATTTGATGTCAAATCACGTCCTGCAAATTAAAGCGTTCAAACTATTGTTATATTTAAAAACATTTATGATAATTTTTTTACCTCCAATGACGTCCTGGTCCTCTGCCCAATAGTTTGCTGGCAACGTTTGACGATTATAATCTTCATCTCGGTTAGATGCAACAATCAATCGATATCCACCATCAATATGTTGTACAGTACTAATGAATATGACACACATAATGGTGAACCTGGTGTTTGGAATCTACTTTTAATTGATTTAAATATAATATTTGTACTTTGTAAAAATTAAAAGATACAGTTATAATATTCAAAACAATGTCAAGAAGAACGATTAGCCCAAGAAGGTACAATCATTAAAATGCATACACAGATATAATACAACTTAAAATTTATGACTAGAAATTAGAATAATAAAAATTAAATAGTTTTGAACTTTGAAGTGTTTTATTAATTGTTCATTTGCTATGATAAAGTTGTAATTTATAAGATTTACATAGGTGATGGTGTTATTAATTGTTATTATAGGTATTATTATTTGATATACCATTTTATTTATTTATCATGAATCCCGATTACTTTTATGCCAATTTCCACCACTTATAATATTAAAGAACAGTAGTGAGTACTGATAACAAGTACCTACCTTATTAACTAGGTACTAAAAATATATTCATTAATTCCTTTAAAGTTTACAACATACAAACTTTAAATTGTATTCAAGGACCTATTAATCAAAAATACACAAATTATTTTTAAGTATCATAATTCATTAGTTTTCTAGAAACCTTACACTTTGCTAGTTGAAGTGAAAATAACATTTTTTTAATTTGTATTTTTTGGAAAATTATTTCTGTTGTAGTGTTGTATATTTTAAAAAATAAATAATGTTTTAGTTATTTTAATTCATACTTTACATAGGACCAATATTTACAAATTACCACCGTTATAAAGTAATTTATAACCATTCGATGTTGTACTATTGCACCTTCTTTTAGCTAGCATGTCAAAAATACTAAATTAAAAACATTAGAAACGTAATTATTTATATAGCAATCATTTATTTAACTATGAGTATACCTAGTGATGTAAATTATCATGAACATTTTTTGTTGTAGACATTTTCAAAAAGTTTTAATTTTTCATCAATTAAATCTCTTGATACTATAGTTATAGTATATTTAATTTATATAATTATTATATTTAAAACCGTGTACCTGAATTACCATTTACCCTTTTTAACATTATTCTATTAAACATAGTATAGGAAATCCAAATAATTTTATCTTTGTGAGAAATGTGTATTTTTATCTATTATTAAAAAATTTATATTTTTACTTCAATATAAATGTTGAGTGTATAAACTATAGTTGTTTACTACATTTATTGATTTTTCCATTTTTTGTTTGACTTGTTTCTACTATTTTACACTAATTACTTTTTATGAGTAGTTATTACAAATTACATTGTAGTATTGAACCTAGTTTTAACACAACACCATAGCAGTCTTGTATTCGAATACTAGTATTTCAAATACTTAAAAAATATTTTCTATTTGTATTTTTACTTTAGAATACTAAATACTTTAGTCAATACATAGTTTAACATGTCTTATTTGACGCATAAATTAACTTTGCATACGGACAATATAATATATAATATAAGTATATTCTACCGGATGAATCTGTTTTAGTTTTGAAATTTTAAATACTTACAAATATATTATATTATGAGTATACATTATATATATTAGCCATAGTTCCAGTAATAATTATCAGTATGTATACTAATATTATTGTATTTAGGATTAAATATTCATTATTCAATGTAGGAAAAATAAATTGAAGAAGTTTGCAAAACGCGTTTAAACATTAACCGTATTTTATTTAAATAGTATATCGTAGAAAAATGCACGATTCATATAAGTACATTACTATGGTTTATGTTACTTAAATACAATTTTTAATTATCCAAAATCAAAAATTCATTAAACTACTTGACTTTATATTTAAAATCTAAACATCTATTGTTTCTTTCACTAAACATATCAATTACTTTTTTATTAAAATCAGAATCATCTGAAATCATTTTATTTTCAATATTTAACATAGTTAGAGCATTTAATTTTTCTTCAACCATAGTGTTTCCTAGGCACGTCTTAATCCTTTTTAAAGTTGAAAAACTGTTTTCTTGTCCAGTGGTCATTGGAGGAACTGTTATTAATATTCTTAATAACAAAATCACTTCTTTAAAAGTATCAATCATATTATTCTTTAAAATGTATTGATGTGTTGGAATAATACCGGACAAAGTACGAAAATCATCTCTAAAATACATCACATCTAGTTCAGTTTTCAGTCTATCTTTATCGAAAAACGGGTAACAATGAAACGTAGACAGAAGTAATTGAATTGGAAATTTTTTCGTATACACAGGGTATTTTTCAGCTTGAAATAGCTTAACTGCGGTCAAGTGTTTGGTGAACTCTAAACGATCTTTAGTTGTATCTATTAAAGTATTACAAATGTCAATGGCTGATTGTTTTCGAGATTCATTGTCGTAGTGGCTATTAAGATTATTGCAATGCTCACTATAACGTTTTCTTTTAACATTTAAATCCGGCAAGTTCGAAGATATTTCAATAATATCGGGAACTTTATTACGTACGTCAGATATTTGTTTTTCGAACTGTTGAACTAAAATCGGTATACGTTCGTCGGCAGAGTCGTCCAATGCGGCGGCTTGCACATTGTCGTGGAGACTGTAGACGTTTGGCATTATTTCATAAAAAACCGCCAACCACACTACAAACACCGAATCGCTCAGTAAACGTTTTATAGATCCCGCCTGTTTAATTGTCGACGTCTGTTGCGATGTTTCTATTATTATGTCCATACAGCGAATTATCTCACTTCGATACATATAAGCCGTGTTCAGAGTGCCGCTCGTCCCGGTGAAATTGCACCCGGTCCGCGATGACCGGTTACTCGTTATTCCATTTAGCACGGCTACCCTTTGTGGCGAGTTGGAAAAGAATTCGGTTATGTCCGACAAATCCGAAAAGAACATTTGAACTTCTTTGTTCCCCGAAACCGACTGGGTCATTTCTACGTGCAACTGGTGCGTGTGGCAATGCATATAGTACGCGTACGGATATATTTCCTTAACTCCGACATTTACTTTACTCATAACCGCTGCACCGCCGTACGATTGAGCTACTACTTTGTATGGCGCGTCTTTTAAGATCGAGTTCACTTCGGACATAATTGTCTGCGACAATGATTCTGCATCGTGTCCGTTCGCAGCGTTCAAAAACCCCCAAAAACGTTCGACGGGTTTACCTTTTAATTCATAGCGGAACAGTATAACCAAATGTACAGTGCTTGAAACATGGGTGGTCCCGTCAACAATTATTGAAATGAATTGCACCATTTCCATTTCCGACAAAATTTTCTGCCGGGCTACAAGGAGTATGCAGTCCAATAAATCGTTGTGGATTGTCATAGAAGTCCAATTTATGCTAGTCGAGTTTTCTAAATAGCACCTCAGACTTACGTCACAACCTTTGCATAGTTCAACAGCGCCTAGGAATACACCGTAGTTATTTTCGGAGGTCATTGTATTATTGTCACCGCGGTCCTTCAGTGGAAGGTTATATTTCCCACAAAATTTTACACATTTGAGATATTTTTCTAGAATATAACGGTTTTTTTCGATTTGCTCGTTGTGGCGTTGTATTTCTATTTCATAAAGTTTTTCAGCTTCGTCGTTTACATTACCATTACCGAGTACTTTAAGGTTAACTTCGTTTTGCAAATGATCAAATGAATTTTGGTGTTTTTTTATTTTCGACGACAAATGGCCCAAGTGTTTTACACCACAATCTGTCCACGAAGTTTCATTACCAAAACATAAACATGGAAAACAAAACACCGCTTGTTCGACTTCGCACCCGCACAACCACGTGTGTTTTTTAGGTATCCATATGAAAATGACGAGTGTATTCTTTGTTAGCTTTTTTCGATTTTGATACGAGACCTTTTAGGTCTGGAGTAGGTCGTCCTAGTTTTTTTATTGCTATTTGCTCTTCATAAGTCAACGTAGAAAATGGATTGCGGATCAGATATTGAACGGAATTTTTATTTATTGACGGCTCCATTGTACGTTAAGTTATGTTATTATATTAGGTTTAGTATTAAAGTGGGTTAAAAAAAAATATTACATACCTAATAGCTACGTCACATCAACAAAACATATTATATAAAATAATATAACGTTATTACTTATTATATTATTATCGAGTCATATAAGTATGGACACAATTCGTAATGGCACATTTGAGTATTTGACAACGACTGATTCATCCGGTTGGCGGTTAAATCCTTATTGCTCGCTGCAGTCCTTTGGGAAAACAGGCAGGCATGCGGGCGATTAAGTCGATTCGCCGACCACGTTATTTACGATCGTTTCCCCTTCCCCGCTTTGTATTCTTTATCATATATTCACATCGACATCAGCAGGTCTGTCTATAATATAATAATGAATAGGTAGAAATCATTTTTATAATATTATTACAATTTACAAAACGAAGTACAAATATTTAAAAATATTACCTATACGGCTATACCTGTAAGGTTTATTGCTAGTTATTTCACTTTTTTATTGAATTTGTCATTAAAGAACAAAACGACGAATAAATTGGCAAAAAACTGATAATTTATTAGGAAAATAGTACATTTTAGTAACTGTTATAGTAGCTTTTATATTCTCTGAAGCATTAGAACATGAACAAGCTATATGGGAATGACCTATCCATATTTTTATTTTCCTCCTTTGAATTTTAATAACTAATATAGGTAATTAAAAAATGTCAAGTTATAAGATTTAATCAAATAAAAATAATTTTCAAAACCTTAATTTGTAAATTATGAAGAATATTTTTTCAGAATGAAAATCTGACTATTATGAAGAATATTTGTTCAGAATGAAAATCTGACTATTATGACATTTATAACGTATTATTGGAATTGAAATCATCCGTTTAAGTGAAAAATAAAATAAAATTCCACGGCCAGAGATAGATTATTGACAATATTATGAAATGTACCTACGTTGTGCATAAAATTGTCCACGGCTCCGTTTACCTATGCCCGCATAATTGTACTATCTCACTAATGATCATTTACGTCTAATAACAACAAACGACATGGCCGACATGTTCCTTAAATTTTAGAAACTTGTACCGCCGAGTAGTGGCGATATTATTATAATATTCAGTATTAAATATAAATATACCTAATTGAATCACGTGATTAAAAAATAGGTGGAGGGGTACCCCGTGATTGGTACTATGGCTTAGGCGATAAACCCAATTAATTGTTTTTAATTTTCATAATATGTATATTCATAAAGCATAATCAAATAGTTATTGACAGTATAATATATATATATATATTAGGGTGGCCATTCGTCCCGGATTTCCCGGGACGTTACCGGTTTAGGAACCCATGTCCCGGTGTCCCGGACAAAGTTCTCGGGACACCGATTTGTACCGGTTTTGGACTTTTGCATAGTTATGTCCCGGAAATTAAAACCGTTTTTAAATTGGTATTCTTTTACTTACTCGGTTATCGATTTTATTTTGAACAAATCCTAATCGTATATTATTTCGATAACGAACGTCGGAATGTATGAGTTTATGGCTTTTATAAACATTTTTCAAGACAAATTTGATGACTGGACAAAAAATGTTGTTTTAGTAGAACAAAAATGGGTACAAATATTTAATATATTTAAAGAAAAAGATGTAAATGTATCAAATCTGGCAATGGTTGTAGAGTTTGCATTTTGTTTACCGGGGTCAAACGCGTCAATAGAGCGAGTATTTTCTTTAATGACAACTACTTGGACTGACGTTCGAAATCAAATGGATACTAAAACAATAGAATGTTGTCTGATAACAAAAACTTATGGATTGAGTTGCATTGAATTTTACAATGAAATAATAAAAAATTCTACACTACTGAAGAAAGTACACAGCACTGAAAAATATAAGGTCTCTTTGGACGACAAAAATAAAGAAAAATAATAAATCAGTAAAATCTACCTAGATTAGTATACTTATCTTAACGGCTGGAAATTGTATTATTGTTTTTATTTGAATTTTAAGTGTTCATAAAATAAAGATAGCCTATCTAATTGATTAATTTGAATATTATTTATACCTAAAAGTTATATACAGCTACCTATGTAATTATATAGTATATACTTACTAGATATTAACCTATTTTTTATGAATTTTGGTGTCCCGGATTTCTAAAAATTAAATCTGGCCACCCTAATATATATATATATACCGATGTCCGACGGTGGTAGATTATCTATAGGCTATTATATAGCTACAACGACGTCGAATATCTACAAACGTATATTAACATAATAAAATGCTTATTAAAAATAGACTAACTATGGTACATAGCTATAAAATTACGAATAATTAAGCCAACCATAACAAAAGTACGTATTATTCACAATCGGTTAATTAACATTGTATTAATATACGTAGTTAGAATGGTATCAAACTATCAGTATAATATTTTAAATATGGTTCAAAACATTAAAATATAATAAATTCTTCTTGACTTTCCAGGTTCCATATAAAGAGGAACCCAAAAATGTTTATATTTATACCTAAAAAATAATTAGTAATTATATTAATTATATTATAAGATTCCGGTTTAAAAACATTTCTAACATTTTGAGAAACGATAAAATTTTTTTCGTAGGTGGTAGAAATCTGTATGGTTAATAAATATTAAAATATGTGATGAATTTAGGCAAAAAAAATCCGTAGTTAGAGCCGCGACTGGCCACGAGGCTCTTTATTTAAACACCCAACAATTATTTTTTTATTTTTATTATTTTTTATTTATTTTTCATTGATGCACGAGGGCAATAGTTACTTATAATATAAATTTAACAATATATATTATGTACCTACCTAACAAATATTAAAATAATATACAACTACTATAGGTAATCTAATGAATTTACAAATCACAATATTTTTAAATATGAAGTCATGAAGATATTATTAGTAAATATATATGTAACCAATTAATTATTATTCAAAATTCAAACATAAACGGCGGATTTTAGATTCACAATTGTAGTTGAAGTCAAAATGATCAAGATAATTTACGTAAATGTACCTACGTATATAATAACTCGGAAATAGTCTATAGCCGCAGTGGCACCTCCTACTAAAATTAATTAAAAAAGAAAATTAATTGTATAATATTCTTAATTTTACATTCTTAAAAATTTTTAAATAGTAAAATAGTTGTAAATAGTAAATAGTTATAAATTATAATACATTTGCCTATTACATTTGTCGTGTGCGAACATTAAAATTTGTTTCGTCAAAATGTGACTAGCCACTGCGGCTATAGGTATTATTATAGTAAGTGGAAAATTCGATGGGTATAAATTTTGTGAAAAATGTTCGAACATCCCTCAAATAGTGCGTAATTGCGTTATTTGATAATTTAGAAAAAAAATGTGAAAACTATTAATTTCAAAGTTATTATTTATTAACGTAACATTATTATAATTAACGTTTACATTTAGTACATAATATATATAAATATAAATTTAATATATGTTATATGTATTATCTATACATTTTCTATATATGTCTTATATTCTATGACTAAAACGAAAAGTACTCAATGGATTTTAGTTCCTATAGTTTTCACTAAAATTGATCGGTCTAGTCTCGGGAAAAGTAAATTATTTATGCATAATACCTACGTCGTGGAAAAATTAATTGGATTGCTAAAAATAATAAAAATAAACTATATATATTACAAAAATAAAATGTTGTTGGTAATCGCATCATTTGAGGACAACTGGACTGATTTGGATCCGTTTGAATCTGAGTGTAAAGCTATTCATGTATTGGTTTTATGATTTTTGGGCTGAATACAAATTGTTTGTTATTTTCATTAATTTTTTTTAAGGTTTTCGTAGTTATGGTTACTTAAGGGGATTCGATACCGTGATCTTCTGTTTTTGTCTAACACACGCGTGACATAGTATTTTAGACATGTTTTTTGCCAAACATACCAATTGATCTAATGAAGCGATAAGAATTCTGAAAACAGATTTGAATTTTTCGTCAAGTCTCCTTGAAATTGACTTTCCCAGATTTTTGATATTATTCCCCAAATTCCTAAAAATGTCATATTATAAAAAAGCAAGGCTGAGCAAGTTAACAATTTTTTTTAACTCGTTAAGTAAAGTTAATATAGAAAAATTTAAGTTAAGTTAAAAGTTAAAAGTAAACTTTATTTTTTTTGACTTGTAAAAGCTACAAGTTAATTAGAAAATAAAAGTAACTTAACTTAGTTAAAAATAAGTTACTTATTTTTTTTTTTAAATAAAATTAATAATTATACCTACTTACCTTTTTATAAAGCTCACAAATAACATAATAATTCAATAAATCAATAAATGTCTTACAATTTTTAAATAATTATATTATTTACATCGACGGTCCAAGTTATCGCTGTAATTCTATGAATGAATAAAAATAAAATAACAAGTTATAATATTAATAATGATTAGGTATAGGTTAGATTATATATCGTGTATAATGAGATAGGCACTGGGTAAATTGTTATATTTTTCTTTCATTAATGACGCTGTTACCCCTATAACATTTCCGTATATAATATTTTCTGTGAACATGCAATATAATAACTTACTATTATTATAAATTATTATTTACTAAAATATATTTAATATTTCGGGGTTTTTTTTATATAACTAATTTTACAAAATTGAATTTATTTTAAATATGTGGTTTGGGAAAAAATTAACCCAACGTGCCAATAAAATTAATTAACTCGTTAAGTTACTGGATAACATGAGGGAAAATGTAACTCGTCAGAAGTTAGAAGTTACTTCTAAAGAAATAGTAACTCGTTAATTAACTTAGTAAAAAGTAACTTAACTTTAACTTATTAACTCGTTAATTCCCAGCCCTTGAAAATAAGTATTTAAAAATTGTTATATTTAAATTTTCGGAGAAGTTAAAAATCAAAAATGTGGGAAAGTCGATTTCAAGTAGACTTGATGACTAACTCAAATCTGTTTTTGAATTCTTATCGCTTCATTAGATCAATTGGTATTTTTGGCAATAAAACACGTCTAAAATACTATGTCACGCGTGCGTTAGACAAAAACAGAAAATCACGGTATCGAATCCCCTTAGTAACAAAAACATATTTAGGATTCTTAGATTTTCCTTGTAGAGTTGTAGATGAAAAATATCGAGTAGCGTGCTACTTTTTCTGTGTGCCATCAACTTTTGTGGTACCTATAGTAAAAATGATCCGATAATCGATAATCTGATAGACAACGGAAACTAATTGATACTTTTGAGAGGTTAAAGTTGAAAATTCCCAGTAGTTTTTGAAAGCATCGGGAAAAACAAAAGTATTCATGAAATATGGAAATTTTTGCGCAAAATCAGTTTTTGGAAAAATCGATTTTATTTGGATCAATACCTTAAAAATTAATAACTGTAGATACTTTGTTTTTTACCAACTGTAATATGACAAGTTTACATGGGTACAAGATGACATTTTCAAAATATTTTGATTATTTTTTAGTTATTTATTTTATAGCGATCTTGAAAGATTTTCGATTGTTTTAAAATTTTTATTTAATTATTGTCGACAAATAACTCAATCAAAAAACTTGAAAATATAATACAAGGGGTTCCACATAAGTTATTAATAAATTAAAAAAAAAAAAAAGGCGGGTAAGTGGATGTCACTTTGCTGTACAGTAGGTTAACCATAAATAAACCACCGCATAAGATACAAAAAGGTGGGTAAGTGGATGTCGCTCTGCTGTACAATAGGTTACAAGTGGGTCACTGTAATGGATGGTGTTAAATTTGAATTCAATGATATAATATCATTGTATAAGAAAAACGATTCTGAGCGAAAACGGTCAGTCAGACTATGATGTTACTAAGTATATTTGATGATATTATTGTGCATAAAGTAATTTATATATAACCTATTTACGTGGAGCCTTGTTTTCAATTTTCAATCCTTAGCTATTAAAGTTGAACATTTTATAAATTTTTAACAACAAAATAATTATTAAATTATAAATTTTATAAATTTTGTCGGAATTTGAACTTTACATGCTTATAAAAAAAAAATTGTGCCTATGTATTTTTAATATTTTTCAACTGCTATTGTAAAAATATATCAGGAGCCTTGTATCAAATTTCCACGCTTTATTTCCCAACAAATAAAATTTTATTGATATTTATAGAAAAAAAAACTAAAAAAATTGAAAACTGGCAATGTCCGTAAACAGCTCAAAAAGAGTCAAATTATTTTCAAAATTTTATCGTGTATAGAAAATGCTAATATAAACATTCAGCGAAATTTTCAAGTATCTACAGTCATTCGTTTTTTAATTACAATAAAATAAGAAAATCGTTACATGAGAAATCGAGTGAATATCAAATGTTGTAAAAATATGAATTTCAAACGCTCACAAAAATTTAATTTGATATGCTTGTAGACATATTTTTTTTTGATAAAGGTAGACAAACTTATGGGTAATCTTGTATTACATTTTCAAATCTTAGATTTAAATAGAAAAATTTTTATGAATTCTCAACTCAAAATAATTTGTTAATTTTCGTAATTTTTCCGTATTTTGTCAAGATTTGAACTTTAAATGCTTATAAATAAAAACTGTGACAAAGGATTTTTAATTTTTTTCATCTGCCTTTGAAAAAATAACCTAGGAGCCTTCTATTAAATTTTCAAGCTTTTTTACTCAACAGATAAAATTTTATTGATATTTAGAGAAAAAAAAACTAAAAAAAATGGAAACTGACAATGTCCGTAAACAGCTCAAAATAAGTCAAAATATTTGGAAAATGTTATGGCGTATAGAAAATGAAAATATAAACAACCAGTGAAAATTTCATGTATCTACGGTCATTTGTTTTAAAGTTACAACAAAAACCAAATTCAATTTTGTGAAAAATCGATTTTGCGTAAAAATTCCCGTTTTTCCTTAATTTTTCTTTTGTTTTTCTTGGCGCTTTTGAAAATTACCGGGAATTTTAAATTTTGACCTCCCCAATGCACCAATGATATTCACTTTCCAATCGAAAAAGATACTGAAGTTGAAAATCGAAGCATTATTTCGACTACTTATCGTGTACACAGACACAAAAAAAAATATAAAAACACACATCATTGTAAAATCAATACATTTATCGTTCCACTCTGAATCTAAAATGGCTATAAACCCACAGTTAATTGTTATGATTGTCTGATGTTAAAATGTTGATAAAATTCATCAAAATCGCAAAAAAATGTAAATTCAATTTACAAAAATTTTTCTTTTCTTAGCTAAGATTCAATAGAAGACCCCACACACATAAAAATAATGTAGTTGATTTAACTTTAAATAGCAATGTTCAATATATATTAGTTAGATCAACTCCATAGTCATTTATATTAACCACAATAATACGTGGATTCAACGCATAGTGTTGAGAAATGATAATAACTTATTATAACACCCAAAATTAGTTGAATTTATGAAGTTTTAGATATTTAATTTAATATAATACCGGTAGTTGATTTGAAAAAAATAGAGAATGTTGTTTTACAACATGAGTTCGATTCATTATAAACTAATTATGTTGTTGTTTCTACTCCAAAATAGTGTTAAAATTAACCATCCAGAGTGTTATTTTTATAAGCCCGAATAAACCCGAAAATCGTCCACACAATATGGTGCACATGACATAACAACATAACATTTAAATTATCTATAATATTTAGCCATATATGTTATATTTTATCTATATATATTAAAAATTGTTACCTATATGTATATATATATATACCTAAATTGTTCTTCAATAGCACATTTTTGCCTTCATGGTAAATATACAGGATATATCCTAATATACAAGTTACTTTGTTTATGGTTTTTACGTTTTAAGTTTATTTATCAATTTTAAATCTTTTAGATTTTTATTTTTTTCTTAATGTGAACATATTATATGTATATTGTATGTATACAATATATTAATAATATGTTAATAATATATTATTAACTATAAAATATAGGATGCATTATAATTATTGTATTTATATTTAATTCATGTTTCATGGTTTGATGTGTATATAAAGTATTATGTCTAATGCGTGCAAGTGAACTGTGAAACACTGATAAATCTATCTATTTTAATCAAATCTTACCTACACTCCAATTCGTATTCATCTTTCTTTTCTTCTAAAACAAGTTTTCACAAGTTATTATGCAAAGCATAATAGTTGTGAGCCTGCTTATGAGAGGGGGGAGGGATGTTCTAAACTTCTAACTCTTAGTCCTAAAGAGTACAAAAAAAAATATTATTTGATTCCCTTCCCTGCCATAAAAAAAAAAAATAATAATAATAATAACTAGTCCTCTGAACCCCGGCCATATACTTATAGTTCTTAAATCTTAAAATGCAAGAAGGTTTATCCTTTTTTTCTCCATAAACTTTGTATGTGACATACATTAGCTTACAAAATTTCTTTACCTAATTGGTATATTTTATCTCATATCCTACTTAGTCCCGTTAGGTAGGTAGGATAAGGCGTTAAGTTAATAAATGATTAAAACGTACAGTATTCGAGTTTGAATCACGCCTGGGAGAGAATTATTTTTACTATTTTTATTTATAATATAACCCATTATATCCTTATATGACTATATATATTGGGGTTATTTCAACTACTACAAAATCTCAATTTAAAACCATTTTAAAATCTTAATTTTTAACTATTTCTTGGGGTTATTTCAACTACAACGTAGTTTCAATTTGAAACGAATTTAAAATCTTAATTGACAACAACATTATGAAAGTTAATCTTACTACGTTAAGATATCTTAATATAGCATTATAATGTATTTGTCCTAACAATATATTTATAGTAATTTTAATTATGTTGAACAGTAGTGAAATCAACAATTATTGAGTTCTAAGTCAAAATCGACGCTCAAATGTATTGGACATTAACTACATTTGGAGTTAAAACAACTAACAATTTTTATGTGTGCACACACAAGTTATTCTACCTTTAACAAACAGTCAAAAAGTTTACCGGAAGCTAATATTAATTCTTAATGAGCATTTGAATTAAAAATTTTTTCGTTGTTAGATATTCACCTGTAAATTAATAATTGCCAATACCTAATCGATTTTTGATTTTTTGTTGTAATTCTATAACGAAAATCCGAAGAAACTTTACATTTTCACCAAATAATTGTATTTGCATTGTAAAATTTTCAAAATATTATAAATCTTTTTGAATTATTTATATTCATGAGAAAATTGCCAATTTTAAATTATTTTCGATAAAGTTGACTAGGTTTTTCACTAGGTAAAAAACTTAAAATTGATTGCAAGCTTCCTCATACGTTGTTTTAATAGCAGTTCAAAAATATTAAAGGTACACAGGTAGGTACAATTATTTTTTATATGTATTTAAATTTAAAATGTTGTTCAAGTTAAAATTCATCAAAATCTCGAAAATTTGTAAATTATTTTTCAGTTAGAAATTCTAACATTTGAAAATTTAATACAAGACTCCTCATAAGTTTTTCAATCTTTAATGAAAAAAAGTTAGGGTGAGGGCGCTAAGCTTTAAATCCCACCGATTTCCGCCAATGAACTTAATGCCGCTTTAGAGAGGGAAGTTCTTAATGTATGAAGCGACATTGAATCGATGACCGCGACGTATAGTAAAAACTGATTGTTTTATAAGTATAATTCCATTAAAAAGTAAAATACTTAAAAAATAATAACGGTTAAAAATAGCAAAAAATCATATTTACATATTTTGAAATAAGATCAACTTAAGAAAAAAAGTTGAAACTTTTCAGTTTCATTTTTTAGTATAAACACTTAAATGGATTGCCCAGCATAAATTGTTGCCGTTGTGGTCACTAGGGCAGATAAGGTAAAAGCAATAAGCATGCATCAAATCGTAGCATTTATGGCCTCGATTAAAGAAATAATATCATAAAACAAATATGGAAGTTATAAATGCATCGTGTTTGTACTTTGTAACCTATATTATACTCAAAAACTACTTAACCGATCTTGTGGACATTTCAAATTGTTCTTAGAGGTATCAAGTTTATAAGCATTAAGCAATCTGCCACAGGCGAATATTGTCCATTTCGGTCGAATTAGTTTAAGAAGGTACACCGAGGCCGATTTAGCCGTGAAGTGAGGTACACTCACAGATATAATATATATATAATAATATTATGTATATCTGTGAGTACACTAAAACCAAGATACACTTCCTTTATAGCACTATATTTTATATTTTTCATGGACAAAGTTGGTTATACAGCTAAAAATAGATTTTAGTTTATTCGAAGTTAATTGACTCAAAAACTACTGAACCGTTTTCAATAAAAATCATTCGATTCCTTGAGACTTGGAGTGTTTACAGCGTATATTTTCAACCCTTATAGGTAAAGCTCACACATGCATTATATTTTCATGTCAAGAAAATGAATACCTATTTTATTTTTATTTATTTAAAAATTTTCCAATAGTTACATATTATATTACTATCATAATTTATAATTAGTAGAAATATGGCATATTATATATTTTTTACAAATATGTTTATTAAAAAAACAAATCTTTGGCACAGGCAACGCTGGGAGGAACAGATATAGTATTATATTATATTTGTAGGTACAATATAATAATATAATATAATATAATTTACTCATTGTACATAACTTGTATAGATTGTAAATTCAATAAACGCTATTTAAAAAAAAAATAAAAAAAAAAATAAAAAAAAAAAGGTACAATATTTATATATCTTCAAAATGTTATGTTGATCTCGCATTTACACTAATGTAGTTTTTATTACACCTATAGAATTCCTATCAAAGTCGGATATAATTTCGAAGAATATAAAGATGACAAACAAAGCAATTTTAAAATATAAAAATATATTTAATTTTGTAAAAATAGACTAAAATAAAATATAATATAACTACAATGACCTGAAAAAAAACCTGAATATTTATTATGGTCATACGTAACATGGCCAACATACCATGGTCGCTTTTACTTTTTTATTGGTTAATATGATGTGTGATTTTATTTTTAATTATTATATATCTGAAGATACTTTTATACTTTTTGTATTAGAAAAAATTATTAGATCTTCAATTTCGAGAAAAATTTACCTACGTAGTTTGTAAATTGAATAGGGAGTCTAAAGAAAAAATGTCTCATTTTTTTTCAAAATCATTATTTTTGTTGTACTTATAATTGATTGATGAGAATTTCGTGAATCACCAATCTCGTAATACATTTTAATTTAAACGTTCATAAAAAATTAATGTTACTTTCCGGTAAATTTATTTTTGTTAAGGACGGAAAAACTTACGAAGAATGTTTTATTATTTTTTCAAATATTAACTATGAAAACAAACATTTTTATAAATTTCTTACTGAAAAATAATTTGCAAGATTTTCCAATTTTGATGAATTTCGTCAAAATTCCAACTTTAGGTATCATAAAAAAATATTGTTGATTTACGCTCAACTTATTATTTTAATTACACTATTGACACCTTATGAGTAACTTTTTATTATATTATCAAGTTTTTTGATCGAGCGAAAAATTATTAATTCACAATAAGTATTGAATATAGGTAAGACTTAAAAAAATCGAAAATGTCTCATGAATAGCTTCAAAAGAGTTCAAATATTTTGAAAATGTCATCATGAATATAAAATTATCGTATGGCTATTTAGTGAAGATTTTAAGTATCTATTATTCTATGAATTAAACAAAAAAAAAAAAAATTTTTCAAATAAGATTAAACGCAAATTGGGTGTGCGTAAAAATTACATTTTTTTTTTTTTTTATTTAACGATGCATTTAATAACTACTGGAAATTTCTTACTTTTGACCCTCAACTAGATCCACTTTTCTATCAGAAAAAATGGCAAAGTAGAAAATTGGAACATTTTTTAATTTTATTGCCCCAAAAGGTGACGACAGCGGACAGACAGAAAAAAACAGGTATGGTGATGTTATAAACCAGCAATCGACTTGATTGCTTAGCTTATAAAGTTGCAGATAGCAAGACCGTTGATAGAGTATTTCTTCAGGTAGGTTGATAAAAAGTTAAGTTATTTTATTAAATTATTATTCGTAAAATATTCTAAGTCCAAATTGACAATTCGTTGTTCCGACTATCGTGAAGGTGCTTGCATGTACGATGGAGAAACACGTCTGTTTTACTGGCCGTTTCGGCCGGGTTTTATAGGGTCTCCTGATCTACTTCCCTCCTTGTCTATCGATATCTTCGGACTTCACAGGACGTGGTTCAAATTATTATCTACACGTTACCACGCCTGCTTATTCCGTGAACCACATCCCGTTTATTATCTTCACTATATATGTTATACGCCATCCGTTAATATTTAGATAATAAGGCATTTATGTTTATAGTTCAAGGTGTGTTTTGGAAATGCGTTTTAACCAATTTTATGTATCCGCTCGGCCGTCTGATCGTAATCGCCCCCTTTCTTATTGTTCGTATATGACTAGCCCTTGGTTGCTTTCTTAAAGGTGAGTTCATTCATCCCCATTAGAATCTAAGTTTAAGGCTGTCTTGTTTTCTCTTAATTTCCCTGCGACGTATTATAATAATAATATAAGTTGATTTAATCTACCTATTGTTATGTTATTTATTATATCCTGAGCGAAACGATCACAATAATATAGTATAATAATATAGTATGTATATTATTGGGTTCGTTACAGTGATCGTGTGACATAAACGTAGAACGCTACTCGACATTTTCCACTTCAAAGAAAATGTAAGTATCATAAAAAATATGTATTAATAAGTAACCACTAACCATTAAATGTATATAATATTCATAGTGCGAATTAGGTAATTTTTACATCTTACTCTTAATTTTATGGTGATAAACAAATCGTTACGCAAAGTCGGTTAGAAAATAAAAATATAATATATACCCATGACCCAGCCTACAACATTGTTAACACGTTCTAAATCAATACGATCTGCTCAGAATCTAAAATTTGATTTATTATATCAGCAGTCGAATTAAAATCACAGAGTAGACCGCATATTGAAACCGCCTAACAATTCTCACAAAAATATTCGAAATACTTATGAAAATGTATCTTACCAATAATCAACGATTTTCTTATATCACTTGCCAGTTGCCAAAAAGTTCACGCATTACTGCCGCCACTGATATTAGTACGTAACTGATGTTTGATTAGTTTATATCATGCATGAAAAATTGAATGTGTATATTTTGTACAAACTATAGGTCTATGGCACAACATGGAACAATCACGATATAGATAATCGTAGACATCGGATACAAAAGTACTAACATAGATCTTTAAAGATTAAAGAACTAAAGAAGAATAGAATGATTTTTTTTTTTTATTGTTGATGAAAGAGGTACTCACTACAACTTACTGAAACACCGGTGATAGGGTTGATAACGTCGAAACTGTTGATTTGAACCAATTAATACCGTTTGTAGTATAATACCGTAGAACAATGTAGAAGCGATGCTCGATCAGCTGATCGGGGTCTTGTTTACCTATGATCTAAAGTCTGAACCTCCGAAAAACACATAATATTCATAATAGTACAGACTAGTACTTAGTATAATCATGTATAATCCATAGTATTTCTTTGAACTTTGAAGCACGATTTAGGATAGTATATATATATATATATATATATTAGTATATTAACGTACAAAATACAAATAGTGAAAACCAAAGAGCCTATACATATTATTGTATACATACATATTATAAAAATATATAGACCTGAGCCAATGGGTTACTATTGCCACCATTATGCCTATGTGACTCATTTAACGATGATAAAATGACAAAATAAAGGGGGGAAAATTCATATTTACATAACATCTATAGTGCCCTAACCAAAGTATAAACCACAGACATGGTATCCTCGAGATATCTTCGTCCGTGTTATAAACAAACACTTTGTTATCAATCAATAATAATCAACTATTTAAGTGCGAAGTGCGAAAGTGCAATTAATAATAGGCAATAAAATGATTTCTTCTCGCTAATCCTTAATAATAAATAATTATTACACACTATTAGTTTATGGTTTTTCGATTGTATGTACACATTTTTTTCGCAAACTTTTGGAACAAAATATTGTAAATTTTTACGACTTAAAAATGTTCTTAAAATGTACTATTACCTAATATCAACATAATGTACTTAATTTGTTTTATATGTTTGGCTAGTTACCTGAAAGGTAAATAAGTGTCTGATACTCAATTATTTGTTTAAATTATTTATATTTTATTATTTTTTTAGGTATTTTACCAATAGTATTGTCTAGTAATGTATTTACTCCATACAGTTTAATTCGTCTTGCTCGCAGTACACAGATACACAGTTTAAAAACTGTTCCTTCTAGTTTTGGACTTGTTAATAATGTACAAGTGAACAATAAATCACAAATTGTTTTGTTAACAGAAAATTCCACAGAACTCAATGACAATTTTGCTTTAAAAGAACAATATGAACTTCAGAATGAAACAGGTTTTTATATATTTAATTTACAACATCATCAGAAAAATAATTTATAAATTTATTCACAGATATACTTGACAGATCAAATGACACATATACAAATATCACATCTTTACCTGAAATTTCAAGTTATATGAATTCTCATTTTGTTTTGATATCGGGAGCTTCTCTTGCTGGCTGTGTGATTCTTCTATCATTTGGTATTTTACAAATTATATTAATAAGAAGTAAAAACTATTTAAATCAGTAATAATTTGGTATATTGAATACTTAACTCAATAAAAACATAAAACAGAATTTTTAGTCAAAGATTAATAATAATTTAATATGTTGTTTTTTGTGAATTAATATTATATTATTTAAGTGGATTGTATAAATAAAGTTTTACTATGACTAAAATGCTAATTTTTTTAAACTGATCATAAATTAAATAAAATTTATTTTTCTAGTAAATAATTCAATACTTATTTCTGTTAAATGTTAAACCAAATTTAAGTTTCTTTTAGTTGCCTAAGCCTTGCTATATTGTAGGTAATAACATATAATTCTGTATTTCTATGGCAAATTTGAAATTAAAAATTGATGTTGCCAGATAAAATTAAAAAACAGATTATTGTGAAATACTTTAAAGAGAGGAAAAAATTATTCCTTGATTTTTAACCCAAAAATTTGAACCATCTATTAATAATATCAGGCACCTCTTTATTTCTTTTCTTTTTTTTAAACAGTTTCTAGTTAAAAACTATTACAGCTTAACAAGTAGAGTAAATTACATCTAAATATTAAAATAAAATTTGGTAATTTCTGAGCACCACTTATTCTTTCTTTTTGTCTGTATGCTCTATTAATTTTAAGAATAACCAGTTCAACGGATGTAAATGCGTTAAAACTGCACTTCTTTCCCCACTATCAATTTATTACTGCCTTTACTCATCGTTTGCTGATGAAATGATCGGCGTGTGATCCTTGCCGACTTCAGCATTAGGGGGTTTGAACCTATGTACATGCTTATTTGGTTTGCGCGAAACTAGTCATACTTAAACTGAATATGAGTGTTGTAGATATAATATTAAATATATTTTATATATTTATATAATTTATGACTGATTTGTGTTTTAGTGTTAATATTATTTTTTTTTTTAAGTCATTTTAGGATATATAATGTACAAAAAAAGTAGATGGAATACTCCCCAAGCACTTGATCATTGTAGCAATGCAGACTCTATTGGTTATTTAGATGACATGTTCAAAGTAAGTTAACATTAATATCTTATAATTTCAATTTTTTTTGTAACATCGTAAAAATGTTATGTAAATTGATACAATTATTTAAATTTTAAAAAAAAATTTTGATTTTGATTCTTAATTATTTTAATATTTAATTTTTTCTTGTATTTATGTTCCACTGTTTGATCAATTTTAAAAGTTTTAATAAATTATTGTTAGGAATTTAGGATCACTTAAATAGTGAAGCAAAGGAGCAAAAATTATTATTTATAGTAACAACTAAAAATTATTTAATATTACAGGAAAATTCTGATGAAATGTATAGTTTGGACAACGATTCATTTTTAAATAGCCTAGAAGCCATGACAATCCAAAACTACTGGACAGAAAATGTCAAACATACTAAATTATAAATTTAGTAGAAAATTATCTTAATATGTAGTGAAGACATGTTAAGTTATTTATTGGTTTGCGGCATATCACACTTCATAATATACAATATACATACCATAAAATAATTATATTCTATGTATTCCAAACCAAATTATATCCAAGTTAACATTGCTGAGGTTATGGTCTATTCTTAAAATGTAAAGAGCATATTTTTTATATTTAGTCTTTTTCCGGTACTTTATTTTAGAGGTTTAATAATAATATTAATATATATTATATTTTTTTATAGTTAAGTTGTATATTGTTAAAATATTGAACACAATTATGACTAAATCTAAAAAATAGGTTCTAATTAGAATTAAATTTGTTCATATATAAGTCTATAACCTAATATGATGTTACTAAAGAATGGAGGGTTAAAAATATATTTTACTGTATACATTGCAATGAAAAATAAAAATTGATGTGTAGCATATTCTAATTAGACGAAGTATGTACTCTCATCATTTTATATTTCATTCATATATTAGACCTAGTTTTTTTTTTTTATGAACAAAAATACTTAAGTATATTATTCAAGTTTCATTCCTTGTTCTCCATTGAATATTATGTTATGAATGTTTCAAACTATTTAGGTAAATTTAGTATTTTTAAATTTCTTGAATAATGTCATTTTAACTTTTATTTCAGATTTCAATTGATAATTTGTATGAAAAATGAACAACTATTTATCTTTGAATTATTTTTCTTATAAGTGATGTATGTATATTATTAATTTCTCAGCTGTTTGTCACATTTTTATACTTCAGTCTTTGTTATAGGTTGTTAATAGATGTAAGTTCCTAAGATGTTGTGATTTCTTGATTAATCTGTACTAATTAAAAATATGTATGTACTATAAATATAATTTTATTATACAAATTGTATATTATTTCATAATAAAATTATGAATTTTAAATTGTAGCAATAACGATACAAATAATGTAACCCAAAGTATTAAATTCATATAATATAAATTAAAATATATGAACACAAAGTTTTTAAAATTATTATTGTTATAGATTTAGAACAAACCTGTAACAAATTTATTAGTTCTTTACAAGTTCTAAAGTTTTTTTTTTTTTACTAAGTATATAATAAAATGCGTCTTCTGGAGAATATGATTCAATTCATATTGAAGTGAAAAATAGAATTTTACTACATCTTCTTCACTTTTAAGCACTGTTAAAACAATACGTTTCATTTTGTAGTGAAATGCTATAGTTTCCAAAAGGCTCATGAGATATCTTCCAAGACCTTTACCACGCACATCTTTATCAATTTGAATTTCATATAGATATAAAACTTCAATCAAATTTTCTATATCAAATCGAAAATGCACAAAAGCTGCTATAGAGTTATTACTTGAATGCCGAACTAAAATATACCTACAATAAAATATATTTTTTAATCGAAATATTTATAAGTTAAAATTACTTTAATGATGAATTGTGTTTAAACAAAAATGAAATTTACCTCGAGTCTTTGTGGAACAACTCTGCACGTTTATCTTTCCCATTCCATCCCCAAGGACACTTCTTATATGTTTCCATCATATTGTCTTTAACCATAGAAAATATCTTAGCTTTGAGGAAAGTAGTCATGGCAGGTGCTTTTATAAATTGCATTGTCATATCAAGATCGTTTTTATTATATTTCATAAATGAAGAAAATGGTTTAGTTGGATCTGCTAAACCATTTACCTTTTTAGCCGCTTGAATACTCATATTTACTTTAGGATTATTACTCATCTTAGTTGCAACAATTACACTTTATACTTATAAATTTTAACAAAATAAGTATAAAATGAATTAATAAAACCTGAAAAAAAAAGAAATGTTAAATTGATGATTGATACTAAATGCACCCAAGTAAATACTTGTTTCAAAAAAGGTATGAAATACAATGAAATTAATTATTTTTTTCTTGAAATCTTATATGTATACAAAATGGATCTGTCAATACTCATTATCTTAGTAAATTTTTGTATATTAATGTAAGTTTATAGCAGGTAGTGCTAGTGCACAAAAAATGTTGAGAGTATCTATTATAGATAAAATGCAATTGATTAATATTTATATAATGTTACGTAAAAATATTCCTACTAAAATTCTGCTCCTAATTATTAAAAATATAGGGTGATATGAAAAGCCTAAAGAATCTCCATTAAAAAATATCATATTTATAAATAAATAATTATTATTTATTATATCATACAATATTATACACTTCATCCAAGTAAAACTTTTAAAAACATAATACCTAACCAAAATAATTAATTGATAGATTGTAATCATTAGCGAACACTACCTACACTATTTCTGAGAGTGTCAGTTAATATAGAGTTTAAATTATTAAAATAATATTGTTGGGTGTTTAGATTCTAAATACCAAACAATGTTTTCTGATATTATATTACTGTCTTGAGATTATAGTACTTACTTATTCTATTAAACAAATAAGGATTTTTATTGTTATGAATTATGATTAAAGACAAAAAAAAATGTAAATATTACCTTTAACTTCTTGATTGAATAAATATATACCTAAAAATGAAACGTTTATTAAATTAACTATATTATTGTATTCTATGCAATTACAATAGGCAACGTAAATGCATAACACAATATGAAATGTTTAGTTTAAAAGATAAATAGAACTATATTTTTTTAAATATTGTATTCACTTAAATATAGTAATAGTAGTAATACAATTAGTTAGGTACTTAGGTATTACAATTTATAATAGAATACAAAATGAAATTTCTTTTTTATAACGACATTTATTTGTTATTTTCTTATCAAATATCAATGTCTTTGTAATCTTTAATCTACGAGCACAACAAATAAACAAATGACAATTGGATCAAATGTTTTGTGGATAAAGTGGTAACTTGAAGGAATATATTTTGAATATTATGTAATAATTATTTAGAAGACGTTCCTTATGGAAACAAGGATACTGGAAACTGCCACATTAGTTATACTAGGGGGGTGGGAGGGGGGGCAAAAGGGTCTTCAGCGCCCCGAGTTCAAACTTCAAATGTGGCACCTCTTTTTTTTTTTAGGTCTAACTATAATTATTATAGTAAATAACCATACATTTTGTGTTATTAAATTATGAAATATTTACCGAAAACTATTTTGGTCATAATATTAATTCGTTATAAATTACCTATTAGATATTCATACAAATGATGGACGGTTAGCACAATAGTACAATACCGAGAAATGTATTGCTTATAATGTTACAAACTATTTTTGTCAATGGACACAAAAATTAAAAAAAGCACTAAGTACGCAGCGTGTCATAGAGATTTCGATGAATATTGTCAAAATGTGAACTTTAATTAGGTATTTATAAAAAAAGATCGTGCATAGGGATTTTTAGTATTTTTCAACTGCTATTATAACTTATGAGGAACCATGTATTCAATTTCCAAGAATTTCTACTCAAAGAAAAACATTTTATTGATAATGAAAAAAATTTCGTGTAAATAACCATGAACTAAGATTATTATTATATGAAGATATATTATTAACTATCTTAGTTCATGATATAACCAAATGATTTTAAATACTAGTATTTATAATCAATGATATAACCATAGAACAATATTCTAGAAAGTCTATGGATATAACTAGTCTTATAACCTTAGATCATAGATATGTATATGATCTTAGCTTATAACTTTATAGTTTGTCATGGTTCCATAAATTTCTTTGTTATTTTTGGCGGCAAATTTGTTTTTATTGTGTTAAATTATATTAGATAATGGTATCATTTTTATTTAACGTTATTCATCGCAAATCTCCAATTATTTTGATCGTAAAATACTAAATTCTATTATTTAAATTGTAAACTACTATTTTTTTATTAAAAATATTATAAGTATTGAAGTTTTATTTAATTTTAAATTAAGCTACATATAAACTGTATTTTTATTGATTTTTTAATAAAATGGAAACGAAAATTATTGTTGAACAACTTGAAGATAAACAACAAATTGTAAGATTTTTATAGTTTATACTTAATTTAAACTTTTTGGCTTATCATAATTAATAATAAAATGGCACATTAGTAATTCACTCATTGCAATACACTTGTAATAGTAATTACAATTCACAAATATGAGGGAAAATTTATTTCAACCTGAGTTCTAAGTATTTAGATAAATAAAACAATAATGATGTTAACTTCATAATATACACTCCTCAAGACTTCATAGTTTATATATTACTGGCTGTATATCCCGACTTTGCCAGTGAAGAAAATTAAAAAAAAAAAATGCAGCGCTATATCAGTGTATCTCAGTTTAAGGGCAAATTGGCATTGACATACCTTGCTCTGGGAATTAATTTGAACGAGATGGGCAATCCGCCTGTGCTGGATTAGAAATAGCCACTCGGTATATTTTTGAACGTGGTTCAAACTACTCTCTAAACTTTTCTGATATCTCTAAGAACAGTATCTAAAACTTGTTAAAATCGATATTATATTAAGTATTTTTTACAAACATAAGCATATTGAATTTTGTTTTACATTTGAATAACAAACAATAATTTTAATATCATAAAAAAAATCCCATAGCCATGCATGGCTGGTTGATTGTCTTAACCAATCTGTGTTTTTTTAAATTTTATTTCAGTAATCAATTCAATAAAACACTACACATAAAAAAAAAAAACAATTACCTATTCAATTTTTGAGGGTCAAAACGAAATTCATGTGTAAGCCACCAAAGAAAAAGCTTAAACATTTTCAGAGTCTCAAGAAATATATTAATGTAACTTAATTTATTGAAATCAGTTCATTTGTTTTTGAGGTTACCTAGTGCGTTCAAACATATATACTCTTCAGCTATATTAAATGTTTTTATGTTGACTTGCTCCTAAAATTTGTATCATCAATGTACTCACCTAGGTGTATCGTCAATGTACCATGTAATGACCAACCATACATAGGATTTAAACATATACATTGATTTACCTTAGTATAATTTTCTAGACTTGGCTTTAATGTTTAATTTAATATTATAAATAGAATTTATTTCCGAGGAATGTACTTGTATTATATTAATAGATATTATATATTTTGTATTTTCAGGTAACATATAAATATTTAACTGAAAAATTAGATATTCATCCAAATAAAGCAAAACAGTAAGTAAATAGCCTTATAAGGCCTAAGAAGTAAAAATATTTTAAGAAATAATAATTTTAATAAGTTATATTTGAAACATATAGGAATATATTATTTCAAATGATTATTATTTTAATTTAGGTAGTAGGAACACCTTGATTTTTAACTAACCTTACAGGCTAATGACCTCAGCTGTCAAAGCCTTAAACCTAATAATAAAAAAAAAAAATAAAGTATTAAGAAAAATAGTAGTTCTACACAAATGTTTGTGGGTGTACCCTATTTTCTTCGCAGTACATTAATTATTTTTTTTTTTATTTACAGATTGTTAAAAGATTATGTTTCTAAACTTACTGATGATCACAAATACTCTATCACCGTTGCTATTGGGGGGACACTTAAAGAAAATGATGAGTTTTGTATTGTATTGGCGTATGATGATCATGTTGAAACTATGCACCGGCGTTTTAAACAAATTGATTTTGAACATGTGTATAGTATTCAACCTATTAACAGATTCGATGATATGAATAATGCTTTATACATAGTGGACAATTCACTTAATAATGTTAATTTACCCTCAAGTATTAAAAGGAAAGAAATAGGAAATGATTCAATGCTAGAACAAAGAGACGTAATTGAAATGGAAATTAATTTACCTTTAACCAAACAGACAAACTTGTCCCCTAATCAAGTTCAAAATCATAAAAATGAAACAACTGCAGACAAAAAATTAGATAAAACACAGAAAGAGGTAACTTTAATATTTTATTTGGTTTTGTAATTTGTTACTTTTAATATTTATTTCCTAGAAAAATGGATTGGATTTCTTTGCTAAAAATAATAACACCAACAATACAAAACTAGAAGAAGTAGAAAAAAAGGTTATTCCAAAAAAAGTAAGTTAGATAAAACCAAAGTTTAAAAGTGGTATCAAGTTATAACAATAAATTTAATTTTTAGACCAATTCAAATTTCTTTACAAAATTCAAGAATTCCAATAAAAATCCATGCATAACAAATGATTCTGCTGATTCTAAAAACAAAGTTTCAACAGAAAACATTACGAAAAAGGATATTAAGATAATTGATTTAGAGCCACCTAAAAATGTCCAAGACAATTCAACCAGTGTAGATCAAGAAAAAAATCAAAAAAAAGAAAAGAAAAAAAAAGAAAATGTAAAAAAAAGTAAAAGTAAAAATAGTTGTAAAGTTAAAAGAAAACGTATTCAGACTTTTGATAGTTCAGATGAAGAAATAGATAGCGAAGAAGAAGGTACGTGTAGAATATTTATGTATTTATACTCTACTATACTAATTATATAACTTGATAAGTGTAACATCAGGTAGGCATCTGTACTCTGTGGCAGCAATGAGTGTTGCTACCACGCGCCGAGCTTTTAAGAACAAAAGCCTGTATCAAAATTTGATTTAATTGTTGAGTTAAATTTGAATTAATAGAATGAAAATCAATCAGCGCCTGAAATCAATCTTACATGAGACAAAGTATATAATATATATTATATTAATTGTCAATATATATATTTTTTTAGATATGAAAAGATCTGAACATGTCCCGGATAGTGAGGATGATGTTGATTTTGTACAGCCTACTCCTCCACGCCCAACACCAAGAGAAAATCGAAAGAAAGAGAAACAAACAACCACATCCACATTTATAGATGATGATGGTTTTGTCCGTGAGTACATATTTTTATGATAACAAAATACTGATGTAATATATATATATATATATAAAATAAGTTGTTAATGTATTTATGGATTAGTTTATTGTGATGTATTTCTTTTGTAGATACTACTAAAGAAGTAAAAATTGTGGAAACTGAATGTGAATCACTTTTGGAATCTATTGGAAATGACAATAATTCTGAATCTAAAGAATTAAATATTGAACCAGTCATCAAAAAAATTAAAATTTCGGAATCAGATTCTGCAGATAAGAAAAAGAACAAAAATAAAAAATCTAAAAATAGTTCTAGCCAAGGCATGAAACAATCTTCATTAACAAGTTTTTTTAAAACAAAATAAATAATGTAATATTACAACATTTTAAGAAATACACAAATATTAACATATAAATTAAATAATTTTTATGTACCACCAGTTTAATAAAATTTATAAATACATATGAAGTAATATTAACTTGCTATAGTGTTATTAATGTTATACACAATTCTTTTTTAATCATCTAAAGTAAATTATTTTTCAACAATTTAAGTTTGATCACAATCCTTCAAGGCTGACATTATATTGATAAGTCATTTGAAACAGTGCTTTCAAAGAAGGCATGAAAGTTGATATTTTTGAAAATTCTGGCCCCGAAACTAGTTGTGTATGTATATTAAATGCACCATTGTAATCTCGCTTCAAGACAAGATCGATCATCGTGTGCAGACATTGAATCAAATAAGCCGACAACTGTAATTTATAATTAAAATTAATTCAATAGTTAATAATAGTAAATTTCAGTTTCATAATATGTTAGGTCCTACGTTTCACTATGTGTAAAATGATAATTTTAACACACCTATACCAGTATATCTATTTAAAATTAAAAAAATAAATAGTTTTATAATTTTTCTGGGTATTAAGACTTATAATTATATGACTTGCCTTGTATATCTGTGGTTTATCCAAATAAGGTATGTCACACCCATAAGACAATGTACAAATGATAATTGGTTTTGTTTCAGACTAGTTTTGTAAGGGTTAAATTAATATAATTTTTAGTTACTTTTAACTTTTAAAGAATATAATATTACCTAGTATAATATAATATAATATTATAATTACAGTCTAAATATTTTGTTAAAATTATCATATACACGTTTCAGAAATTATTACTAAAAAAATTGAATGACACTACAATATATTATAATATTTATTACTTACGGAATTTTCTCGTAAAGAGTCATACAACAACTCTAATTTTTTAGCAATATCTGAAACTCTTTTTCTGGTTTGCTATAAAAATAGTATATATATATTAATAATCTTTACATAATTAGAGTAAAAGTAAAAACTTTTAAATGTACTCAAGATTTGAATATAGATAAAACTATAACTTAAAAATGTCAACTTCTTACAGCAGTGGGTGCTGCTTCTAATAATTTTGATTGCAATCCATCCAATATCACTTGAATTTTAACATGCTCTTGTGGAATAGGCTGCTTTGTTAATGCTTCTACACCTTGTGTTATATTATTGTTAAAATATTGTTCTTCATTGGTACTTCGAAGTGGAATATAAGTTCCAATTTCTTCAATTGGAGGCGGATTATTTGTATACATCGGATGAGTAATTGGAATTGATGACACAGGTGTTGGCGGTTTCTAAGTATATGATTAAATTATACGACATAAATACTAGGTGATTTTAATAATTGAAGAACATTTGTTAATTCAACATTTTTTATACATAAATTTAAGCCGTTAACACAAAACATAATTTTTCCCTATTTTTCTTAACTTTTTACTTTTTTTCATATATTTTATTTTTTATTCAAAGTAAAACATTTTTGATTCTGAGCAGTGATTTATTGATTTTATAATGTGATTTCAAAAGCGTAAAAAAAAAATCAATATTATTTAAACTAATTAAAAAAAAATAACTTTAGATATATGATTTTTTCACCAAATGTTTATGATAATTATTGTTCATACATAACATTTTGAAATGTTTAGTCTTTTTGAGCTAATTATCTAATTAAGAAATTTTGAATTTTTGTTGGTTTATTTAAGAAAATTATCAATAAAAAAATTTTTATTTGGTCAAAAAACTTGAAATTTAATACATAGTTTTTCATAAGTTGTTAATAGTGTAATTTGAAAAAAAATTTAAGCGTAAATTCAAAATTATTTTTTATGAGGGTCTGAAGATAGAATTTTAAAAATAGAAAAGCGTCAAAATTATAAAAATTTGCAAATTATTATGAGTTAAAAATTTAAAAAATATTTTTCTAATATCTAAGATTTGAAAATTAAGTACAAGATTCCTCATAAGCTTTTTTAACTTCAACAAGAAAAAGTTAACCAGAAAATCAAATTAATTTTTTATGAGCATTTAACGTTCATTTATTCAACAAAAATATCTAAAAATTATGCTCACGTTTTTTTTTAAAGACATTTGAAGTCTAATTTTGGATGAAATTAGATAATTAAATAAGAAGTAAGAATGATATTTGTTAGTTTATTGTAATTCAAAAACATTCATGGGGACTTACAACTTTTATGTATATTATAAATATTATAACATATTATATGCAATGACATTTTTAAAATATTTAAATTAATTTTAAGCTATTACCTATTTATACCATGAACCTATAACTGTTCTGTTCAACGGCAGTGACATTGAACTGGACTTTTTTAAACTACGCAATTTCATATTTAAGTATTTACCACATAGAGTAAAGAATAATTTATCACCAACACCACACAACAATATACTCTGATACACATTATTTGCTTATAACAACATTATGATGTAAATAAAATGTTGCATAGTCTTCGGCGGCACCTGAACACCCATGAAAGCCATACCAGGGGGGAATATTTAACCGAATAAATTGATAAAAGCAAATGTTCTAATCCACAAAATATAACTGAGAGGAAATTGTCTTATTACCCATGATATATAAATATACAATCTTTATTTTTAAAAAATTATAATTACTTGAATTGGAGCAGAAGTTGACAACATTGGAGGATCATTCCAACCAGCAGGAGTAGATTTTTTCATGTAACTTATTGGTAGAGGTTCAACTAGTCAAATTAAAAATGCAATTAAGAAAAGTATTTTATAACTTACTATATATTTATTAACCTGATGGAGCTCTTTGATTATAATTTGACGATGACTGATTAAAATTGGGCGATTGAGGAATTGCTTGAGGAAAATTATTTAAATGACTTTGAATAGGTTGAAATGTTGGTTGCTGATTCAAATTAGGTAACTGACCAAAACTTTTAGGCTGATTAAAATTATTTATTTGAGCTGAAGCTGGATCATTAATATTTGGTCGCATATGTTGATTTAAATTACTGGTATGTTCCATTGGTTGATTTATATAATTTGACTGTCCCATTGGTGGATTAAAACCACTTTGTTGTCCCAATGGTTGGTTTAAAGTATTTGATTGCCCTTCTAGTGGATTAAAATTACTTTGTTGTCCAATTGTTGGGTTATAACTATTTTGTTGTCCAAATGTTTGATTAAATATATGAGGTTGTGGTTGTCCCATTGGTGAATTAAAACCACTTGGTTGTCCCAATGGTTGGTTTAACATATTTGGTTGCCCCATTTGTGTATTAAAACCGCTCTGTTGTCCCAATGGATTGCCTAATCCATTGTTATAACTGCCATAAATGTTATTTCCTTTAACAGAAGGATCAACAACATATTTAGGCTTTCCTATAACAAGACATGAAAAAAATCAGATTTACTTTGCAGTTTATTATATTTTAAAAATATATTACAAGTATTAATAAATACAAGAATAAATATTTGTTATCTTTTAATATTTAAAATATTGTGTATAAAGACAATGAATATGAAGGCAGTTAAAGAATAAAAGAATCTCAGCTAACTAAAGATGCGACTGAACTAAATACATGGACTGCGTATTATGTATAATTCTCATATAATGTAAAATGAGACCATACAGGAGCTACCATATGCATTCTGATTTGATTTTTAACATTGATATTATGATAATGATAACAATTTTCATAGATAACATAACATTTTACCATGTTTTCCCTCGACTCGGAATACACATGGTGACTTCTTATGAGGTTCTTATTTTGAACAATGCAAGCGTTCCATGTATTTAGTTCAGTGGAAGATGCCAAAAAAAGAACATCAAAATTAGCTTCAAGAACTACGAGAAACTAGAATTATGAAAAAATAATTATCAAAACTACAAATTTTTTTAAATTTTTTAATGATAAAATAATTGAATAAATAATAAATAAATATTATAATACCTACAATATTATATATGCATACTAATATTACATATTTACATCAAAACTATTTTGACCAAAAATTAATTACCTAAGAAATTGTATTTTTTTAACTTGAAAATATCTGCTATTATTTTTTATATTTTAAAATTATTTTTCTATTAATTCATAGTAATGATATTCTTATAATTTTATATACCTGGCTTAATACTGCTAGGAGTCATACATCTACTGCCAGAGTCTGGTGGTGGTGTTGGAGGTACTGTTTTTTGCATATTAGTATGATTAATATAACTATTTCCATACTCTGGTGCACTATTAAGAGGATTGTTATAAATAGATGTTGGCTGGTTATTTATGTTATATGTTGGCTGAGATTGAATATTAGGTGGATAATTTGAGGGAAGTTGTCTATGATTTTGATATGCATCATTATCTTGAATATATTTGTTTGGATAAGACGGAAAAGGTGGTTCCGGTGTTACAGTTCCTGTAGCACTTGATGTTGAGTATTTTCGTAAATCTTGGGTACCAATATTCGATGTTTTCTGAAAAAAAGTTAAGAGTATTAATTAGTTATTACTAATTACCTATTCATGTTTCATATTGTTTATTATTAAAATAAATACATTAGGTATTACTTGTGAAATATTATTTGAATTTTCAGGTATTAGATTTTTCCCAAGCGCTTTAAATAGTTGATTTTTTAAATCAATGCTATAATCCTAAAACAATAATATTTAAGTATATAAATAATTTTATTACATCATAATTATATACAAATATTAATTACCTTATTTGTAAATTCTAAATATCTCAAAGCTCCCTCCAGATCACCTTGAGAAATCAATGTTTCACTGTACATCACTAAGAGTTCTGACATTTTTTGTCCAACTTCCAAATTAGATTTACTAGACAATTTTGATTGGTGCAACATCATTGCCATTTCTACACATTCTTGTAACTTCTCAACTGTTTTAATATCTTTTTTATTATCTATAAGAGCTTCAACATTTCCAGAACAGATATAACAAAGCTGTGCATATTGAGATAAGCTTTGATCATCACTAGCTGCAAGACGATTGCCAAGTTTTTCAAATGAAGAAACAAAACTTGGTCCATTTGTATGAGTTAGAATGGCAGTCATTATTTCTTTCCAACAATTTAAATTGCAATTTTCAATCAGATTACTCCAATCATTAGTCACAATTGCATGTAGTAAAGCAGCAGTTGGTTCTTTTGAATTCTATAACACATATTTAATATATAATTACATGGTTTAGATTAATAATAGTATAAGTTTACCTTAAGGTATTTATTTTGTATTCTAGATAATGTCTTAGGACCAGCGATTATGCCAAGTAATAAAGCTTCAACTGGCTTTCCATTGTCTAAAAACAAATCTGCAGCCGTTGACAAATTTCCAATAAGAAGTGACTGATATATTAAGTCTTGCAAATCTATATTTATAATATAAATTACTAATTAGTGAATAAGAAATTAAATATTTAAGAAATGGTAAAGTTGTTTTGCTATAATGTAAAGTAGGTGTTGAGTGTACATTGATCATTGTAATGAATGTGTTAAATTTACATACGAAAAATAATTCTGAGCACAGACACATCTATATTTCTAAGGATATTTATATTAAGTCATTTATTTTTCTATCAATAATACAGTACATTCAGTTAATTTTTGACGAAAACTTATCACATATATTAAATATACTGTGGGTGTCGAGAGAGCAAAACTAGGCTACAGCCAAAAGATGGCATAGTCCTCGCCTCGTTTTTCCAATATCGTTGGAATTTTCATAAAAAATGTATGTGGTAAATTTGTTTTAAAACTACCTTCCCTCACCTAAACATTAACTAGATTTAATTTGCTTAGAGAAACCCTCTCAAAGTTTGAGATCAAACCATTTTTTCTACAGTAAAAACTAAATTATTTTAAATCTAACACTTCCATTACTCTGCTCAGAATCTTATATTAATAAAGAATAAACATTTTACTGTACCATTAGAGTTAGAAGATTTTAAATTGAAATCATCAAACTTAGCTACTATATTGTGTTCTTCTTGAATGTTTGAAAGATTAGAATGAAATCCATCATTTTCTTCCTAAACATATAAGTTTAACTCAATAAAAGAAAAAAGATTAAAAAAGATATTATATATTATCATTATCTTAAAAATTGATAAATAAAATAATAATTAGAAACTATACCACTAACTTTTTTAGTTGAATATCCCAGTATCTCTAACTGTGCTTCCTTGGGATTACTTTGAAACATAGTTTTTAAAAATTTCCATACTATGTGATTATTACCATCAGGAGTCATTTCACTTTTACTATGACAAAATCCTTCATAGTTTCCATTATTTAAGATTTTACTTAGATGCTCAGACCACACTAATAAATCAGATTCAATCACTGTCTTGTTTAATTGAACTGCCTTAAGTGAACCATCAAATGACACCAAATAACCACCAAACTATATAAAGATACTTAAATAACATAGATGGTTCTATTTGTTTTCATAAATTTCTTTTCTTACTGCAAATGATGCACCACAGTTTCTCTGAAGCCACTTGGGAGCGTTCGTTAAGTTAGATACTTTTGTCCATTGAGAGTTTATACTTCCACTTTCACCATTTATTTTCTAAAACAATATTATAATTAAGCAATTTCAAATAATTATGGGTATAGTAACTAAAACCACTAATAGTCACAAAAGACCATACACATGTAGCACGATGCTATCACGGTCAACTTTATTACAAATTACTAATTTGTATTTACAACATTATATACCTAATTAAATTATTATTACCTGATCATCAGAATTCTGTAGATCATTTATTGAATATACAGTTGTTAGCCCATCAAAACTAGATGTAGCTATCAATAACGGATCTTTTGGACACCAGTTTATCTCAAAATTCCACTGGTTATCATGTTCTAATTCACACACCAGCAAATTTTCCTACAAAAAAAATGTATAGTTAGAAAATTATATTTTGGCATACATAGTATATCTTGATATCAGTAAAACATTCTTTGAATTATAATTTCAATATTTTGTTTGAATATTACTTTTAACAAAATTTGGTAGTTATTCAATAATTTATTGAAGCATGACCATACTTAATAACTAAATTTACATGTAACTTTTTGAGTTCATGTTTAATTTATACATTTTATTATTAGTTTTCTATAGTTAACTATTCTTTTTATCTGTGTACATTTTAATTCCAATTAACTTCTGTAATTATTATATAAGTACTAAACATTGTATATATTCTTACATTGTTTATCTAATTGCCCGATTGGGCGTGAGTTAATTAAAATAAATAAATAAATTATCAAAGAAGATTTATATATGTGTAAAATATTAAATTATTTATTAATAAAAAGATTTATGTTTTTTTTTATAAATATTATCAGCCTAACTACTCTTTAAAGGAATTAAGCTACAATAGGGAGGCATAGAGAGCTAAAAAAAATAATTTAGGTATTAATAACAAAAATAAGATAAATAAATAAATTTCAAATTACTTCATTCTCACTACTTGGATTCCATATAAGTATACGATTGTCTTTTCCACAACTTATTAATAAATCTGGATCCTCAGAACACCATGACATTGACAATATGCCCCTAAAAATATATGGAAATGCTTAATTTTAAAAACATTTAATTATAACACATAATACATAAAACAATAATAATTATCAAGATTTCAAATTAAAATTGATTATAGCATTTTATTGGTATTACAAGATAAAAAAATAGAATAATCACTTTTGATGTCCCATTAAATTTTTAACAGGTGACGATGCATATCTTAAATCCCATAGTTGAATAACTGGATTTTGATCATCTTCTGATGCAATGCATACTTGTGTTGCCACTTTAGGGTTCCATGACATTGCTTTCCATTTAACCTATATACATTGTTTTGTATTCATATATTAAAATAATATATATTTATATATTTTGTATTTATACTTTTGAATTGCTTTCTGATAATTTAATGATTGGTGCATTCTTACGTAAATCCCATACAACAGTATACTTATGAAACAATGAACCAAGAATGTGTTGAACTGAAATCAGGATATTAAGAAAAAAATTAAATAATATTACATAGGTAGAACATAGCTTATTAATTTGTATTAAAGTTATTATTATTTAAGATAAATAACAATATACATTTGTTGTTATCATTAAATAGGTACATACAATCGTATATTAATATAAAATAAAAGTCAATTTACAATTCTTATTATTCAGCCTTTAATAAAATATAAAATAAAGAAACTACCTATAGAATTAGTGAAACATACAAAAATAATAATTTTATACCTTCATTATTCCATGCTAAATCAATTACATCTTCTAAAGTTTCTGATTTAGATCCTGGAGTCATTGGAGTACTCATACTGTTCAAATCCCAAATGAATATTTCTGATTCAGACGCACCAGATGCAAATAAATTTGTCTACAAAATTAAGTTATTTATATATTATAAAAAGAAGTGGAAAACCAAATGGAATTAAAAATAATGTAAATATGCAGTGAAACCCATTTTATACGATACTGTTTTTTATATAATTCTTTAAAGATTTTTTAAAAATCACAAAAAAATGTTTGATTTTAATAAGCTTTTTATTTTGATTCCTTGAAATGTGTAATAACCAGATTTAACTGTACAAGTACAATATTTATATATTATAAGTACTAGGTATAGCATTTACAGTGAATATTCAATAGGTAATCCAAAAAAAAAAATACCAGAGTACTTATTATTATTTATGTAGGTAGGTAATTACAATTAATCATATTATTATGTAGATATGGTTAATAAATAATAAAATAATTTTTTACGTACCTGAAATAAATTAAAATTGAGAGCTTTGACTGATCCAACATGACGATCACTTTTAGCTAATATACTATCAACATTTCTTGCTAATTTTGATGCATTATACAAACAAATAACACCATTATCACAGCCTGCGGCAATGATGCCAGAATCCCATTCTTCATTACTATTAGCACCACCCCATACTAATTTATGAAACCTTTATAAAATATAACAATATTTAGGTACACCATAATATGTTAGAAATATAAGAAAATAATAAATATAAAAATGTTTATAAACATAATAATACTTTAGGTTTAATTTATGAACCCACCGACAATCAGTAGAAATTGATGCGTTGAGTGTTATATCATTAGATTGTACAGTATACAGTTCTAATGTTGATGATGTGTTAAATGAAGCATCTAATTGTTGGGCAGCTGTACCCATTGCTATGTTGATTGGATAAATTGATTTTGGTGACCATGTTGATACAACAGTCTTTTGGAACTGTTTAATTTTCATTTTGACTTTTCAAGAAATAATTTTAGGTAGGCATACAATAAAAACTTTTACAGTTTCCTCACTATGCAAGTAAAATATTTAAAATATATTTAGATTAATCATAAGCAATAATAAATAATATTTAAGAATAAATATAACATAATTTGTAGTCTATCTAAGAATATGAATTGTTTTATAACTCACGGAATATTTAAATAAAAAACGTAAAAAGGTTTAATAATTGAAAACACCATAAAAATTATAGAATGTGTATGAACTTCTCTTTAACTCTTAATAGAAAACACGTATATGAATAGAAGTTAGAACTATTATACCAAGATATGTTCTGTAAAAATAATTATTATCTTTAATTTAAAAAAAGATAATATGTTTGAAGTTCTAAACGAGTTGTAAATTGTAATACTCCAACGTGGCTCATGAACCAGTGGTTCTTATTTTGTGTTATTCCACATTTCCAATATTAATTGCATATTTTGCATGATATTTAATTTTGTTATAATTTTTTATGTATATACTATATTATGTAATTATGTACAAGTGTACAACCAATGTTTATTGTATTTTATTTACTTAAAAAAACTTAATTAGGTATTATAGTTATCATTTAGCTACGAATTATGATAATATAGTTTTAAACTTTTAACTTTCAGCAGGCTGGAATGTAGAAGGGACAGAATATCACCATAGCGCTTTCCACCATACCGCACTGATGCACCCAAGTTGCACTGATATAGGTCACCGATAATCGTCCTGGATGCAGGCTGGTGCAAGACAGTGCCCATGAACATTAGAGGATCTAAATAATGTTCATGATAGTCATAAAAAAATAATAAACTTGATTGCTAACTAGTGATATAAGCCGTCGCCAAAAAACGCCATGTTGGTTGTGGCTACGTATAGTGTCATCATCTGATAAACCAAATTTATCATGGTATTATATCTGGTTTGGGGGCAGTAACCTGTGTATTATTATCACGATAAAAATTGATAAAATACCATAGCCCACCAAGGTTTATAGATTATAATCTATATTATAATCTATAAACCATGAGTGTAGATCACGGACTAAGGCCCGGTTTTTCAGTCATATTTAACTGCAGCAGCTAGTTAGAGACATTTATCTATCAGTTAAATTTAACAGAAAATTAACTGAAACTTTTTAGCTACATAACTGTAGGATAAAGTGTTGGTTAAGTTATATATTACTTTTTCTACTAATTAAACGTTAAACTGAAGGATTAGAAATACAGAAGTTTGTCATGGCATCATCATTAAATAATAAATGGTACAAAAAATCTCAAGTATTCTAGATCTAGTCATATTATAACACAGATTTCTATATTATAGTACATTAGTACATTAATAGAATTATTATCAGGGTTGGAAAAAAACAGGGTTTATAGACAAAACCCATCATAATATAATATTTAGATTATATAAGTTATATGGATTTATCATAATAAATATTATATTTTATCACCAATTGTGAACATTCATCGGCGACGATTGACGATTTTAATAATTTCAGTGAACAAAAAAATTAAAATGAGCCACCAATAGACAAATAGACAGTCTGTTAAGCAGTATATAATATTATAATGTACCAAAGTTATAACAGAAACTCGCACATTTCGACACGTGTTTACATCTTACAGTACCCTCCCCCACAGTTTAAAAACCACCCAATGGTCTAAGTTGCCGCGGGTTAACTAATAAAAAACAAATAATTTATATATACATTGTACACCTCATATATTTTATTAGTTTATTTAAATTTTACATCTATTTTAGTGTAGTTATTATAGATAAAGGTATTACGTATTAAATATTTTGCAATAATATATTTTACCATAATTATTATTCTTAATACTTAATTATATAATATAATTATACACTTTAAATTTGAATAATATAAATTTGTTGTTATTTGTTTTTTGACTGCTTATCGTGTACACATCAAACACAACAAAAAATAATAAAACAATTAAGAAATTAAATACACACATCATATTAAAATCAAAACATTCATTGTTCGCGCAAAATCTAAAATATAAATTGTAGCCGATGCAATTAAAATTAACATAATATTAAATAATAATTAATAATTTTGTAATCAGCAGTATTCGTAGAAAATGTTAGACTTGGAATTTTACAAATCTAGTTGGTACTACATAGTATACTAGATGGGTACTGTAAATTTGATGTTCTTAGTTACCTTGTACCTACTGTCTACTTGTCTATTTATCTTTATGATAACTCTAAAAACCAGTAATCACCTTTTTATTTACCTAATGATTCATAAAAAAAATAATTTTTTTATAAAATATGTTTGTGCTTTTAATATTTTATAATATTATAATTTAAATTCAAAATTATAAACTATTTTGGTTATCGTCATATCAAATTTCTAAACACGTAACTCTTTGATATACAACGTTGTATTATATTATATCTATGGATAGGATTCATCATAGTGACGTATAATAATATAATAACTATCGTTTTTATGTTATGGCAATTGTCAAGGTCGTTGCAGAAGACACAGTCGATCAACAATTGTAAAATTTCAATAAGCAAAGCAGACATGAACAAAAAACATACTGCAATCCGTACGATTTAATTTTTCATAAATCACAATATTTTTAGTTCTTTATCTGGAGCGTTTCCACCTAATACAAAGAATCGATGTTTAAAGTAAATTTGTTTTCATATTCTTTTCGGACTTAAATTTACTTTTTAAGACTTAAAAAAATATTTAATCCAGGTGTTGTAGACGCATACAAGCGCCGTCGTTGTTTTTTTAGTCCCCGGTCATAGAATAATTATAATTAATAGGTACTTGAAGTAGACATACGTTTTGGTTTAATTTATAGATTTATATATGTTATAACTGATAAGTCGGGCGATTGTAAACTCTCGATTTTAATTACTCGTAAACTCTCCTGTTGGTAAGCTCTCCCGAGTCCCGTATTCCAGTACTACCTAATGGGTGTAGCCGACGAGGCATGTAAACTCTCCCAGGTCTACTTCAGTAATACTAAATTATATTTAAAAAATATAACTATAAAAATAAATGCATTTAGTTGCAGTGAGCTATAATTATAGTAAAAGTAAAAATAAAATAAATCAAATATACATTTAAATTTAATTTAAAAAATGTAAATTATATAATAATAATGATAATAATAATAAAAATAAATGCCTTTAGCTGCTGTGAGCTATAATACTATATTAAAAATACCGACTTAACTTTTAAATTTATGCATTTTATGATAATACGAACAAACAGATTTAAAAAAACTGGCCTACCTATCTATTTGTTGGTTTTTACAGTCTATTATTTTTTGTGATATGATATATTCTTTATTTTATTAATTTGTTTATTGTAACTTTGAATTGTTACGTACACTTCAGTTTGAAAATCTTCATGAGTGTTTGTGGTTTTTGAGGTTGACAATGATGCTGAAGCCCACAGCTAATACATAGTGCATAGCAATAACATTTAAAACAACTCTGGAGAGTTAACACATTTTCTTCAGGTAAACATAATACTGACCCGAGGGGTTTACCATCGAAATAGTTTACTAGTTTTAAAAATTAGGAGAGTTTACCACCGCCCGACAAGTCATAAGTTAGAATGTTAATTTATAACAGGTAATTTTTTTATAAGTTATAGGTACAATATTAATTAAGTGTAACATACTTAACTTCTACTGTTCAACTAATATCTATGGTTTGCTAGATTTTAAAGTACTTAAAAGTGGCCCGCTAGTAACTTTGAGTTGCCCATCCCTGTCATATAGGGACGTATAACCAGTGGTGTTGTCAAGGGGGGGGGTCACCTCCACCCACTATTGACATTTTCCACCCTAGTTAATGTATTATGTTTATACGAAAAATGTAAAAATATTTATTATTTTATAATTTACGCACTTACGCCACTGGTATAACCTTGTACACCTAAAAAAAATGTTCCCGTAATGGTCAACTGCCTATGATCCTGATTCCTGACCACCCCGTGTGCGCTCTTATATGAATAAAATACTTATATAGGTACTTGTATAGGTACCCATATAATTTATAAATAGTGTAATACATATATACCTACATATTTATTATGCGTTAACTATATTATGTCCTTAAAAATTCAACAGTTATTATTATTTTTATTTATTTTTTACATAAAGGTAGTTACATTACAAAATTCTAATTGTATACACATTTATTTTTATTACTTAATTGAGTATTTAATCATTTATCTAAAAGATATGTGCTGGGTCGGCTCATCATGCCGAGGAGCCAGCTAGGGTACAAGTGTCGTCCACCAATATCAATAATATAAGAAATACAAAATTAATATTTCAAGTAAAAGTAAATTATAAAAATAATATTACGAAATGTACTATACTTATATTATATTATGATTGTATTAGTTATAAATTCTTGAATAAGGAGTTATATGATTGAGGATTTCATTAATTTCCTAAAAGGAAATGCCTCGAGGTTGTCTCAGTAGGTCGAGGGACTGTAGTAAAAATTGTAGGTACCTATAACACCTATATCATATTCTTTTATAAAAGTATGATCGTGTTAGTCACAGCCTTGTGCAAATGATATCGGCTTTTGTTTTCCCAATCTAACTATGCAAAATACTGAAAATAAATGAAATCACAAATATTATAACAAAAGAGAGGCAGTGACTTGATTTATAAATTCGTCTTTAAATTATTTTTTGTGTAGAGAATCTGAAGGTGGGCTGGGGCGCTGGGCTTTTAATATCAAAGTATGGGGGCAGTGCAGGGATTGTATATTATAAATTGAAATATTTGTGGATACTGGACGACCAAAAGGACTACCCTCCAGATCATGCTTCAATAAGTCAAAAATAAAATTATTTGAAAACATTATAAAGTTGCTTCTAATCCTAGTATTTTTAAAAAACATATAAACCTAAAAAAAATCATTAAAAAAGTTGTTTTCAAAAAGATCTTTTACCTGCATACTTTGTTGTCTCCAAGTGTGTCTTACAAGTGTGAAAGATTTGCTGAATTTTTTTTCAGCAGTTATCGATTTATCATTAAGGTTCATTAGTTTTAAATAATAATAATAATCACTCTAAAACTAACAATACTAAATACATCTGCTGAAATTGATACCCACTTGTAAGATGGATACGATACATTCGGGTTCCCACCATCCACCTATAATTTTTTTTCATTTATTTAACTCTAGGTAATTCTTTTGTATACATTTTTTAAACAATTATGACCTGGTGCCCTCTTAGTAATCATTCATTAATGAACTTATTATTGTGAATAGTTTTTTCTGTTTAAGATTCTGGATATTTTAGTTTAAACTCTTTAGTGTGTTTTCCTATTGTGCATATTTTTCTAATTTTTTATTTTGATTTATAAAATTCATCTGCCTATACGGGCTCCAACACCTCCATTTAAATTTTTTTATGAATTTATCTCCAGTTGATTTTTTTGTATAGACTTTTGAACATTGATAAATTGGTGCCCTATAAATAATCCTTCTTCAATGATCTAATTAGTTTGTTAATAATTTTTTCTGTTTAAGATTCTGGATATTTTAGTTTGAATTCTTTAGTGTGTGTTCCTACTGTATAATTTTTTCTAAATTTTTTTTTTGCTTTCTAAAATGCATTTGCCTGCGGGCGCTCAGACATCCCTTTTAATTTTTTTTCATTTATTTAATTCTAGTTTAGTATACGATCAACCTTTATTATATTTTCTAAATTTCGTTCTGCCGTCTAAAACGCATTTGCATGCGGTTTCCCACAATCCTCTTCTAATTTTTATCACTGCACTAGGTGCAAAAAACAAAACAGGAGCGTCTAAACCACGATTAACGATATACCAGTGAAAATGTCATGTGTACCGTGTACGTTCATTTATTTTAGAGTTACACCAAAAACCAAAATCGAATTCCCGTTTTTCTTAATTTTTATATTGTTTTTCTAGGGGTTTTTGAAAACTATTGGGAATTTTAAAATTTGACCTCCCAAAATCACCAACTAGATTAAAGTTCCCAACGAATAAGATACTGTTGAAGAAAATCAAAGCAGTTTTACTGCCCCAAACCGTGATGACAGATACAACAATTAAAAATAAAAACACACATCATTGTAAAATCAATACATTCATCGTTTCACTCAGAATCTAAAACCAAATATTTATTTACTTAAGTTTCATTTTTTACAATAATAATATACCTACTCTGTGGTAATCAGAATAAAAATCCTCAGACTACTATATTGGATTATATTACTCACAACCACATTGGACATTATTGAGTAAATATTTTTTAAAAGCTAATTGATGTAATTACCGCATTATTAATATTTAATTACAAATAATATATACTTATAATAGTATAAGTATAAATATATATCATTAAAAAAATATTAAAAATCAAGTAGGTTAATTAAATTAAAAAAACCAATCTATGTACAAAGTTCAAAATATATAGGTACCATATAATATCTTATTTAACTTATTTTTTAATATTTATACTATCATTTTTTCAAACGTTGTATACACCAATTTCTGTACATACGAAAAATACATTTTTTCACAAACTTTCTAACATACCTACTATATCATTTATCACGCCTCTGTAATTGTACGCAATACTGCGCACGGGCCCACTAGTATTTATTATTAAGATTGGATATAATATTTTTAGAAAATAATATAGACTCATCGATCATAGAGGATAGAAAAATTCCATAGTATATATTGATAATGCCAAGTTTAAAATAGGTCCAATGTATTTATTGCACTTGTGAAGACATTAAACGGATTACTGTAGAAACTGAAAACCATCTTTCAATTATGACCTATTGTTGAAAATAAATAACAGTAAATTGTACAATAAATTAAAACGACCGTGGAGCTTGCATCAAGAAAATTGATTCAGCTATAAATATAAATATTTTCATGTTAAAATTTATACTATAAGAAATCAAAATATATTTTTTCCTTTATCACTCCCATTTTTGTCCACGGGGCATGGACACACCTAGTAAAACATTGTTTGTATTGCAGTCAGGTTTAATTCAACCTCTGTGTTCTATAAACCAGTGAGTGTATAGGTATTTTCTTCTCGGAGAGTACCAGAAAACAATCTGTACGTCAAATATCAGACTTAGAAAAATGCAGTTCCTCCGTATTTGATATATTATCTTACATTTAAGCCAAGTCTACTTATATGAGCCAATACTGTATATAGTACTGTAATCGAGGTTTGAATTTATTAATTTATCAAACGCAATTTGCTACCCATTTTTCAAAAGGTGTCATCAAATCATTTTCATTTTAGAAAAAACAACATTTTATTTTATTTTATTTGTTATATTTTTAAAAGTATTAAGTAGGTATTTAAGCTATAAATTAAATGCATTTTCAGCCACAAAACAATTTGCAGATTTTTGTGGGTTTATCAAAATAAATCGAAAAAAATAAGTTTTTAAAAAGTAGAAAATATCAAATATCTATAAAAAGTTCAAATATATAATGTATAAAAATCATTGTCAAGCTATACTGCAGAGGTCATATTATTATATTACAAGACGCAAACATAGGTGCATTATTTGGAAATATGGTTTTAAGTGAAATAGTAGGACTGTAGGTATGTAGGTTGTAGGTACAGAACATTTATACAGTAGGTATGTATAAGTACACAACGCATTTATATGATTAATTTATATTTACAAAGACAAATAGTTTCATTTTAGGTTTTATGCCGCAATTAATCCATAATAGAAAAACACATTTATGTAGTTTGTAGCTGTATACACTCACGATCCAAAAAAGTGTCGTAAGGTAATATTATGTATAATTATTTTGAAATTTATTATCACTGAATTAATATCAAACTAAATTCTAAGTTAACAATCCAGTGTTTTTAGAATTTTAAATACAGTATGAAGTTGTTAATATTATACACATTAATTTGTTTGGGTTATAGTAGTATATCAGAAACCAATAAGACAGATATGATTATCAAAATTAAAAAGATTTCTAATCAACATTTTTGGATCGAGAATTTTATGACTCAAAAGATACTAATTGAAAATGAAGTTGTGACTTTAAAAGAAGCTCTAAAAGTAATAACTGATTTTAGTATTGAGTATTTGACTGAATTAGACATGAATGTTGTGTTAAAAGCTGCAAAAGCTCTTTCCACAGCTCAGAAATGTAAATATTCAGACTTAATTATCCATACATTTCGTATTTTTTTTAAAATATTTTCATCATGTCTAAAACTATCCATTGATAATTTAAAAAATGATGATGTACCGTTGTCAAATACAATAAAAACCTCTTTATATAATATTATAAAACTCACCATTGAACTCAAAACATTTACCACAAGATTTATATTTAATATATACCATTTGATGAATTTAATTCCGACTTTAAAGTCTACTGATCACACATTAACAAAATCTTTATTATCCATTAATTTAAATTTAGACCGCATTAAAAGCTATATAGATCAACATCAGTATGAAGCAAGTGAATTGGATTTATTACATTTTGTCCAGAAAGTAATTGCTCAAATGATAAACTTAGTTGAACGTTTTAGGTGTAAACATTGTTATATTGAAAATTATTATGATGATTTAGTTTCATTAATAAATAATAAAATGACTTGTGAAAAACTAAACGATACAGATAATGACAGAGCTGGTCGTTCAATTGAAGAATCAATCGATAATTTAAAAAAATTTTTTAACGATCCAAGTTATTTGATTAATGATATTCTGTTTTCTGTGTATATGTACGATCAAAAATACATGCTATTAGATGATATATTCGAAATTGATATAGACACATCGTTCATTATTCCCGATTTAATTGTTGAATGGAAGAATGCTACCAAATGGCCAACGTTAGACAATGTATTAAAGGAAGTTAAAAGTAGTTACAGTCTTCAAAATATATTTGAATATCAAGTATTATTAATTGAAGTAATAAAAAGTATTTTTTATATAAAATACATGAAAAAAGAGCTATTAACCTCAACTGTAGACATTGAAAAATCATTAAATGAATTTGATGCATTTATTAATAAAATTATACCCAAAAATTATCCAACAGACCTGTATGGTTCAATTAAAAAATTAAGAAATTCACTATATAACTACCTAGAGTTGTCCAAATCTACTTCAGTGTTACCTTTTTCCATTTTTTCCGTCCAACAATTACGTAAAATTCTGATTAACACAGCATGGGTCCACAATGAAAATTGTGAAAAATCTAACATAAATACAACTATAGAAAGTCTACCGATGAATGAACTAGTGTCAAGAATTGTTAAACTGGATAACTTCAAAGTATTTATTCAAATTTTTGAAGAGCTCTCCTATGAATCAAACACTCTAAGTGATTATGATATACAAACAGTAAGTAATTTAAAACCTATTGAAGAGAGTGATAATATACCAGCATATTGCAAACATTTTTCATTGCTCCGAGAAAAATTACTGTTATTTCAAATATTAATTGTTGGATTTCAACAAGCTTGTGATACTCAAGATGAATTTGATGATTCATATGTCAAAAGAGCAAAGACATTTATTATTGAAATTCTAATGCATTTATTCCAAACGTATACAAATGACGAGAAACTTAAAAAGATTATTTTACCTTTAACCATTTATTTTAAATATAATGATGAAACAAATGAGAATTTAAAAATATTGCTTCAAGTTTTATTTTTGAATATTAATATTATAGAACATTTCGAATTAAATCATTGCGACGTAGTAGAATACAGTATTGATGTGTATTATAATAAAATAAAGTTGGTTTTTGGACATTTTACTCATGTTTTTTTAGAACAAGAGAGATGTAAATTGGATAAGTTATTTTGGGAAAGTAAAAATGAAATAATAAAAAATATGATAAAACCAAATACAAATTATTATCATATAAAGGATGAACGAAGAGATATTCATTTAATGGCCGTTGATCAATTTATACGAACTGTAGATTTTATTAGTAATAGTATCAGTGATAATCCCGATCAAGATGTTTCCGATCGCGTTTTTCTCTGGGACGGGTCAATGGAAAGTATTGAATCTGTTTATTCAGCTATAACACGATGTGTAATTGATTATCAGTATTTAGTCAGACATCAGTGTTCCATAATTAAATGGTTTGTGTCACTAGTTGTCAAATATTTTTTTGAAATTAATCAAATATATATTAATTTAATAAAGCAAAATATATATACACCGGCGATTGAATTTGAAAATAAAAAAACTAAAAAATATCTAAAAGAATTTGAAGAAATTCCTTTTTCCAAGTCCATAAACATTTATCCAAACTATATTTTGAATTTTTTCGAAAAACCATTCAACGATTTCATGAACAAAAATACTGAAAGGTCAATGTTAGTCGGGAATATTGATCGGTTAACATTAAGTCAACCATCATACGAAGAAAATCCGATCTCGTTAGAAGAGTTGAAAAATATGAATAAAATAATTAACAATAACATCCTTTTTTTACAAAATGTAGTACAAAACTTAAATGATACTAAATATATTTCTACAGACATGCAATTTTCCACATGTATATATGTATGAAACTGTTCGTTACTGATGAGATATATTATGTAATTTATTGTCATCATAGTAAGCTATAAGTACGATTCAAACATGAATAGTTTTCATTGTTTTCAAACTTTTAAATAAAGAATTGTTTGTACATATACATTTTTAATTTAATAACACAGTCATTGATAAATCAAAATAATCTGTACTTTTTATTACCACTGGGTGTATTGATTTTACAATGATGGGTGTTTTTTAATTTTTTTTTGTTTCTGTTTACACAATAAGTAATCGAAATAATGCTTAGATTTTAAACTTAATTTTCTAGACTTGACAACATTTTCAAAATATTTTGACTCGTTTTGAGTTGTTTTACGGGCATTATCAATTTTCAATTTTTTAGTTTTTTCTTTAAATATCAATAAAATTGTATTCGTTAAATCAAAAAAACTTGAAAATTTAATACAAAGTTACACATTGTTACAATATCAGTTTCAAAATATTTATATAAACAAGATTGTAATTTTATAAACATTTAAGATTTGAATTTCAGCAAAATTTATCATACCTAATATAAAAAATTTACAAATTATTTTGCAGTTAAAAAAATATAAAAATATTCATCACACCGTTTTTTTATTTAAGAATCAAAAATTTAAAACATGGTTTCACGTAGGTACTAGGTAGATCATACTGTAACCAAAAGATCTAAAAAAAATATAAACACAGTTTTTTTATAATTATTTAAAGTTCTATTTGGACGAAATAAGATATTTAAAAAAAGAAGATAATAGTTTTAGTTTTGTGTAATTGTGTTATAACTTAAAAATATTATTCGTGGGAACTTGAAACTTTTAAAGTAAATTATTATTATATACGAATAATATTAATTCAACTTATCGTCTAGGTACTGTATTAATAATAATATAATATAAATTAAATATAATAATCCTTGGCTGATAAATCGTCTCCGCTTAGAATCGTTTTTCATATACAATGATATTATTATATCATTAAATTCAAATTCAAATTTAACACCATCCATTACGGTGACATACGTGTAACCTACTGTACAGCAGAGCGACATCCACTTACCTTGTTATTTAATTTTGTATTTCTTTTATCTACTACTATTTTCCATTTTGACCTTTCAAAGTACCAACTAAATTCACGTCCCTACCAGAAAAGATGCTGAATTTAAAAATCGAAGCATTATTACAACAAATTATAGTTTATACATCCACAAAAAAATCACACACAACCACACACCATTGTAAAATTAATACATTTATTGCTCCGCTCAAAATCTAAAATGTATAAATAATGTATGTATTATACTATACAATTTTAATATGGTTGTGACTTATTTCAGTATTTTTTTTCTGGATAAATGAAAACAATAATAAAACATTATTTGTATTTTGTACATAATAAAAGTTCTATTTTTAAAAATGAACATTTAAATTGTTATAACAATGAGAAAGTGTATTCATATTTTTTAATAATATTTTATTTCTATTTTATTATTAAGATAAAATATACTACAATTTAGGTAGTAAGTAATTACTAATAACTAACGTGTAATAAGTTATATACTAAAATATATCTTGTAATTTATCGATGAAATTATTATCATTAATGACTTTTAAAATATCTTTTATATTTTGAATGGTTTTATTCAACAAATTTAAAAGCATAAACTATTTATTGAATATGGAGTACTTTTTGTTTTATAATATTCTTCAGGATACTCTTTTGTTGACATACTAAGTATTTTAAGTTGTTGACGTATTCTAACATTACATTCTTGCTTAATTTGTGCACCTTGGTTTTTTAATGCCATCGAGTATGGATATAAAGAAATCTGTATATATGATTTTATAAACTCTGGGAACGGAAGATTTTCAAATAGTCTTACTCCATTTAAGATGGTTTTAAAATTACCATTATCATTATGAAACCCGATTTCATTCATTTTTAAAATAATCACATATAATTGCTCAAAAACTCTTGTAATAATCCATTTAATTTCAAACATTTGAAACCTAACTAATTGCTGATAATCTACCATTGCATTAGATTTCATAGAAATGTTGTTATATACTTCATTAATAGACTTTTTGAAACCATCCCATATGACATAATTTATAATATCATCACTACCATATATTATAGTGATGATACTACAAATAGGTTTGGCCTCGGGAATGAATTCTTTAACACTTGTTGAATAAACTGCTTTTTGGTTCTCATTAACCTGATATGTACTTATTCTCTCACTTAAATTCTTCGATAGTTCATTTTTGTATCCAAGCAATAAGAATGAATAATATGGTCGGCTTTCCTTGCCATGATGAATAAGTTTACCCTTAACCTCACGTAATATTTCCCGATTAAATTTCAACAACAAACAGTTATTTAATTCATAATGTTCAAGTAAGTTTAAAGCTAAAATCATATTTTGTCTTAAATTAAAAATATAAACATTAGTTACATTATCATTCTCCAATTTGGCGAAATTGATTATTAATGGAAATAAAATTTGATTGAGTCTATCATTATATAAAAACGTCTTATAAAACCACAATATATTTTTGTGCATACGATCAATTATGAGTAGATCATTTGGTTTTATAACATTTAACACCAAGTCAACATTAAGTTGCAGAATATTATCAAGCCATTCTTGAAATGTGACAAAATTATAACGAAGTTGTTCAAAACTCTTATTACATACTATTCCATTACTGCTATATTCAGTTTTTTCAACGGAAATCCCATGATATAAATAATAATCTCCGAGAGTATATGATTCATTTGAGAACAGTTCAAAAATCTGAATGAAATGGGTAAAAAATTGAAGTTTTGTAATATCTTCTAAAAATTCCGACATCACTACATTATCTATTTTTTCAACTATATCACTTGATTCACCCCATGATTTGATAACCGGGGTTTTAACTAATTGTATCACAGTATTATCCGAAAAAACTTTGCCCTTAGTATGCTTACCTTGGTGAACATCATTATGAATTGAATTTCTTACTCTTATAATGGAACTATATAGATTTGTTGGATAATTATTTGGTATTATTTTATCAATGAATTTATCAAACTCTTGAAGTAATAATTTAACTTCTTCAGAATTATTACCATTATAATTTTTTATATGGATATTGATAAATTTTATATAATAAATATATTTAATTACCTCAATTAGTAATATTTGATAATCGAATATTATTTTAATACCATCGGTATTTCTAACTTTATTATAAATATTTATTAGTTGATCCCAATCATCAGAGTCTTGCCATTTTACTTGAAGAGTAGGAAAAAATGAATATTTTCCTTTGATGCTGAATATCATATCTTTGAACAATAAATAGTTCAGATCATAAATATTATATTTTTCTTCAATAGGAATAATTGTAATATCATCTTCATAATTTATGGATACATACCTAAAAAAATTTTGGAAATTATGATTCGTAGTGGTATTTAATAAAAAATTGTAGACTTCCTCATATACATTAATATTTTTTGAAACCAAATCTTTAATGTTTCTATCTAAATGTTCATAAAACGTATATGCGTTCTGAGTATAACAATGTTTACTGCTATATCGTTCAACCAAGTTTATCATTTGAGCAAGTACTATTTTTATATTAATTTCGGAATTTGTATCTGATTTATCATGTTTTTCATCGCCTTTTTCTTTTAAGAACTCATCTGGTTTATATTTTGTTACATATGTTACCGTATGATATAAAAATAAATTTATGGAAATTAAGGATTTTAATAAAGTGTCATCAGTAGATCTTAAGTTTGGATGTATCTTCTTAAATTGCATTAAATCAATTATCATTTTTACAATATAAATTTTTAATGTAGAGACAATTCTAATAATACTTGCTACACATTCCAGTTTATTTTTAGTAACATTTGAATGTTTGTCTTTGTATTCATTAACTTCAGTTAGGTTATAGCATATAGTTACACAGTCCAACAAATGAGTAAATGTGCTAATAATTAAATCAGAATACTTACACTTTAAATCCATGTACATAGACGTCATAATTTGAATCTTAATACTGTTCAATTTATCGACCTTATCTAAGTTATTAACATCATCAGATAATGTGGATATAGTGTTATATAGTTCATATAGTTCATCGTAATTCACAGTTTTTAATTCATTATCTATAATAATTTGTCCGGATAATATATTTTTCTTCCAGAAAGAATTAGTACAAAAATGTTTTATTGCACATATATTTTTTTTATCAATAAAAATTGATTTGAATTCTTTGGTCTCACTGTAAACACCCCAAAAAATAAAATAAATTAAAAACTTCATCTTGTACGTTAAATATTTTTTTATAACTATTTAAATATTATATAGGTATTGCCGATTTTAATTAATATAACGTTTTATAATGACGAATCCTTAATATTAAGTTGTGTATTAAACTTATATGTTAATAATAAAAAATATAAAATGTGGTTGACTCATTCTCTCTCCCATTCGTATATCTTTCTCTCTCTCGTTATCTCTTTATTATAACCTACTTATAACCATTTGGTCTATCGAATACACCTGTTGTCAGACATTTACAGTACCTATGTATAATATAACAATTGTTTTAGGTTAAATATTTGACAAATACCGAATACTACACCTGTTTTAACTTTAAGTTAACTCGATCTTAATGTTCAACTATTAACGTTCAAAAACATCTTTGACGTAAAATGATTTTAATTTAAATGAGAGCGGAACTCAACTTAATTTAAATAGAACTATCTTTCTTTACAATAAAATAAATTTCTTATTCGATAGCTTATACCTATATAAATCAATGTAAAAAAAAAAACTTTTGCGGTTACAATTTCGAAATAAGTAGGTACTTTCACAGTCTTTTTCTAAAATGAAAAAAAAACAGATAAATCACCAATGTTTTGGGTATAGGACTTTGTAATTGATGCAGTGGTGGATATATTCTAGTTCTGAAGAGGGCAGGGGTTAATTTCAAATCCTTCTATTATTTTATATTATAATAATGTATAGTGGTGGTGAAAATCCCAAAGGGTGGTGGGGGGTAATTGGTGGACCCCGCGATATCCGACAATAATCCCCAATAAATGCACTTATAAAAGAGAGGGGGGGCTGTTGAGAACTCTCGGTATATTCTGTATATTACCTACATGACGAAATTGTAGCGAATAGTAGCCTATCTACAAAACAATATAAAAAATATAATGTATTATGATATAATATATAGTTTTTAATTTACTCAATTGAAGTTATTCTAATTCATCATATTATTATCATAATATTAAAATACGATACCAGAAAAATGGAATAATGACAGTTGAGCAGTTGAATAGTCTATCCAAGACGCCGTGTACATTTTACAAAAAAATAATTGTGAATAGAGATACTTACCTCACATTCGTAAACTTTTGTCGAAAGTAAAACGTTTAAGTAACATATTTTATATGACGTGTATAATTAAATAATCCGACCTCAAAGAATTTCTGCTATGGTTTAAAATCCCTATGCGTTCTATCGTCGGAACTAGTACTAGTTACTAAAGTAAATCTCAACAGATTGGTTTGTTATGCGTTCTACCGTTCAAAATAAAAATTAACTAAAGTCAACATTCTATTCAACTTAAAAATCTTCCACTATAACTCCGATTTTGTTCTTTACATTCTCCTGTGGTAGGTATTTGAGAAGTTGAATAATCAGACAATCAGAGTCTTCCTTTATTAACCTTGATAGTTTATTTAAAAAAATTTAATAAAATTATCATATAATATTTAAAAAAAAAGTAAAAATGCACAACAAAATGTTACTATAGTACTAAATTGAATAAAATGCTACAAAACACAAAAATAACAGTACCTATTGAACTTAAAATAGTGATATACTAGAATATCCCATCGTAATTACAACAACTGCGACAACCGTATTAAACGTAGATCTAATTAATTGTATGGTCTGACCGATGGGCAATCTATAATATATAAAATGATAGCGTTTGTTTGTATGTTCGGGATAAACTCCGAAACTAGTGAACCGATTTCAAAAATTATTTCATCAATAAAAGCCACATTCTTTGTGAGTGTCATAGGCTAATTTAAAAAGGGAATTGATCACCCCCGGTAGGTGTTCAAACAGGAATTTTGAGATTTACGATAGAAATTTTTGTTTATTAATGGTTGCTATGGGTTATATTTATATATAAATTAATGTTTGTGTGTAGATTAGACCTCTGGGAAGAAGATAGGCAAATTTAAAAAGGGTTAAATTTGTTTTTTTTATATTCATCAGATTTTAGTACGGTTATAGGTTAGGTTAAGATTTTTTATTAATTGATTATTTTAATCCACCATAAGTGGAATTAAGTAAAAACGACAAATTTGGTATAACTTTGATACTTAAGAGTCAAATCCATACAGTTACGTACAAACAGCACGGGGTCCGCAATCTACTGCAGGTAGATTGCCTACCTAATAATATACTGCTTCGAATTAGAATTTTTATTCCAGGCAACAGAAAAGTTAAGATAAATTTTGAACACCATACACCGAATATTAAATAACGAATTGAACAAAGTTTGAGTCATATAGAGTTGGTACATTTAACGGGCAATGAAGTGCACGGGATCAGCTAGTACGGTAATAATTGTATCCATCTATAGAATAGGTATTTTTTACCATAATACTAATTACTAAGTACATAGATATAATAACCTAACCTACCACAATTCACAGATATAATTTAGTTTCACCAATAATTTTATTTTGTAGATGAAACCACGTCCCGAATATAACGCATAAGGAACCATAGCCAAATGGCAAAGATTCTTATTGATTTTTAATGTAAATTGTATCGAATTTTTTATTTCTATTGTGTTATCTCCAAGCAGGAGCGTATACGTGATTATTTGTTAAGTTGAAAGATCCTAATCAATAATTTAATTCAACTTAGTCATAACTTAGTTGTCCAGTGTCCTAGACCTACTACTGCGGTACGGCGAAGCCTAAAGACATATCTTCATGACAAATGGTGTATGGTGAATTCGTGGTCATTCCGCTGACGGCTGACTGTTTATTAAACAATAACCGATGTATCATATTATTATACAGAACTTTTTTTATTAACAGTATCGGTATTAGGTAGTAGGTACACACAGTTTGTCAGTTTACCACAGTAGTAAATGTATCTTTTTTTATTTAAATAATCATCAAACATTGTCGTCCACAACTAACAAATTATTTTACAAAATGTATAGGTACCTACTATTGATCCCAATTGTACATATATTATGGCAGGAAAAAAACCAATAAAATAATATACCTACGTAACTCAAATTATAAATGGATATATTATATTATCTAGGTATTTATCAACTTCAACAACGTTATTTTGTTACGAGTTATCTGATGCGAATTTTGTGTACTATAATTAAATAAAACATTTATATTATATAATAATTAATAACATATATATATACCATATAGATTATAGGTATTATATAGGTATTTTATTACTTATATACCATGAAGTAACATTAACATAAATGTAAATTTAAGCCTTTTACTTTTAGTATTATTATTATTAAAATAAGTAATTTACAAATATTCAGCGGATTGATAGCCACCGGAATCAACATGTAAAAAAGTTCGGCGGAGTTATTGCACGTCGCAATCGATAGATTTCTTATAGGTAAAAAGGTCATTTCGGCCTAATTGATGTAGGTCCGTGTATATATAAGTGTATTTACAAAGGGTGTGTACATAGTTTTTACCAACCCCCGCATGGTAAACAAAAATTATTTGGTCAATACACAATGTAAATTATTAAAGTAGTAAAATAATATATATATTTTATGGTCGAGTTTTTTCAACTTCAATTTCAAAGACTCATCGGCTATACAATATTGTGAAACCTGTCTTTGATGAGAGTTGAGAGTTTAAGACTAAAATATGATTGAGTAGGTTACTGCAGTACGACTGAACATAGTACAGAGTCAGTGTTCAAGAAGTCTACCTTTACTAGATGGTATGTATAATACTGTATAAGACACTATAGTCTATACCTAAGTATTATTATTATGTAATATCTAAAATTCTAAACAATTAGTACCTATAGTTTTTGTTGCTTAAAATACTAATTTCTAATTATAACTGTATGGTATAAATAATAATTTTCAAAATTTCAAAATGTACCTACCTATAGCTTCTAAAGCTTTTAAACAAAAGAATGTATAACACAAATAGTGTGTACGAGAAATTAAATTCACATTTTATCGTTTTTTTTTTGGTTTTGTATAGGTTGTAATATAGGTATATTTAATATATGTATATATTTTAAATTTAACGTAAAAAACTATTAATTATATAATTATAATTCATATTTATCATTCGTATAATTATTAAATCACGTTCTAAAAAAGTAAATAATTATTTTTATAATGTAAGTATATTATTATCTGTATATTTTACTATATTACTTGTTTATAATAAAGCATAGTTTTCTTTTAGGTGCATAATTTAACATTGATAAATTAATTAATAAATGTCGACCGCTTTTAAACAAACAATCAAATTCTTCATAATCATATGGAAGATAATCGGTTTACTAAACTTTTGTTGTACAATGGAAACGGAATCTGGATTAATACATCGGGACATGAGCTCAACGTATAATTTATTTTTAGAAATGATACGGATATTTGTATATTTAATTTGTAGTTATCATATGGTGTACAATATGGGAGAAAATTACATAATAATAAACTTCAATATACTTAAATATTGGTGTATCATCATACCTGCAAGAATGTCGGAGACACGGATTATAAAGTATGAACGATTATTTTACTACTACCTAGTACCTACCTATTAGTTAAATAAATATACCACTATAGCTACTAGGTATTTATAAATGTATTATGTCAGTTAAGCATTACTAATAATATAAAAAGTATTCAAGTATTTGAAACCTTAAAATCTAATAAAAAAAAAAAAACAAATAATAATAATATTTGGTTTCAGATTAATCAACGGTATCATCGAGTTCGACCGGAAATTGTTTTTATTTCATTCATTACTGGTTGTTGAATTGCCTACATTGAGTAAAACTTTTTGGATTGCTTTTGTAGCCATATTTTCTATTTATTTTATAGGATGTCAATTATATTTAATACTTAATGGTATTATTTTGAATTTAGAAAATGTTCATTTTGCAAGTTTATTGTTTCATTCACCAGACATAATTATTTTTATAGTAATGGCCACATCATATTTTCATCTCATTAATTTGGGACGTAGGTTTTGTATTTTGAATAGACTGTGGAAACTCTTACCACCTGGAATAGTAGCTTTGCCAGGTGGATGGAGTGGCTCTGAAATAACAGTGATAGTGGAATGTATACGATTATCGCATGCTGAACTTTCTGGACTGCTTCGGTTGTTTAGTTTGGGTTATGGTCCAGTAATATTAATCTATTTTACATTTACATTCATCCATGCTTTAGTCGACATATTTCTTATAATTGTTTTTGATAATTCGAGTGTAAAATTGGGGATTTTGTCATTCGTGTTTTATATACAATACATTATGTCCACTCTATCAATCCTCTACATTACATCGTGGGTTATTAAAAAGGTATCGTACCTATTCTATAATAAATAATAATTAATAATAATTATAATACTACCTTTGATGAAATAATAATTACATTTTTAAAAATAAAATACATAAGACTCAAATAAATTTATTTTGTAAATTTAAACTGTAAAAAAAGGACACGTAGGTAACCGCTCTGCTGTTAAGTGTTAACAGTATATAGTAGATCTTACATCTACTATATATAGTATGTAAGTATACACATCTTCATTAAGTAAGTCGCTACAAGGGATATGTAAAAATACATTTATTTAAAAATCATTATACATGATGAAACCCGATTCTGCAGAGTGGATACGAATTTCAAATCAAACCCTTATAAAAAAACTAATGTAGCTTTACGCTACATTTTTACTTAAATTTTTGTAATGAAAATTTATAAGAAACCTTGTATTATATAATCTAACCTTAGAAGTAAAGATTTTAAATTAAATGCATTTTTTCCTACAAAATAGTTTTCAAATTTTCGTGAATGTAACAAATTTCTTAAAAACTCTAAATTTAAACGCTTATACTAAAAATTGTTTATATATATAATATATGTATAATATATTTTTAATATATATTTAGACTAATTTGTGATAAACTTCATATTAAATTTTTAAGTTTTTTTACTCACAAACAAAAATATATCATTAATATGTCTTATAAAAACCAAAAAAAATTGTAATCAAAAATTTGGATTGTTTAAAAATGGCTCAAAAAGAGACAAAATATGTTGAAAATGTCATCATGTTTTTAAAATGCATAATATTAAACATTTGTTAAAAATGTCAAGTCTCTATGATTATTCGTTTTTGAATCACAAAAATATTCATATTTTGAGAATTGTTTCTACCATAATATAAGTGTTCAGACAAAACAAAAATTTAAAAAAAAACACATAATTGTAAAACAAATACATTCATTGCTCTGCTGGAAATCTATGTATATATATATATATATATATTTAATTTGTTACAGTGTTTTTGTTCTTTCAACTGAACTCTTTTTTGTTAAATATAATTATATTTAGTTTATTATTTGTTTCGTAATAATAGTATAATTCAAATGTTTACAGAAAAAAAAAATTATTTCATACTTGAGACTGTTGAGAATTTCAGAATTGCCTACTGAAACAAAATTACAGGTAACTTATCTATACCTACAATTACTTTAGAAAATTAAAAATATGTTTGTTAATATAGCATAAAGTTTCGAAAACGAGGATAATATATATTTTTCAGTTCAATAATCGATAAATATTAGACTTTTAACTATACCTACATGATACATCATTGTCAATTTTAACCTATATACGAATGTACGATATGATCCTCACTATATACGATCATCCCGAGAGAAAATTTATAGTATAATATTTATTTTTTATATATTTTATCACAACACGAGATATATCTAAATCAGTACAAGATTGTAAATAAATACAAAATATATTGCACGTGTCTCTTTATTCTGGGATCTAGTACATGGCCAAATAAATTGTAATCCTGCTTTCAAAAAGCATAATTTTGAAATGTAATGATAAAATGATCATATAGTTGAGTAAACACAGTCCAATATTAGAACAGCAATATTATCATGTAATTTAATATTTAATTTATGTTTATTATAACCTGCGTATACTTAGCGTATACGTACTAAATTGTCTTACATACCTAATTAAACTATAAATTAGGTTAAAATATTCATGAATCAAATATCAGTTTATGAACCAAACGAATTGACAGCCTTTGGATTTTTCAACTTGAACTTGAATCTATTCATGTCAGTAAGTTATTGTATCATGTTACTGTATTAGTTTTATATATTTAATATAATAAAAAAATCAAATAGAAACTGGCTCTAGTGCTCTACTGTATAATATATGTGTAAATAACTTTAAAATGTATCTAAATATTTTGGAAATGACATTGTGTAGGTACCTACATATATAATGTTATTTGAAATAATAGTGGAATGTTTCAAGTTTAATAACATAAAAACAATAAAAACCGTTTAAAGAAAAATAAACATTCACGTGTGATTTAGTAAATATCAAATATTTTCGACAATATTTGAATTTAAATCGCTCATAAAATAAATATGCATGACGTGGCTTTATGTTAATTTTTTTTAATTTACACTAAAAAAACTTATATATTTGGAATCATATTTACCCTTTCAAACCTTAATTTCTAAAATTAAAAATTTTATGAATTTATAACTACTAAATTATACCGTGTGTCCGAGAAAACTTGGTTAGGTTAGATAACTCAGTTACACACGGGCCAGTGGCGTAGACAAGGGGGGGGGGACGTGGGGGTCAGATCCCCCCATTGGCTTTTTATTACCTTACTAAAAAGTTTTGAGAGGGTGGGGGATTTTCCAATTTTCCCCTCCCGTTTAGGCATTTAGCTATGTCGTTTTTTTTTTTGATCCCCCTCCTTTTAGAAATCATGTCTACGCCACTCCATTACTCAATGGACAATCTCAATACCTATGTCCTATACATATTTTAGAATTCTGTCTGCGGAAAATTGATGATCCAATAGTCTAGTTTTATGTCCCGCTAACAGAATTGATCTGCAAGAATATGTACCTATAGGGTACTGAGTAATATAGATAATTTAATTATACAAAGCTTTTTTACTGAAAACAAACATCTTAATACCATATCTAGAAAATTATAAATATTAAGTCAACAATTCTTCAAATACCTAGTCTCTGCATTCATTTCTGAATTGCAACAAAAAAACAAGATCGATTTTGGGTAAAAAAATTTCATTTTTTCCTATATTTTGTTTTTATTTTTCCACGTTGATTTTCAAAAGTACCTATTAGACATTTTGAATTTTAAGCCCTCCCCCCTACATTATTATTAATACATAATTTGCTACCGGAAATCACTCTCAAAATTAAAGATTCAAGCATTTTTTTTACTATTAAACGTGTATACAGAAACAAAAAAAAACGCCAACATTGAAAATTGAAATATAAATTTATTTATCGTTCTACTCAGAATCTAAAAAAAAAGATATTAATTACGAAATTTCATAACTATTAAATTTACTTAGGTAATAGAGAATAAAACTGTAATAGCTCAGTGGGGCCCATTATCTTCTTGAAGCATAAATAAAACAAAATAGGGCTAGACAGTAACTATATTATACCTACTACTAATTGTCCATATACTTTAATCACAGTAAATAGATTAAATAAAAGTGTTCCTACCTATGTTTACAGATTTTGGTATTAATGATCACTGGAATCGCTACATTAATTCAAATGAAAGAGTATTCGTTTATGATTCGACTTAATACTTTAATGACACCTCAATTCCCCAAATTAGAATGAATCTTCAAATTAGAATTTTAGAAAATATTATTGTAATATTAAAACATTATTATTTATTATATTGTTTTTGTACTTTTTTTTATTAGTTTCTCTATTCAAAATTTTTTTTTTGTCGTAAACTTATTGGGTCTCCTTTATAATATTCAAAACTATGTGCACTGAAATTTAAATATTAAAATCAATATTGATCGATAAGACTACAATTCAAATTTACATTAGGTACCGAGTTTTTCATATTTTTCATTAAGCCAACTAACTGCAGTCGATAATATTTATCAGTAAAATATTAAGAAGTATCTAGTAAAGGTCTACGAGTCAACCGTAATTGACAGTTGACTACTTGACTATCAAATTAGTATTTAGTGTTTCGAATTTCGAATTTTTTTAATATGTGAGGTACATATTATTATATAGGTATTAATGACGATCACGATTATAGACAGATAGATAGATAGATAGATAGATAGATAGATAGATATTTAGATATTCTATCTATAATCGTGATGTGAATACAACATAGATAATGAAACATGGATAGGATATAACATAAAACGTCATATCAGCGATGATCAATGATTTAAATTGAGGACAAATAAGTGCTGCTGACCAAAATTAAAACACAGTAACTACGCCTGGAAAAATTGTTCAGAAAGCTAGTTTACTAAACATTAACAGGCCGCTGAAAAATCTTAATTAAACAAAATTTCAAAAATATTTTATAGATACTATAGTAACCTTCAAATTATATAAGTAGGTACATGTTGAAATTATTAATTATCTCTTTGGCTTTAAAGTTATAACATATACTTGGTTTTGATTTGGAATTTGTGAGTTGATTTAGAATGTCAATCATGAATATAAAACAACAGTATCGTCGGTTCTTTTAACTCCAACAAAAATTCGTGTGTACAAATAGTCTACAGATAATAGTTCACAAAAGTCACTTCTATCCAGCAATTATACCCTAACATACTAATAATATTCGTCAGTAAAAAGATAACAGTATAATCTCACAGTCTTCAAGTGGGGAATAAGAAGTAACTAAACCGTAGCGTGAATATCGCTCCTGCTGTAACAGAATAGTCGAAAAGGTTTTACTGGGAGGAATGGGATATGATAACGGTAAAACGATCCTGACAACGGAGACGGGGCTAGCAACCTAGGGACGAGGGTATATGGTTAAGATAGATGCTGTGACCGGAAGGTAGGTTACATGGGACATTAGTAATACCGGAAGTTGAGGAAGTCCGGCCAACAAGGGTAAAGTGGAAACGAGCATAGGGGATACAAAAATATATCTTAAAAGTTTCAAGTACCCTCTAAAAAAACTGTTTTAGATATTTGATTACAGTATCAACTACTATGTATGAGAAGCCTTGTTTTAATTTTTCATCCTTAGCTGTAAATTAAACATTTTATACTTTTTAACTATAAAATAATTTGCAAATTTTTCAAAATTTGACTTTTAATGATTATTAAAAAAATTGTGTGCTGTATTTATTTAATAGTTTTGAACTCCAATTATAAAACTATAATGAACTTTATATTAAAATGTCAACTTTTTGACCCAGGGGAATTTTTTTTAGTTTACAATTATATCAATACATTTATCGCTCCTCTAGGAATCTAAAATAGTATCCAAAATAGAGAAAATCCGATTTAACAATTAATTTACTAGACAGGTGTGATTAAATTTTAATTAAATGTATGTATACATAATAAACAATTTTTGCTTACCGATAAACTTCATCGCAAGGTGATGTTTCCAACACATTTGAGATTTAATGTCTAAATAGAACTGTTTTACTTTTAATGTAGTGTAAACAGAATTCACATAAGTACAATTTTGGTACTTGTGTATATTCTTCTGGGTATGGACTTTGATACCAAACTTCCATTTCATACTTTCCCATTTCTAAATACTTTGTACCTTTAAAATTTGGTAATTGTTTTAAATCTTCTTCCTATTATTTACAAAGAAAAATACATTAAGATTTACAATACATATAATGTATCACATTCCACAGCAGAATATATTATAGAGTACTTATATATAGTTGAATTTCGAATAGTAATAAGTAGAGTACGGATTTTGAAGGCATTTTCTTTTTTTTTCTATTAATCTAAAACGAAGCTATGTCAGCAAAAATTTGATTTATACTACTTAGAATGAAATGCACGACATTTTATTTTGCTTTCTTTTGTATATTAATGCTTTATGGACATTTTGGGTACTTTTATATGTTTTTAAGTTACATTTTTTTAAAACCCCATTTTTAATGCTTTTTTGAAAGATTTAAACAGCTTTATTGATTTTTTTTAGTTTTTTACTGCTTTAAAATTCGTACTCTAGTAACAAGTATTACGTAGTTAGTTATTTAAAGTATAGATTAGCAAACTAATGTACTATCATTTTTAGGGTTACCCCAGTGCCATATTACTCAGCTTAATATCTAAACTTAAAATTCTCATAAGTTTTATAACTAATTAAATAATCATTCAAAATTTGATTTTTTAATCATCCAAATACTCTAGAAATAATGCTGCTTCAGAATATGATATTAAAAATGTATATTACCATTCAAAAAAATATTAACTTAAAAATTATAATTTTGACATTGAATTATTTAAAAAATATTTTTTTCAAAAAGCTTAAACTTAATACCTAAAAGTAATTAATTGGATCATCTAACATAAATAATATGTATGATGAAAAAAATGTATAATATATATAAATACTTTTTTTGTTTTGTTATAAAAGTTATAAAATTAATGGCATGATCTATAAACAAATAATCAAACAATCAGTAATAAAATTAAAACAATTTAATAAGTTGCAAACTAAAATAAAAATAATAGTTGGATTATTGAAAAATAAAATCCCAAAAAACTTGCTATTATAAAATATGAAAAGATAAAGTGTTTCAATTAAATTAAAAATAATTTACATTTTGTAAACACAGGTTTTCTCCAGATGATTCAATAACAAAACTGTGTCTGATACAAATTAATTATGTACTTATTACAAATGATTAAATATTAGTAACTTAACATTTAAAAAAAAAAATTAAGAAAATCTATGTTTGTATTTACTTGGAAGCTTTTTTATGATACATTAATTTAAACTAGAAGTTACAATTCTTAAAATACAGAGAAAAGTACTCTTACCAGGTGGATTAATTAATAACCTCAAACAAGTGAATTTTTAAAAATTTAAATTGTGAAAATTATAACAATGAAAACCATAAAATATAACTTATTTTTATGAAATGCTCAGTAAATTATAAGAATATAGAATATACCTGACATTCAATATACAACCCATAATTTAAATTAAAATATATTTATTTGTATATTAATCTTCTCATTAGTGAAAATTTGTAACTTCCTAAAAAACCTAACAGAGATATTGATTTACTTACACCTTCATAAGGTAATTTACATTAAACTAAGATTTCAAATTATAATCTCGAGAAATGTATATGTGTATATGTATAAATGTATATGTACCTAATGTGTACCAGGTACACTGTACCTATTTAATGACTTATTTAAAAGTAATTAATATATTTTCATTTACAGAAAACAATGATTACTAGAAAATAATAATATGATTCACCCTTTAGTATTGTTTCCGTTATTTTTAATAGTTAACAGAAAAAAAAACTAGTTGTGTAACATTTTAATAAATTGGATATTTGTATTGATACTAAAAAAGGTACTAACAATTTTCTCACTGGCTACTGCTTGTGCTTCTTGAAATAACTTAAGATCATAGGATGGTATATTTGAGCAGTTGAGTATATCAGGCTCTAAATCTTTACCAGCATATTGGTCACTTTGCGAAGTATCACTACTTGTTTCATTTTTTTTTTTATCATCAATTTCGTTTCTCATTTCTTTTACTTTATCTCGATAGTTCTTTTGTTCGGCTGAACTAGATTTTAATGTACCCTTTAAACGTTCTTCATTCTTTTTTAGTCGTTCAGATAAATTTTCCTATAAGCAAATATATACTGTTTATATAATAATTCAAAAACATAATATATTATCACTTATATTACTTGACATTGTTTAATAGTTAATCTATGATACATGGGGCAGGCTTCTGAAGTAAAATGACGCTCATATAAGCCATTTAGATGACCTAATGAATCACAACCATTAACTGGACAAAGTCTTTCTTCTAATTCAACAAGCCCTCCACTATTCAATCTCTTATCATTACAATTTAGTGGCTTGCGGGTTTTGTCACGAGCTTTTTTAGTAGGTGATTTGCAACTGGTACTAGTTGATTTACTTCCTAAAATAAAAATTATATTAGTCTATTAATTGATTAATAAGAAAAACAAATATATGTATCCATATACCTGTATCTGAATCAGAATCTGTTGCAGTCGTAGTTCTATGGCTAGCAGCTAATATACGGCTAACTCTGGTAGATCCTCTAGTTGTAACAAGTTTTTGGTCTTGACCGGCTTTTGAGTTGGAATTAGTATTTGAACCATTTTTAGTTGGTTCTGGAACTGGATATTTTCTAGGCCGGCCACGTCCTCTAGAGATCTTACCACTAGATGAAGATTCGTTAGCACTCGTAACTTTTGTGGCAGGCTGCGGTGTTTTATTTAAAAGTTTCTTTTTGTGTTGTTCTTGTGTTGTTTTTTTAACCTTCTTATCTAACGATGAATCTGTATCTGATGACTCTAAATAAACAAATAATAAATATTAGGCAATGGTTTTTATTGTAAGTTATATTATGGGTAACATACAGTTTATGATAGATAAATTAGAATGAAAATGTTGAGATCAATACCAGTGGCGACTTGTGGGTACTGGTGGTTGGGGTGCGACTTTAAATATAATAGCGGCATTCATAGGTACAACAAATTATTTAAATATACAAAAATATAAATCATACCAAATACCAAGACAAAATAGATCTATTTAGTCATACATCTTACGAGTCGCAGGTCGCAGTAGCAAATGAAAATTAAAATAATAATAATAATAATAGCAATTAACGACCGACAACGCTGTTAATTTTAAAAATAAATTACCCAATATAGTAATATATAAATATTTTACTGTATGGACGACGCCGCCAGTAGTCTAAACCCGAACATAACATCGCGGCAACAAGAAACGTACCCGCACGCACACGATTGCTTTGTGTCGCTTATAAGTTATATATACAAATTC